>CM035157.1:130267478-130804075 GCA_020205615.1 Panax quinquefolius | reverse complement strand
TGAACAACCACAACTTGTTGATGCGGGAATTCAACAAGACTTTGTGGATAGTGCCTTTAGTTGGTACTACAATTTGGAGAAGAGGGGTCGGTCCATGATTGGGATGACTTAAAATTACAATTTTTCAAGAAATTTTTCTATAATGCGAAACAGTAACCATTGTGGAGCTTATGCGGTTCAAGCGAAACCGAATGAGGAGTTGTCGATTATGTTGACGGGTTCAAGGCCCGAGCACGAGGTATCAGAGCCAATTGAAGAAAAGAACTTGGTTAGTATATACGCAACAATGGTGCTTTAGGCGCCTTGAAGCCCCACCTCATTACCAAAGCTTGTGATTCATTTGCGACCCTCTCATCTTTTGCACAAGACTTGGGAGGAATCATGACATTTCCCACCACCCATGCGATGGTTACATGGAAGAGCAAGAGGGCGACAAGCAAGTGGCTTTGGGCGATTCTCGATCAAAACCACAAGGGGCAAGAGGAGAAGAATGAGAAAATTGAGCGAAGCGAGAAAAAGCATGGTGACAAGTATACCGAATGCCGATTCGGAGGCTATTACATGCGGCGAGAGGCATTCAGAGCTGTCTGAACAATGGGTTGAGCATGGAGTCGTGAAGCCTTTAAGACCCGGTTGGTTATAACGGAAGAGATGAAAAGAAGATCCACTTCATGTATACCACCAATACGCGGGACATTCCACTATGGATCATTACGATCTGCGGAGGATATACCATGAGAAGGCGACGGCGGGAGATTGAACTAGAGAAGAAGCGTGTAACACTATCACCCATGGTTCAATCCCGAAGTCAAGAACCCAAATCTCGCTCTACACCATCGAAAAACTCAAACTACGGATGAATTAAAATCCACCCAAGATGGTGGTCCACCAAAAATGGTGGTTTAAGTCCTCGAGTATCCTTGCCAAGTAATTGGATGACCAAGGTTGGAGGCACAAGAATTGATGAATTAAAAAATATATATATATATATATATATATAAAGAAAATCCACCCAAGATGGTGGTCCACTCTAAATGGTGGTCAAGTCCTCGTAGATCAAGCACTTGCGAAATTGGACGACCCAGTGACGAGGCACCCGATTTCAAGTCCTCGTGACCGCACTTTGCCAAGAAATCTGGGCGACTCAAGTGACAAGAGCACCCGATTTCAAGTCCTCGTGATCGTGACTTGCCAAGAAATTGGACGATCCAAGTGACGAGGCACTCGAGTGTTACACTTTATCATTAAAAGTGAATGAGGCACCACTATAAGTCCTTAGACCCAAAAAGTTATACTTTTAACTTTAAAAGTAATCGAGGCACCCGACTATAAGTCCTCGAACCAGACAAGTTATACTTTCAACTTCAAAAGTAATCGAGGATTTATTATTTGAAACGTTATGCTTTTCGTTAAAAGCAATTTTGTTATCAATAAATTGTCAAACTTCCACTTATGCTTGAATATTTTTCTAATCTCTTTAAAAAAAAAGTATAGATTCAAGTGTTAGTTTGCATAAAAAAAAAAACATGTTTTTCTTGAATAAATTCATGTTTTAACTTTGTTTATAGAGGCCTATTGGTGTCTTGGAGTCTTAATTGAACAACTTAAGATTCAATGTTAAATATTGAGTTTTAAAGAATCGTTCAAATTAAAGGCAATCAATAAGGATAAAAGAAACTACAATTTGATAAATGAAATATATGTACATAAATTTTACGATCTGAGAAATGGAAAAAACTATGAAAGTTTATGATCTAAAGGCCACGACTGTCGAACTAAAGAGAAGGGAATAACTAAAGCCTTGAAGTCGACAATGGTGTGGTACCATGAGCCTTCAGATTAGAGGCTATCGAGCCTTGAAGGTCTTGGGTAGGTGACTCGATTTCCCAAAAGCTTGGTCTTCAATTTATGTATGTCATCTTGAAGCTCCTAAAGTTTATATAAAGTAAGTCATCCTCATGGAGACGTGAAGTGACTTCCGAGCGAAGTGCAACAACATGATGATTGGAAATAAAAGATCCAACCTAGCATAGAAGGGAGACATGTCCAAGGAAAGTTAGGAGATACCTAGATATCCTTGAAGAGATCCTCTAGGGCTTGCCCTCCTGTGGTTTGCTCCCCTGAGGTTCACTCTCCTAGGACTTTTATTTTCAAGGCTTGCAAAACATCAAGCTTCAAGTGAAGACTTCAACACTTAAAAATATTTTGAACGATCATCTCACCAAAGGCGTGACTCACGCGCAGGGGGCAAATGCTTACTGGTAGATGACATAGACATCCTCTAGAGTTGGGGTGAACTCCCCCCAAGTAGTGACAAATGTACATGTGGAAGAACACCAGCGTGAAATCAAGACGGTAAGAGCATCTTGGTCCTATTGGATACGAAGATCCTTGCTACATAATTGAATGCAACGCAAAATGTCGGCCCTCTTCAATATATCCACATAATCAAAATTTGCGAGAACCTCGTCGGTCCAATGTTGCCACCCCTGAAGACGATTGGATAAGTCGGATATGAAATGAATGGGAATTGTAGGGTATTCTGTTTTTTACATACATCTACGAGGAATGCGAAAGCAGAATAGGAAAAAAGCGCCTAAACTTGCATGGCCGTAGCATATAGAAATAAGCCTACTTTCTCAAGAGGAGGAAAGGTTGTACGATCATAATTCTTCACTTGCTCCCAGAAAACGTCAGAAGACCCATAAAAGGGAGCCTTTCCCCAGTCGTTGATGAAAGGAACCTCCTTAGTAGTTTTCGGGTCTGTGGAGCGTTCACTGGAGTTGGCCTGCAACAAGAAAATATAACATGAGAATTCTAGAAACAAAGAAAGAAAGTGAATGAGCATTTGAAATTAAGTGTTTACCATAACAAGAGAGAGGGTATGAAACTTAAATAAGAAGATTGGATTTGGGAAAGGAAGATCACGGACACCTTGGATTCTGGAAAGGAAGATCATGAACACACGAAAGAAGAAAAAAGAGCACAAGCATTAGGAGCCATTCAAATAAAAAGGGTAAAAGAAGAACGGAAATGTGAAAAAGGAGGCCATTAGGTCGGTTCCCCTAAGGGTTGACCGTGGATTTAGCCACCTAAGGAGCTCTCCCTCTTACATTTAACTTCTCCTTACTCGTCGAATCAACTGATTGGAATCAATGCTACTTCACCGAACATCCGAACTAAGATCCTTGTTAAGGTGAAATGGCTCGGAATAAATTCTTCCTCCTTGCGATGTTGTCCTTTCTTTCAAAATATCCGAGCCAATGACCTTGTTAAGGTGAAATGGCTCGGAATAAACTCTTCGTCCTTGCGGGGTTGTCCTTTCTTTCAAAATATCCGAGCCAAGGACCTTGTTAAGGGGAAATGGCTCGGAATAAATTCCTCCTCCTTGCGTTGTTCCTTTCTTCTAGAATATCCGAGCCAATGACCTTGTTAAGGTGAAATGGCTCGGAATAGATCCTTCCTCCTTGCAGTGTTCCCTTTCTTCCAGAATATTCGAGCCAATGACCTTGTTAAGGTGAAATGGCTCAAAATAAATCCCTCCTCCTTGCAGTGTTGTTTTCTCTTTGAGAATATCAGAGCCAAGATCCATTAGGTGAAATGGCTCGGAAAAGAAAAAACTACAATCACCTGAAAAGAGAAATCGATGAAACAATTAAGAAAAAATTAAACAAAAACATCAACCAACAAACAAACAATCAATCGACAAAATAAAATAATTATACATGAAAAGAGTTTCGAAATTCCAACTAAATAAAAGAATTATGAAAACAAAGATTTTTCTTGAAAGTAAGTCACCTTCAACAATCAAAACGCAATTATGAATTAGAGGCGATTATAATCAATTTCCCTCGATTAAAAAAAAAAAAGAAAAGAAATATATATATATATATATATATATATATATATATATATATATATACCAGTCTCGGATTTGTCAATTGCAAATGAGGTGATTTCTATCCCAAGAGAATTGATTGTTGATGGTCTTATGGGCTATTGTGAAGAAGAGATGGTGGAATATCTTCTCTTTTATTTTTAGACTACGAGGAGCCTTTGGACGCTTGTGTTCTCATTGAATCATTGTGTAGAATCACTTGGGTAATGCCGGATTGATCAAGAATGACGGGAAGGAGTGGAGAAGGCTACATGACTTGATGACTAATGGGATATAGCGAGATGGTTTGAAAGGAACCAAATAATTGGCATTGGGAAGCAAGAGTGGGGTTAATCATGTTCATTCTTTTCATGGGCTTATTTTCTTTTAGTTTCATGAGGTGTTAATCTGATAGTCATTGGATGAGGTGAAGGCATGTATAGCTTCAACGGATCTTTCTTATGGCAAAAAGGAAGCAGCACAGTAATTAATCATGGAGCAACAGGACCTCTCAAAAATAAGATAAGTAAATATTTTATTTATTTATTTATATTTTTTATTTTTTATTTTTTTGAAAAAATAAAATAAGATTTTATTTTATTTTATTTTCAAAAAAAAAAAAAAATAGGGTTCAGCCAGCATTCAAAAAAAAAAAAATGGTTACCTCATTTTTGTATAGGGTTCGGCCAAAAAATAAAATAAAATAAAAATAAATTGGACTAAGGGTTCGGCCGCCGAACTTTGGCGTGAATAGAAAGGGACTATGGCTATCATGCATAATCATATGATTTTAGTTTATTTCATATGATTTTATGATTTTGATTTGTTTTAAAAAAAAAAAATCTCTTTTCAAATTAAGAAAGATTTGATTTGATTTTCCAAAATAAAGAAAGATTTAATTTCAAAAAATAAAATTAAGATTTGATTTTATTTTGGAAATAAAAATTAATATTTGATTTGATAAAAAGGAAAGACTTGGTGTATCAAGATAAAAAAAATTTATTAGGAAGATTATTGCATATATATATATAAGGAGTAAGATCCTATGGGTTTTAATTATAAATGTATCATATGACATGATTATTACTTTTACAAAAGTCAATCAATTATGCATACATATAGATTATAAAACAATATTTTATATATTAGCTCCATTGAGCACTGAGCATGCCTATATATCTTTAGGGAATTCTATATAAAGTTTGTTGTATCATACTATCTGGAGTACTACTCGAATTAATTATTAATAAGAATGTGTTGAATTTGATAAAAAAAAAAAAAAAAAAACTCATGAATTGCTAATAAAGTTCTCCCCGGAGATTAGCGATTACTGAAAATATATATGAACGAGGGAATATTTTATGGGGTCTTACAATTTGGAAATTATGTGGGTAATTGTGATAAATATAAGGTAATTAACTAGACAATTAGGCGTTGCTGAATTTACGCCTTCAATCATAACTAGAGAATTATATGCATGGGATATAGTGTGAGACCCCAGATTTTATCAATAAAGATTTAAATTTTGTCAAAATAATTTTTTAATATTATGGTGTGAATTTAAGATAATATTATAGTTGTGGGTAGTATTTATAAATTTTGCAAAGTATGCAAGTGGTTATATTATATTCGATTGGTGGGAGAATATTAGGTTTAGCGAGGAATATTAAATCAGCAATGGCTCAATCATTGGTGGACCCTACAATGTAATTATTATCGAATTGAAAAACGACAAAAATATTTTATTGAAATAACGGCGGAAGTTTTACTGGTTGTTCTTGTTGAACTACTCGGTAGTAAAAATGCGATGTCGTGTGGTTGCATAGTAGCTACGGTATTGATTATTGATGCTTATGTGAGAAGTCACTTTCGGTTTGATTCCATTATTGTCGATTAATAATATGAATTATTATAGCGATAATGACGTTTTGTTTTATTCGTATTATTAACGTAATAAAAGCGAAACATCTTTATATAAAATAGAATACTTTATTAAAGTTATTACATAAATAGAATATATTATATTTTATTATGCATAGTGTTGCATAGTGTTTTTTGCATAGTATTGCATAGTGTTTGCATAGTAAAATATTTTTATATAAATAGAATATATTATATTTTATTTAAAAGATTTTTCTTTAAATATGGACCGTCGATTAAAAGTAAATCAATCTGACCGCTCATGGATTAATTCTTATGCATTCCATTTTCCTATAAATAGAAGCTCATTCCTTCATTATTTTCTTACGAATTCATTGAAACTCTAGAAAGAAAAATTATAGAGAGAAGCTATAGAGAAAATTATAGAAAGAAGAAGAGTATTCTCGCTTCTTCACTACTTCTATATTAAGTTCTTTTACGGTGAGGGGTGTTATTCTTTCTTCTTAAAGAGAACTTACATTATTCCATTCATTATCATTACATTGGAATAACTTTTGTAAAAAGTGGCATACCCTATACATAACTTTGTATCTGCGACATACCCTATACTTGGTGAAATCCTTATGTTATTCCATTGCTTATTATTACATTGGAATAACTTTTGTATCTGTGATTTACCTATACTTGGTGACATTCTTCTATTATTACATTGGAACATCACATGCATGTGTTTTACACCGACACGGTTCCGCTTTTATTATTACATTGGAACATCACATGCATGTGTTTTACACCTGGACTGGTTCCGCCTTTATCATTCTGTTGGAATATCCTATCTCGTGTGTTTTTTACACCTGGATCCGGTTCCATCTTTATTATTCATTGGAACATCACAATGGTGTGAATTCAATTTCACGACTGGTTCCGTTATTATTATTCTGTTGGAATAACATGTCTATGTCTGAATCCGCATGCATGGTGATTTCTTTTGTTATTCCATTCTTTATTATACCCAGGTTGGTTAAAACTTTGACTTATATACTCCATGAAATTAGTAGAATATCCTTGATATTTGCGTTTCATCCATATCTTTCATGGAAATATTCTTGATCATTCTTGAATTTTACTCTACGAAAGCATGATCATGTTGACAATTTGGGCGTTAATAATTCATGGATTAAATAATTCTTGAACTTGTTTTATTGAATTACTATGTCATTGTCATCATCCTCATATTATATTATGTTATCTTTGGCTTACGTGCATAGATGAACTTAGTATGATTATGACCGAGGATCATCTTCGGTATAATCATGACTTGATATAAATGATGTGACAAAAGTCCTCGATGGCACATAATGCGATGATGGATAGTTTTTGTATATGATTATGACCGGGGGTGATTCGGTATAGTCATGACCATTGATAATTTGATGAAAATCCTTGGCCAGTGTAGTGCGGGGATGATTAAATGTGGTGGTTTATTTATTAAAATTTGAGTCTCGTGATAAAAATTGATGAAAACCTTTTAAAACCTAAAAGATAGTAGACTTTATTCTCTACTTGACTCTTTTAATGGATTGCTTATTCATTTCTATTTATTAAGCGGTTGTCTATTGTATTTTATCGGTTTAACATTTGTTGAAGGCTAATGATAATTTATTACGCATTATCTTAGTCATAATATTTCTTCTTGGGCTAGTTGAGCTCACCCTTTTTTCCGTTCTTCTCTTGAAATGAGAACATAATTTGGGACGAGTCGGGGAGCGAAGTAATGGTCGAGGATAGCATTAGTAGTCCTCACTATTACGTGATATAGTGTGATAATAGTTGTAATGAGGACTCCTTTTGAGTTTGTATAATATCTAGTAGACAATATTTGTATTCAAACTCACGGTTTATGTCGTATTGTATACCACAGCTTATATTAGTAAGTTGTATTTGAATTTATGTACCATGTAAGTGGCGACCCAAGATGGGTGACGTATACCTAATTTTGGGGCGTCGTCACGGTTGGTATCGAGCTTAGGGATATGATCCTGGCTAAGATGTGAGACAAGAACTAGGAGGAGGGAGGCAGGGGAATTCCTTCGCTAGTATGACCTACCTAAGTTTATGTGGTATTTATTTGGTCGGTCGAGTATAGGGATAATATGTGATATGTTATTTAACCCATGTTTGGTGGCGATGTTTTGAAAATGACATCCGAAAATATTTAGATAAGCAATGAAGCACATGAGACCGTTGAGTCATTTCAACAGAAAGGTAATGAGCAACAACACGATAATAATCATCATCTGTGGCAGCAAGCAGTCGTGAACAATGATAACCATCGTGGGGAAATTATCATGTCAAGAATGGTAACCATTTTGGTGGTAATCATGGCCAAAATAATAAGAATGGACATTTCAAGAAGAGAGGGTTCAACAATGACGTGAAGACGCGTCGATCGACACCGTTTCAAAGGAAGAAGAACGACCACCGGTCAGTATGTTTCAAATCTTGAGACGGAGGGACACATCCGTCCAAAGCTGTCTGTGACAATCCAAAGCGTGTTTTAATTGCGGAAGAGAAGGTCACTTAGCTTCGATTTTGTCGTATGGTGAAGTCAAGTCCAATTGAGATAGTGATGCCAAAGGATGTCCCAGACAAGCCAAAGCCGGTAGTTTAAGAGAGAGTGTTTTTTTTTCTCGTGACGAGGAACTTTGAATAAAATTATCACGGGTAAGTTAATCATAAGCTCTTGCGAAGTCTATATCGTATTCGATCTGGGTTCTACCTATTATTTTATCTCTCTTGCTTGCGTTCAACGCTTAAATTTGATTCCAGAGAAATTGGACTTTGATTTATCTGTTTAAACTTAGTTGGGAGAAACCTTCGTTACCTCCACTGTTTATAAATCTTGTTGATTCAAATCGAAACTTTCACGTTACTGTCGAATCTTATCTCTTTGAAAATACTTGCCTTTGATTTTAGGAATCAATTGGTTAACTACTCATCATGCTTTTAAGTAAGGTTGTTAGCTTTTATATTTATAACAACCTCATTACCGAATTCAAAGTAACCAAACCTAAAATTAATCATTGTCATATCAAGCCATAAGTAAAGAGCCCGAACCTTTCGTTGTTGACTTCCTTGTGTGGAATGCACCGAAACCGGACTTTACATAGGCAACATCGTGAATGAAGATGGCAAGTTTATAGGTATCATTGTGAGGTGCTATCTCTAGGTTAAGGATAGAAGTCACAGTTGGTATCGATGTGACGTCTATCCAAGTCTTGGATGAGAGTCACGATTTTGAATGATATTTCTATTATTAATAAATTTCTGGCGTATTCTTGAAGACTTCTTAGCCTACTTAGAGCGTGAAATCGAATTTTGTATTGACCCCAATACAAAAACCCATTTCTTAAACCCTCAAATATTTCTTCAACTAAAAGGATATGTTTACGTGGATTATGATGAAAGTCATAATAAAAGCATTGGACTAATGAAAATCATGGGTATACGTGGTATTAGTAAGTGTTATAATGAGTTATGTTGGTTAGTATGTGAAAACATGAAAGTTTCTTAGAAATCACAAAGAGTTGAAAATCGATTTTGGTGAAAAAAGCGTAACATGAAATTCAATTGACCATATCTCCTATTATATTTTGAATTTCTGAATGTGGTCAAGTCCTAGAGTTAGATCTATGAGTTACCTAACTAATCCAAGTGCAATTACTGGAAAAGGTGTTGTAGATTTTTGTGTGGACTGATTTTAGCAAAGGAGTGCAAAGCTGCAAAAACCGAAAAAAAACTTCTGCCATGATTTTAGAGAGGCTGTTTCGGCCACTTAAATTATGAGAAAAATTCTGGCCTTTTGGGACATGAAGGTATATGATATAAAGTACCTCCTGTCCAAAAATGAGCTCATTCGACTTAAAATGAGCAAGTTATGACTATTTCAATATTTAGGTTTTTCCGAATGAAAAAACGCTATAACCGGAGTTCTATAAATCCGATGACCATGAAATTTAAACTAGAAGCTCACGTTAACATGTGTAAGATTCTGCCAAGATTTGGGAATTTTGGAGTTATCCTTGAGGTAGCTAATTTCTTAAGGAATTAATTGGAAATTGATTTTTGAAAAATAGTAAATGAATTTTAAAATTCAGAGAAAAATATATTTTCATTATGGGACTATATTATGCTAAATCCCAGAAAAAGAAATATTTTTGGGACTGATTTGGTATTTTTCATAAAAATAGTTTAATTCTGAACATATGAGTTAAATATGTTATGTGAAGTAACAAAGTTGAAAATAGGATTTTATGGCTAGAGAATCCTATATAGAGTATATGCATATTTTTTTTTGATGAGGGATTTGATAATTGGTGATGATATCTTATGAGTATGGCATTTTGAATGATTAAATGCATTATATGGTAAAAGCGTAAACAATTGAGATAAATTGTTTATAAATTTAAAAAGTGATTAAAATATTGTTATAATATTAATGATATTAGATTATGAGATTATTAAGTGATTGATAACATGGGGATATTCTTGAATCTGGATAAATTATATTATAAATATTTAATATTTATCCTTTATCTCATTTGATTGATTCTTTATATCATTATCCTCATGTTTATATTATGTTGAAAGTCATCTCGTGGCACATGAAGCATAGATGGACTTGGTATGATTATGACCGAGGATTGTTGGGGTATAATCATAATCAGTAAATGAATACAAAATTATCTTTGGTAGTAGTGTGCATGGATAATTTGTGGTCGTGATACTAATGAATACACAATTATCTTTGGTAGTAGTGCATGGATAATTTGTGGTCGTGATACTTAATGAATACACAATTATCTTTGGTAGTAGTGCATGGATAATTTGTGGTCGTGATACTAATGAATACACAATTATCTTTGGTAGTAGTGCATTGATAATTTGTGGTCGTGATACTAATGAATACACAATTATCTTTGGTAGTAGTGCATGGATAATTTGTGGTCGTGATACTAATGAATACACAATTATCTTTGGTAGTAGTGCATGGATAATTTGTGGTCGTAATCTTAATGAATACACAATTATCTTTGGTAGTAGTGCATGGATAATTTGTGGTCGTGATACTAATGAATACACGATTATCTTTGGTAGTAGTGCATGGATAATTTGTGGTCGTGATACTTAATGAATACCACGATTATCTTTGGTAGTAGTGTGCATGGATAATTCGTGGTCGTGATACTAATGAATACACGATTATCTTTGGTAGTAGTGCATGGATAATTAAATGGTCGTGATACTAATGAATATCCTTGGCACAGTAGTGCGGGGATGATTCGATGATATAGATTAATTATTGAAATTTGAGTCTCAAAGAATGAAATATTAATTCATGGATGTGGTAAAAGTCATCTTTGGTAGTAGTGCATTGATAGACTTGGTATGATTATGACCACGGATTATTCGGTATAATCATGGTAGTAATTGAAAACACGAATATCCTTAGCCAAGAAAGGCATGGATAAATCATGGTTGTGATACTATTAAGTCGAGTCTCGATATTATTATTGTTTCTGATTATATATCTTTGGCACATAGTGCAAGGATGAATTATTAATAAATATCTTTGGCACATAGTGCAAAGATGAATTGTTAATGAATATCTTTGGCGGATTGCAAAGATGAACTTAATATTTTCAACGATAAAGGTATTCAAGGTATCCTCACCTCTTTATCATACTAGGTACGTACCCCCTAATTTCGAGGGCGAAATTCCATAAGGAGGGAGATTGTGAGACCCCAGATTTTATCGATAAAGATTTAAATTTTGTCAAAATAATTTTTAATATTATGGTGTGAATTTAAGATAATATTATAGTTGTGGGTAGTATTTATAAATTTTGCAAAGTATGCAGTGGTTATATTATATTCGATTGGTGGGAGAATATTCGGTTTAGCGAGGAATATTCAATACAACTACTCAATCATTGGTGGACCCAATAACGAAATTATTGTCGAATTGAGAAAACGACAAAAATATTTTATTGAAATAACGGCGGAAGTTTTCTGGTTGAGTTCTTGTTGAACTACTCGGTAGTAAAAAATACGATGTCGTGTGGTTGCGTAGTAGCAACGGTATTGATTATTGATGCTTATGTGAGAAGTCACTCGGTTTGATTCCATTATTGTCGATTAATAATATGAATTATTATAAGCGATAATGACGTTTTGTTTTATTAAATATTATTAACGTAATAAAAGCGAAACATCTTTTATATAAAATAGAATACTTTATTAAAGTTATTACATAAATAGAATATATTATATTTTATTATGCATAGTGTTGCATAGTGTTTTGCATGGTATTGTATAGTGTTTGCATAGTAAAATGTTTTTATATAAATAGAATATATTATATTTTATTTAAAAGATTTTTCTTTAAATATGGACCGTCAGATTAAAGTAAATCAATCTGACCGTTCATGGATTAATTCTTATGCATTCCATTTTCCTATAAATAGAAGCTCATTCCTTCATTATTTTCTTACGAATTCATTGAAACTCTAGAAAGAGAAATTATAGAGAAAGCTATAGAGAAAAAATTATAGAAAGAAGAAGAGTATTACGCTACTTCACTACTTCTATATTAGGTTCTTTTACGGTAAGGGGTGTTATTCTTTTCTTCTTGAAGAGAACTTACATTATTCCATTCATTATCATTACATTGGAATAACTTTGTAAAAGTGGCATACCCTATACATAACTTTCAGTGTATCTGCGGCATACCCTATACTTGGTGAAATCCTTATGTTATTCCATTGCTTATTATTACATTGGAATAACTTTTGTATCTGTGATTTACCCTATACTTGGTGACATTCTTCTATTATTACATTTGGAACATCCTGTGCATGTGTTTTACAGGACTGGTTCCGATTTTATTATTCTGTTTGAACATCACATGCATGTGTTTTTACACCTAACTGGTTCCGTCTTTATCATTCATTGGAATATCCTATCGTGTGTTTTACAGGATCCGGTTCCATCTTTATTATTCTGTTGGAACATCCCAGCTTGTGTGAATTTCACTTTGACACAGTTCCGTTATTATTATTACATTGGAATAACTTTGTCACATCTCAATCTGCATGCATGGTGATTTCTTTTGTTATTCCATTCTTTATTATACCCAGTTGGTTAAAACTTTGACTTCTATACTCCATGAAATTAGTAGAATATCCTTGATATTTGCGTTTCATTCGATATCTTTTCATGGAAATATTCTTACGATCATTCTTGAATTTTACTCTCACGAAAACAAGATGTCATGTTGACAATTTGGGCGTTAATAATTCATGGATTAAATAATTCTTGAACTTGTTTTATTGAATTACTATGTCATTGTCATCATCCTCATGTTATATTATGTTATCTTTGGCTTACGTGCATAGATGAACTTAGTATGATTATGACCGAGGGATCATTCGGTATAATCATGACTTGATATAAATGATGTGACAAAAGTCCTCGGTGGCTGTAATGCAATGTGATGGATAGTTTTGGTATGATTATGACCGGGGGTGATTCGGTATAGTCATGACCATTGATAATTTGATGAAAATCCTTGGCCGTGGTACGGGGATGATTAAATGTGGTGGTTTATTTATTAAAATTTGAGTCTCAATGATAAAAATTGATGAAAACCTTTTAAAACCTAAAAGATAGTAGACTTTATTCTCTACTTGACTCTTTTAATGGATTGCTTATTCAAGCTGCAGCTTAAACTGGTTTATCTATTGTATTTTATCGGTTTAACATTTCATTTGAAGGCTAATGATAATTTATTACGCATTATCTTAGTCATAATATTTCTTCTTGGGCTAGTTGAGCTCACCTTTTTTTCTTTGTTTCTCTTGAGAAATGAGAACATAGGCTGAGACGAGTCGGGGAGCAGTAATGGTCCGGAGGATAGCATTAGTAGTCCTCACTATTACGTGATATAGTGTGATAATAGTTGTAATGAGGACTCCTTTTGAGTTTGTATAATATCTAGTAGACAATATTTGTATTCAAACTCACAGTTTATGTCGTATTGTACACGACAGTTATATTAGTAAGTTGTATTTGAATTTATGTACCATGTAAGTGGCGACCCAAGATGGGTGACGTATACCTAATTTTGGGGGCGTCACATATAGGATTTGTCATTTGTATATCCATTTTATAAATTGAGGAAAAGAGGTTGTTTATCATTTCTGACTGACCCAAGCATCATACCATTATTCTAGAGTCCTTCCCATAATATTACTTATGGAAAGTTAGAATTATAGCCAATCAAAAAGATGCCTTGATTCAATCATTTTAGTATCCTAACTTGCGTAACTTTTATTTCATTTTATATGGAAATATTTTGCAATGACCAATCACAGCTTTCACAAGGAATTCTGTAAAAGCTAAAATAATGATTTGGTTTTGAAAATGAAGCTCGCGTTCACGGGAAGAATTCACGCTCATTTTCACTTTGAATTGTAAATGTGTTGATTTTTCGCTTGTCGATTCTTCATGATTGTTTCATTTGTTTATCTTCCCGAAGCTTCACTACCACTATTACTCTCTGCAATTGCTTCTTTTTTTTCCTTTAGTTTTTTTTTTTTCGTCTTCTTTCTCTAAAATACATGTCCAAAGAAAAATCAATTGCTAATTTGCTATACTTGTCTAGTGGAATCAATTCTGTCGAATCCCCATAAATGACTACGCGGTATCACCAATTAAGGGAAGAGATCTTGCGTTTAAAAAAAATAATATTATTATTATTATTTATCAAATTAAATTATTCTTATTTAAAAAAAATATTTCTCGATTTTCAAAAATATTTTCGTAAAATAATTTCTTCCTAATTTTATTTTATAAGTATATAAATAAAAATAATTTGATTTTGTTTCCAAAATAATAGGAATGATTTGATTTTCTATAAAGAAGGATTTGATCTTATTTACAAATCAAAATAAGATTTGATTTTATTTGACAAATATATAATTTATTTTGATTTAGTTTCAATATATGTATATATATACATAAAAATTAATTAGGGAAACAAATATTATGCAAGGTTTGGAAAGATTTGATAGAGGATTTCCAAAGATATATTGGGAGAGCTCCCATAGGTTACGTCTCCTATGATTTTCTGTTTTCAGGACTTGCAAGATCGAGCATTTTCAAAAAATTGAAGCAAGGATTCACAGAGTTAAAGTATTTTGCACGATCGTCACTCCAAGGACGCGACTCTCACGCAGGGGGCAAATGTGGGCCCAAGTGCAAATTAGGGTTCAATTGACCTAATTGAATTAAATGCACAAATTAAGGTTCGTATTATGATTAAATGGAAAGACGGAAGAGCCGAAAATAAAGAAGCAAGATCTGAGAGAATCTTTCACTTGTCCCGGCGGCGTAAGCGCGTGGAGTGACTCATTTTGGGAATTGATTAAGGGATTGGATTGGTGGCTAGAAGAGGGCGGACGATCTGGGCATTACTTTGATGACTAAGGGTAAATTTAGAATTTCTCCGAGGACATGTGCTTATCACATGACCACTCTCCAAAACCCTATAAATATCTCTTCCACTCCATTGGGAAGGGACTTCTCTGAGATCAAGACTTGGACTCTTGGAAGATCAAAGGGATCCTTTTGGTGACTTAAAGGCTTGGAGATTCCACCTAAAAACATCAAAGGGGTTTGGACATTCTCTCAACTTGAAGGACTCAAGAAGGCTCTTGGAATCCTCATTACCTAACACGGTTCCGGATTCTAGGGTTCTGCCCATGCGTCGTTGGAGTAATCGCCCACCGCTTCTCCCTCTTGAATCAATCAATCAATTCCGTTCTTTTCGTGGATTTCTCTCCTCCTCAGCCAACACGAAACCCTAACCCTAGCAAGGTACGATTTCCTTGCCCACAAATATGTATAAAGATAATGTATCATGACGTACCAGTGACGCACCAGTTCCAAGGTTCAAAAGACCCGGATTTAAGGGCTCTACACGTATAACCTCAATTGTTGATAACTTATGTATATTTGTTACATAACCTATATATACATACAATTAGGTTAAAACGTATTTATTAATCTCGTTTGAGATTTCAATTCATTCTAGATTATATTTCTAATCATAATCCGTGTTATGCTCAATGTACTTCAAACCTTGTATAGATTAGAGAATATATTAATCACATTTCAATTCTTTTTATACCTTATTTAGTATAAATTTCTCATCTTTGATTCACTACCAATTTGAACCTAATATCCCATATATAGGTCATTTAATACCCTTAAATTCCTTTCATGTTGTTTACAGACACAAAACAGTTGTTTTGAACTTTGTAGTAAACGGAACTCTAAATTTGACAATGATAAAGACCACCAATGGCTCCCAGTTGGGACCCGTTTGTAATGCTTTTGAGATTTTTACAGGTTTGCCAATGGGTTCTAGGTAAGTTCACATGAATTATTTCTAGTTAGTAATTAATCCAAATATCTGAAGGAAGCTATACGGATATAAAAAATACAAAATTATTAAATACTCCCTCCGTCCCTAATTATTAATTTAACGTTTTAGAGTTTTTTATTTGTCCCTAATTATTTGACGTTTGTTCAAATCTAGAAGAATTAATGACAATTTTTCCAAAATTACCCTTCATTAAACTTCCTCTCTCCTTATCCCAACAAAATTATCCTTATCCCAACAAAAGATTTAAGGGTAGTATAGACAATTGAGTACTATATTTAATGCTTTCCAATCATTATCTTAATTCTTGTGTCCACCTCAAAAACGTCAAATAATTAGGGACGGAGGGAGTAAATGTATACATGAACATCCACATATAATTTTGTTCAATAGGAAAGACAAGAGCATACTTGTATCCTACTTCAAACATAAATATTTACCCTTTTAAAAAAAAAACATAACTTATAAATTAATAATCCATCTTTTCCTTCAGTAAATGTCATTGTTGATGTTAGGAATCAATTATTTGTGGACAACAAAGATAACAAAAAGTTGGTTTAGAGACCCATGCTTTCCCCTTCCCTGGGATGGTCTGTTTTGTGAGTACAGTAATTGTTCCTTAGCCATCACTAAATTGTAAATTCTTTCTCTTCATTATAGTTGGGTAATTCTGTTTCTTTGTTCTTCCCCCACATATACGTTTGATTGTTCAGAGGAAGATTATGAAGATATATGGAAATGGAAAATGAGTAAATGTTAATAATTGTAGCGGAATTGTACAATTCATCCCACATTAATTTATCACTAATGCAGCGCGCACATGTGTAGACTGGCTCAATAAGCATGTTAGACCACCTCTTTACCTAAAAGGTTAACCTATTAGGTTGAGGCTCCACCATACTTATTAACCCATCTACACTCTTAAATTTATCCAATATGAGATTCATATGAAATATCCCAACAATCTCCACATTTCAGTTGAATACCCAGCACAAGTATTATACTAGAGTAGTCTCCATTAATCACACTTTCTTTTGAATCCTTCAAAAACTCTACTCGACTTTAATACTACTCCACCATGCCAGAGGCAAACGTGGGAGTACAACCTTACTACTTGTGTACCCTTCACCCTGAGCAAACTATATTCCCTTGCTCCTTGTGAACCTCTCCACCCTGAGCAATTTTTCCAAGACCATCATGAGCCCGCTCCACCCGACTCAAATCATCTCGTGCTCTACCAAATTCAACTCTATTTGCTCCACCCACGAGGCCTGAGAATTCACCCTCGCACCCTGGAGTTGATACTTGGACTCTATTTGCTTCACCCACGAGGCCTACGAATGCACCCTCGCACTCCCCTCGCACCCTGGAGTTGATACTTTGGCCCATCGAACCATGAGATCTAATACCATTTGTAGCGGAATTGTATGATCCATCCCACATCAATTCATCACCAATGCAGCGTGCACCTGTGTAGACTGACCCAATAAGCATGTTAGACCACCTCCTTACCTAAAAGGTTTATTAGGTTGAGACTCCACCAGTGAAAGCCAAGAAGCGGTGTGGGGCGCGCCGGTCGACGGACTGAGTTTTAATGGGTCATATTTTGGAAGGACATTATGAGTATTTGAGCTATAATGTGAAGTAGGGTTGTAATAGAATTAGTAGTTATAAATACTATATATTGTAAAACCTTATGAAACTGAAATCATCAATAAAACAACAAGCAGCCTGTGGAGTACCCAAATTGGAGAACCGCGTAAATCTCTGTGTTAATTCTCTATTGTTGTGTGCGTGTGTGATCCTAATTCTAACAAATTGGTATCAAAGATAGGTTGGATTGAAAACGCGAAGAACGATGACATCAAATACGTCAGTTACAAAGTTTGATGGGACAGAGACTTTCGAATTATGGCAACAAAGGGTAAAGGATATGTTGGTACAGCAGGGATTGGTGAAGGCGTTGAAGAAGAAATCAGAGTCCATGACGACTGATGACTGGGATGAACTCCAGGCGAAGGCGGTGAGTACAATTCATTTGTGTCTTGCAGAAGAGGTTATGTATCACGTGATTGGTGATGAATCGCCATCAGGTGTATGGAGTAAACTGGAATCCAAGTATATGTCAAAGTCATTGACAAATAAGCTATTCTTAAAGCAGAAGTTGTTTGGGTTGAAGATGATTGAAAGTTCTGAACTTATTCAACATATTCATATGTTCAATCAGATAATTAGTGATTTGCTAAGGATTGAGGTAAAATTCAAATAGGAAGACTAGGCGATGATGTTGTTGTGTTCTCTACCGGGTTCCATGAAGAATATTGTTACAACCCTTCTATGAGGAAAAGAGACTGAAATTGGAAGAAGTCACTTCTGCTCTACTGATGTTTAACCAACGAAAGCAACAAACTGAGGGTATTTTGGGTGAAGGGATGGTGGTAAAAGGGGGAGAGCAACGTGGAGCACATGGGAAATCGAAGTTAAGGGACAAGACTCCTAAGCCAAAGGAGTATAAGTGTTTCAGGTGTCACGAGACAGAACACTTCAAGAAAGACTGTCCGTACAGGAATAAGGGTGAGGGAATAGGGAAGAAAACAAAATCAAAGAAATATGCAACGTTGTGGAAGAGACATCAGATGATGGGGATATGTTGTCAGTTTCAACAAACATAGACATGGCAGACTCATGAATTTTGAATTCAACATGTTCCTTTCATATGACGCCTAACAGGGAGTGGTTCGACACCTACAGGTCTGTGAATAGTTCTAATGGGTAATGATGCTTTATGCAATGTCATTAGAATAGGCACAATGAAGATAAAGATTCTTGATGGTCTTGTGATAACTCTGAGGTGAGACATATTCCAAGTTTAAGGAAGAATCTAATTTCATTAGGAACTCTAGACTCTAATAGCTGTGAGTATAAAACAGGTGGTGGAGCCATGAGAGTGGGGAAGGGTGCACTAGTGATATGAAAGGTTCTAAGGTTAGTGAGAATATCTATTGGTTGATAGGGAGTATAGTTGTAGGTGGAGCTGCAGACACTACAACTGATTATATTGATGATATTTCGTTATGGCATATGCGATTAGGGCATATGGGGGAACGTGTGATGCTGGAATTACATAGAAGAAATTTTTTGTAAGGGGTGAAATTGTGCAAACTAGATTTCTGCAAGTTCTGAGTCTTATGAAAACAGTGTAAGGTGCAGTTTAAGCGTGCAGTGAACAAAACTAAGGGAATACTTGACTATGTACATTCTGATGTTTGGGGGCCAGTGAAGGTAGCTTCAAAAACGAGATCGCTGTATTTCTTAACCTTTATCGATGATTATTCGAAGAAATTTTGGGTGTACTTCATGCGAAACGAGTATAAGGTTTTTGAGAAATTCAGGGTGTGGAAAGCTGAAGTAGAAACAAGTATGTCATTTGTGAAGTTTTATGATAAGCATGGGATCAACGTCACTTGACTGTTAGAAAGACACCACAGCAGAATGGGGTGGCAGAGAGAATAAACAGAACTATAGCAGAGCGAGCACGTTGCATTAGGTTGAATGCAGGGCTTTCGAAGGATTTTTGGGCAGAAGCAGTGAGTATGGTAGTTTACATCATAAACAGGTCGATGAGTACTGCTCTGGATAGTAAGGTGGCACAGGAGGTGTGGACAGACAAAGAGGTAGATTACTCATGTATAAAGATCTTTGGGTGTCCAGCCTATGTTCACGTTCCGGATGATGAGAGGTCAAAGCTTGATGCAAAGTCCAAACAGTGTATCTTTCTTGGGTATAAGAAATGTGTGAAGGGGTACAAGCTTTGGGATCCAAAATCAAAGAAGGTTGTGATCAGTAGGGATGTGGTTTTTGATGAAACTTCCATAGTTAAGACACATCAGGAAGTTCAAAAAACCAAGGCTGGGGAAGACACCAGTAAACAACAACAGGGAATACAAATTGAGCTGGAAAGCTGTGACACTGGCCATCCACCGCTAGTGGAACAGAATAATCAGCAACAGGAGGAGGAAAGCATAGCAACAAGGAGACCAAGATGCACTATCAAACCACCGGAGAGGTATAAGTTTGATGATATGGTTGCATATGCATTATTTACCACTAGTGGAGATCCGTCTACTTTTCAGGAAGCTATTGTTAGTCCTGAAAGGGACAGATGGATGGAGGCCATGGTGGAAGAGATGAAGTCATTGAAAAAGAATAAGACTTGGGAATTGTCAGAATTGCCTGAAAATTCAAAACCAGTGGGGTATACAAGAAAAAAGAAGTTGTATCAGAAAAGGAAAGGGAAAGGTTTAAGGATCGATTATTTGCAAATGGATACTCACAGAGGAAGGGGATTAACTATGATGAGGTGTTTTCTCCGGTGATGAGACATACCTCAATTAGGATTATCTTGGCATTAGTGGTTAGCTATGATCTAGAGTTAGAGCAGCTTGATGTGAAGATAGATTTCCTTCATGGTGATTTGGAGGAAGTTATATTCATGGAGCAGCCTAAGGGGTTTAAGCAACCAGAGACTGAGCACATGGTTTACAGGTTGAAGAAATCACTATATGGGCTAAAAAAATCTCCAAGACAATGGTACAAGAAGTTTGATTCCTTCATGATCCGAATCGGGTTCACTCGGTGTGGGTATGATTGTTGTGTATATGTTAAGAGTCTTAAGGATGGTTCATATATTTTTCTGTTACTATATGTGGATGATATGCTTATTGTTACGAATAGTATGGTTGAAGTTAACAGGTTGAAGACCTTATTGGGAAAAGAGTTTGACATGAAGGATTTAGGTGCTGCTAGGAAAATACTTGGGATGGAGATTCATGAAGATAGATACAATTTGGAAAGTCGTATGGTGTCACGTAAAAATTATGTGGAGAAAGTACTTGAGAGGTTTAGTATAGCTAATGCTAAACAGGTCAGCACTTCATTGGCGAGTCACTTCAGGTTGTCTAAAGCACAGTGTCCGAAGTCAACCAAAGAGATTCAAGATATGTTGAACGTGCCTTATGCGAGCACAATTGGTTGTTTGATATACGTATGCGATGGTATGTACAAGACCCTATTTGGCACATACAGTCAGCACAGTGAGCAAATACATGGTAAATCCAGGCAGAGAGCACTGAAAAACAGCTAAGTGGGTATTCAGATACTTGAGAGGGACTGCAAATCATAGGATTATGTTTACGAAGCAACAACATAAGATATCAGTTGTGGGGTATGTAGATGTAGATTATGCTGGAAGGTTGGATGACTTGAAGTCTACAACAGAGTATGTGTTTACACTGGCAGATGGACTGATTTGTTGGAGATCCATGGTACAATCTTTAGTGGCTCTATCAACTACTGAATCTAAGTATATGACATTGGCTGAGGTTGGGAAAGAAGCAATATGGTTAAAGGGTTTTATGAAGGAGTTGGGCATAGATCAAGGTGGGGTGCAGCTGTATTATGATAGTCAGAGTGCCATTTACTTGGCAAAGCATCAGATGTATCATGCAAGGACCAAGCATATTAACGTAAAGTTTCACAAAGTGAGAGAGTTGATTGCTATATATGAGTGATGTGATATTGGAAAAGATGCACACTTCTGAAAATGTAGCTGATATGTTGATAAAGACTGTGACCGCGGACTAGTTCAAGCATTGCTTGGACTTAGTTAATGTCTCTGAATGCTAGTAAGAAAGATTCCCCCCGATTTTGGTTGGAACAATTGACTTATCTTCAGAATGGGCGAGGTTATTCTTCAAGGTGGAGTTTGTTGGGACTTGTGACTCATAACTTAGAAGCTCTTGAAAAAAAGACTAAAGTCGTCGTCACGTTACGTTTAAGCTCACGGGAGCGAATCAGATCTCAATTTCTCACAGCGAATGGCGCAGGTAGCGCTTGGAGAAGCGTGGGCGTTCTGTGCGAGATGCAGTGTTTTGAGTCTCAAAAGTGGGTAGCCAACAAATGCCGCCGAGAAGCGACGAGAGGCTAATTCTGGCCGGCGTCTTGAGTTTTAATGGGTCATTTTTTGAAAGGACATTATGGGTATTTGAGCTATAATGTGAAGTAGGGTTGAAATAAAATTAGTAGTTATAAATACTCTCTATTTTAAAACCCTATGTAACTGAAATCATCAATAAAACAACAAGCCGCTTATGGAGTACCTAAATTGGGTAACCACGTAAATCTCTGTGTTAATTCTCTACTGTTGTGTGTGTGTGATCCTAATTCTAACAATAATTAATTTGTTTTGCCACTAACTACTTGCTTCAGGGATCTTTCTTTTAGAAATATTCAAGGATCACTTCCTCACAGTATCACAAAGCTGGCCAACCTAAGGAAACAGTATGATTCATAATGATAATTTTGATTAGGTCACTCTTGTGGATGGGATGCTATTTAATTTCTTCAAACTATAAACTTTTGTTGCTTACTATTTTTTTACTAGGAACATGAGCAACAATGACTTCACTAGAGCTATTCCCGCGTTTACATTTTCCTCCATGTTGACCACAATGTACTGAACTCTCTCTAACAATTAATGTGTTATGATGCCATTTTTTTTTATCCTCGATCACTCACCTTCAATCTTGAATTAACTACTTTAGTATAACTGCTTAAGCCATGATTTCTGCTATAACACAACCTCTTTGTTCAATATGTTAATAGATTTAATAACATGTATTAGGATCTGAGCCACAACAATCTCATGGGAAATATTCCAGAGGGTCAAAATGCCTGTTCAAAATTCTCTAAAACTCATTTAGCATTTGATTTGATACATATAAACTACTTAAATTATCTCATAATTCGTGTATATATATCATCTTTGCTCAAAACGTTAGCCAATTTTCAAGTTTTAGCATACTAGTCTCATTTAAGCCTTTTATCGAACACGTAGTATGCATATATAGTAACAAAAGTCAGATTTTACATGGTATCTTAACATGCAATCATGTCATCTCCTTATGAGTCATGAATCCACCTGATTCCACAATTCAAACAACCTCCCACAACCAAAGATGGCATCAACAATGTATAATTAACAAATTTTCATGCATTACTTAGAGAAATATATAATACCTTCCAATGAAGCTTAATCAATGCAAAAAGCTTAGCTTCTTCTTACTGAAATTGTTTTCCTCTTGCTACAATTGGTTCTTAATTCCCCCTCCTTCCAATTCAATTATTAACTTTAATATTTTCTAATATACTTGGAATTGGTTTTGGGACGGGGGAGATGATAGAGCCGATAATTGATTATTGCTTTATTTTCTTTCTTTTTGGAACAGATGGGATTGGTCAGGGCTGAAATCTTACTTTCTTGCTTTTGAAACGAAATGGAAAATGGAATGGTCAGGGAAGTCTTTTGAGTCGAAAAGGAACAGGGCATATATAAGATAGTAATAAGCTCCTCTGTTTTTCTTAGTATCCTGAGATTTGCTTATCAAGTAACACCTCATGCTTAATGCTAATGACTCGGCTTGTTTGTTTGTTTTTTTTTTAAACCTCAGCTTCATACATAGTATGAGGAAGGATTTAAAGCATACATCGATCTTAACAGAGGCAGAACTTGGGGGCATCTTCTCCCGGTAGCAGCGGCGGTCCAGACATAACTAGGGGGCGCGGGGGCGGTTGGGCGGCCAGCCAGCCACTGCTGCGCAAATCCACCAAGCCTGAGCTCAAGTTATGGGGCAGGACATGTGGAAGAGTTTGGAGGCCTTAAGTCATACGTTGTTGGCTCCTCTGATTCTCAGATTGCTGTTCTTCTTGTCTCTGACGTTTTTGGTACGTTTTACTCCAATTTTATAATTTATGTTGTTCAAATTTTGACTTGGGTAACTGGGTGTTACTCTTTTCTGTTTGATTTTGATGGGTTTTTTTTATCCTTTTATTTTATGTGTATAGGAATTAGCATTTGAGTAACTAATGCTTCTCTGTTGGATTGCAAAAAAATCTGTTAATTAATTATTTAAAATCTCTATTTTGTATATCTTGAGCTTGGTGATTCTAATTTATAATTGTAATTTTTTGTGATCGTGTAGCTTGTTTTTTTATTTTGTTTTGGTTTTTGGGGGAAATTCTTGTTCTCCGTGTTGTTGTTAAATTATGGAGATGGAGTAAAAGAAAAGAAATTATGGAGATGGAGTAAAAGAAAAGAAAATTAGAAAAAGTAAGTTTACAAAAAAGCAAGGCGTTTCCAGGAAACTTTCTTTAGGATAGTAATTTTCCCACTTCAGATGGATACTTGGAAATTCTAACCCACAGGATACAATGCCTATATATAAAATAATATTGGCTTCAATCCAATAATTATTTGCAACCAATAATAAGTTTATAGAAATTGGATGGAATATATTTGTTATTGATGTGAAATTGGTTGTGAGAGTTTTGATTATGGAACCATGAAGGGTTCATATGATATACTGATGGAATATTGTATGGAGGTTATATGTTTATATGTTTGGACAAAGAATATTGTATGGAGGTTATGGTGGCATGGCGTAACCGGACAAAGAATTTATTATATTACTATTGAAATTTATGTGAAACAGTGATGATATGCTTGCATATCATGTGTTTGTATAAATACCATAAAGAGGTTAATTTGGTTAAAACATGAAAATTAATTCTTCTTCTCAGAATTGATGTATATACATGAGTTATAAGTTAACTCAAGTTGTTTGCAAGATCGCCGTTGCATGATTTTGCAAGATATTTTGACCCCTCCCCCCCTCCCTCCTCAAAAGTTTCTTTGTTCCAACGATCTTAAATAGCATATCTCTATTAAATAACATACATTTATTAAAACTATGTCATTTTGATGATACTTTTAAAAAAATAAAATAATATTAAAAGAGAATGGTCCAACTTACTTTCCTTTTATTTACAAAAATGTCACCCGCGGCCTCACTTATTTTTAAAAGAACCATCAAAATGACGTAGTTTTAATAAAAATATTCTATTTAAGAGATGTATGTTATATATACACACACACACACACATATTACATATATACATATACACTAACTATTATATGCATAATATCAATACATGTAATTAAATAATTTAATACATGTATTAAATTATATTCATACCAATAAAAGTATACATTTATAATATGTATAAAATCACACCACTAATTATGGGATTAATCCATAATAAAGTTAAGATTTTTAGTGTAACTAATTAACTATTTAAATAATTAACATTTACTCCATTGCCTAATTTAAATAACTTATTTAAATTATATAATCTATATTGTATAATTAAATTTAATTTCCTTATTCTCTCCATAAATTATTTTCAAACAATTTACTTATTTAATATTTTCAATCAATTAACTCAGTGAACATAATAATTAATATATTTACTACATTAAAAGCATACATATATTACACCAATATATAGTGTATTACATAGTTTCTTCAATAAGAATGGAGGTGATACATTAAATATATTTAATGCCACCAATTTATTTACATTAAAATAATTTAATATTATAAATTATTTCAATTTACAAATTTAATGTATACAATTATGTTAGTATACTTAAATTTATTTCCTTATCTTCCATAAATTGTTTTAAACACTTTATTTACTTATTCACATATTGCATAGCACATATTCACTAATGAAATACAATATCACATAACATCTCACTTAATAAGAATTTTATTTATTTAATTCTTATTTTAATATTACCTGAAAAGTCGGGTTGCTACAACTTGCCTCTAGCGTCTTCAATACTTTGACGTTAATCGCCCTTTGAAAGTCTTACACATTTAGTGCACATAGACATCCCAATTAGCCAATTACAAACGTCACACATGGTTTTTTAACCCTATTCCATATTTTATAATGTTCGTTTCATTAAACTTGAAACACTATTTAAGCTCATATACACATACCAATTAGACATATATTGATGCTAATTATGACTTACATTAACTTTAGATTCTTGGTTCTTAGTGTTCCCTTTTGATGATTTAATCAATGTGCCTAACTTTAATTTTTCATTTTTCGTTATAGGTATAAAGCTGACAGCTTATAACCTGTCTGTTTTAGCTGCAAACTCCCTCGTTGGCAATCCAGACAGGTTACTAGCGACGCGGAGTGTCTGCTTTAGCTTTAAACTCCATGTCTGTCAATCTAGACAGCTTAACCTATCTGTTTTAGCCCTTCTACATCAGTTCAAAAGTCTCTGGATGAAAATGAAACAAGTGGTTTTTCCTCCTTATTGACGTACCCACTTTGCAACGTCATAACTTGACCCTCCGTTGTAGGAATGAGTTCGTTCTCACATCATTTTCTTCCTTGTTACATCTAATACAAATTCTCCCAGGTGGAAATTTTTTCCAAGTTCATTCTCAGGCCAAAACAACGACACAAAAGTCCCTACCTGAAACAATTTTCCAGTTTTAGCAATTTTAACTAGTCTCCTTCCGAAGGGCATATCTCCCACCTCTGGACTCGGAATGAGGTCATTCTTACGTCCATGGACTCGTTACTTAACTTACTACATAACCCCTAAAACGAAAAAAATTCTAGCAAACCATTTGAAATAGAAAACTGCTCAAGGGTCAGGGGTTACATTAATTTCGTTTTTAACTAGTTTTACTAATTAACAATTCGGCATGGCTTCGCTACAAAAGCTTTTACTTTTGTTCCAATTGAGTGATGTTCATGACTTATAAGAGTATAAAATGTCACCCTAGAACTTAATTTTTATATTTCATAAACTACTTTAAAAGGCCATAAAATTTTATCAGTTCACTATTAGTCCGTTCTTGTATTTCATTAGTTCGTATTTTCATTTTTGATTCCACTTTTCATGTAATTTAACAAGTAATTTAAGATGTTTAAACCACACATATCCTTATTTCTCCAAGATCCTTCATGATCTTCCATAAAAATATCAACAACCACCAACAACTAAGCATAATAAAAAACTTTAAATGATGAACTAGAAGTTAGTTTTCATGGCTTACCTTTGTACTTCTCTTCTAGGTGATTAGGTGATTAAAGATGATGACCTTGATCCTCTTTCCCTTCCTTCTTTTGCATGTGCTCTCTCTCTCTTTCTTTTCTCTCTTGCTTTCTCTCTCTTCTATACTTTGCTCATAAGATGAAATGAACAAATGAATTAACCAAAAGTTGGATTAATTAAATCCCCCACCAACTAACTCAACCATGCTATCAAGGCCAGGTTAACCACTCATGATCAATTAAATTAAGCTATACAAAATAATAACATTAAGGCCGTGTTTGGCTTGAAACAATTGGGTGGAGGGAATAAACATTAAATGACTTGCTTCTTTTAGACCAAAACTTGCTAAATATGGAAAGTTTTCATCCAACTCATCTCTTCTCCTCTCTTCATTAGCCCACTTCCTCTCTTCCTTACCTTTTCCAAATTCAATTAACGTCATATCAATTACCTAGCAAGTGACACATGACTCTCCTAGTTCGATGACTCACCTTTTAGTTTTTTAATTTTTCTTATTCCATGTGCTAAATTATCTAGCAAATGACACATGATTATCAACTTATTTAATCAAGTGACACATGCAATTGCAAAATTTTGGCTCCAAGTTTGGCTTAAGTCTTCAAGTCATTTTAAATTCCTAGCCAAACCTCTTTCATTTCCTTAGCCAAGCTATTTTAATTCCAAGTCAATCCATTTTAATTCTTTAGCCAAGCTATTTTATTTCCATGCCAAGCCATTTTAAATTATTAGGCTTCAATTGGCTTGATTATTTCTTAACTTACTATTATTATTATTATTATTATTATTATTATTATTATTATTTTTTCTAATTTCTTTCTAGTTAACTAATTTCTTTCTTGTTAAGTCATACAGTAAATAGACAACGCAGAAAAAACGTTGTGGTTTCAGTCAGAAAAACGTCGTGGTTAAGGGTGTTATCTATTTGACACTCTTACACAACGTTTTTAAAACGTTGTAGTTAAGCACATTTTACAATGTTTTTTAAGAAAAAAACGTTGTAGATTTATTTTTCATAAATTAACAGATGCTTAAAAACGTTGTAGAATGTATGATTCCACAACGTTTTTTGGATAAAAATGTTATAGTTTAATATATCAGACAACGTTTAGGCATATTTACACAACGTTTTTAAAATGTTGTAGATTAAAAAAAAGAAAAAAAAAAAGTTGTGGTTCACCTACATTACCGATGCACCTCCAATATGCTAATGCCTGAAAGATTAAAAGAGTTGTAACTTCAATCATTTATCAAAGATTCCAAATAATCCAACCACACAATTAATTTAGCATTTGCAAGGATACATATTTAGCTACTATAGTCTATATATACTATTCAGTCAATTATTTTGACATTGATGCACCAGAAGTATAACAATTATTGTAAAGGTTCCTAGTTTAGACACTGATGACATCATCGAGTGCTGAAAGTGATTTATTGATGCTCTGAGTTTCCTTTAGCTGACTACCAGTAGACCCCGACTTCTTCACTCTTTCAGAACCAGCAAGGTCTACAAAACTTTAGCTGCACAGAACATTTTAGACATATATATAGGTAATTGGATAATAAAAGGCACTTATCCAGTCTCAAATATATGAAACAACATTCTAGTACCTGAAACATATTCTGGAACATATTCTAGTACTTATGAACATGAACATTCTAGTACCTGAAACTCATAGTCACTAGGCATGGATAATCTTAGCAAGTTTGAGCTTCAATGAACAGAAAAACTTGCATTAGATAAAATGATCCATTCAATTTAGGCACCAAGAGAGCAATAAAAGCAGCTACTTACAGAGATTTTGCAAATAACACTGAGCATGATCCAACAGCACCTGAAACAATAGCATAGGAAAAAGGAAGGAGCATATGCCAATAGGACTTGAGGTCATTCCTAGGAACAGAAATCAGTGATTCTCCTTTCCTGTATTCACTCAACTAGGAATATGCAAATCAAAACTAAACCATATCAATTTTTCAATGAACTTTAGAAGCACCACAAATTTACACCAGAAATATCTCCTCCAAACATAATCAAAAGAGATACATTGTGTATTTGCTATCCATAGTAAAATACATCTCCCATTGGTTTCCTTCGGTTGTTTGGATCAGTGAGGACTATATTTTGTCTAATAAAATTCTTTTGTATAAATGCATATGGCATGAGGACTATATTTTTTTATCCAAGTATTATGCAGAAGTATTAAGATATACAAAGACAATGTAAAACCTGTTCTCTGAGTTCTTTAACATCTGAACTGTCTTTGTTTACTCGTGCAGCACCAAGTTCTACTGTTGCTACTCGCTCCGTAAATTTAAGAGTACTAATTGTTTCTCTAACAACATCCGGCTCAGGGCTTATATGAACAAACATCAGTGTCTTGCCTTGCCCACCTAAAAAAATTAAAGCCAGGAATTGTAATAAGAAGTTGGGAAGAATAGAAAAAGCTATGTGCTTGAAATTTTCTGCGTACTTTTTAACAATGAATTTTCTTACCCAGTGAGTCTTGGAGCAATTGGGTTAGTTTGCTGTTCCTATATGGCACGTGTGAATTCTTTTGAGCAAGCGAAGATATCACGTCACCCAAGGCAGATAGAGATTTGTTAATATGTTGTGCCTCTTTTAGTCTGTCTCCGGTCACTTCAGATTTGTCCACCCTCTCACTTCCAGCCAGATCAACCAAATGCATACATCCACGAAGAATAGTTCCAGACGTCAAGTCTCTTCCTTGGATATGGACAGTCAAGCAACTGCATAATGATAAATAAAATGAAAACATAAGCAGAAGATATTGCTTAGTGAACATACATATTGGAAGACCATCATACCTATGAGAGCGACTGCTGCGGTCATTGAGGACTGTTGCACCAACTACCCTATTTCTTTGTCCCAAGTTCATTAGATCAATAACATCAGATGTTGATGTCACACGAACCAGGCTTGCATCTGGGACATTTAAGTCCAGTCTGAGAGCTATTGCGAATTTCTAATGTGTTAATCAGTTAAGGAAAAACACACAGTAATCATTAACCAACTTGATTTAAAGCTTTATAAGTTTCAGAAAACTAAATTTTGCTTGAATGGGGAACTATGATAATTTATATGATAAAATACTTCTCAAAAAAATGTAATGCCTGCTTAAATTGAATACTTTAGAGGTGAAGGATATCTTTTATTAAGGCCATCCATAACTAGGAGGTCTCTAACTTGCTCATTTTAAATCTCAATCATTTGAACAGAAACATCATATCGGAATGTGTCCCTTATTTGGTCAGCAAGAAGAAACAAATCTCCCAATTGGAAAGATAGGAGTGCTGCCAAATAGAAAGGAAAGTTAAAATAGGGCTCCAAGAAAATAACTACAACAAATAGAGATGAAATGCAATTACCAACCTTATTAGTACATCAGAAGATAATTTCTCATTCTCAAAAGTTGTGGGATCCCATCTATGATGTGCAACTCTGAGTCGTAGCAGGTAGTCCTTGTAAATAAAGAACCTCATATCAGTAAAACTATAGGAAAAGATAACGTTTTTTATCAAAAGCAATAGTGAATAACCAAGAGATACATTATAGGCAAAAGGCAGTAAAAAAAACTAGACTATATAAAAATATTCCACTTGAAAGTGCAGTTTAATTCTCCACCAGGACAAATAATTTTGAGAAACCAGTAACATCAGCGGTTAGTAAAAAATGTGGAAAATTTGTTCACCTAAAATTATAGGGAGGGGGTTTGGGTGGGAGCATATTGTGTGTCCTTATTAAGCTCCACAAAATTTCATCAAACAAATCAACAACTACAATTCAAAACAAATCTACAATTCTAGATTAGTGCAGAACGAAAGCTCCATACTTCAAATTCAAAACAAATCTACAATTCAAAATTTTATTCTACAAACAATATCCAGCCAATACAATCACAGAATTAAGGCATCTTAAATTCTACAAGTCTGTATTAATTTTTGATAATCTCCCAGAGCTCAACAAAGAACCACATATCAAAAAAATACCCCTAACACTAGCAATTGTTCCTCTTATCATTCAAAAATTTTGTCGACAGTCAATTAACTCCTTAAAAAGACACATAATTTTGCTAATTAAAATACACAGTGATCACAGATTAATCCCATATACATGCACAAATACACATACACTTGTATATATAAATTGAATAGCTTGAAATAACAATGTGCGCATCAGAAGTTTGGAACCAATTAAAATCCAGCAAACCTTGTGTAAATCTTCCAGGGCAGCGACTACAGAGGCAGCACAGAAGTTTGCAGAAGGTTCGTCAAGTGGGCTGTGAAGTATGGAAGCAATAGGGCAAGCAATGCATGTATTTAGAAACATGGCAGCATATATTTGATCAGCACAAGTGCATAGAAGTTGTGGCACACAAGCCGAAGCGCTCAAAATTTTCATGAGATCCTTCTCCTTCATAACCTGAGCTTCTTTTGCAAGGTTTTTGATCTTCTGCTTTGAAAACCTTTTCAAGCTAAGCAAGTTCTCTGGTTCAAAGAGAGATACGTATCAGTGCATTTAAAGTAATTTAGTAATGTACTTTTTTAGTTTTTTTCTCATATCCCTATAAACATGGGATATCCTTGAGCCTTTTCCATGCCATTACTTTAATCAGCTGACCAATGTAAGCCACCAGAACAGTAGCTTCACTTGCAAAATCCATTCTCTGATGACATAAAGAAATAAGAATATAAAGTTCTACCGTATAAAACAAAAAAACAAACCTGAGTCTCTCAAAAGTACGAGCCCAATCTCACTGCAGTCAGTGGAATATAAGCATGTCCTCCACTCCTATAGAATTTGCCAGTAAATAACATTCAGATGTGGACGCCAATGAAACATACAAGCAGGAAAAAGTACCACTTACCAAATCTGAAAGCTTAACTTTGGAAAGGACTAAAGGATCAATACTTCCAATGGAATCCTTAGGAAACCTAGTTGAATTGTCCCTAGACCTAATTTACTCAGCACAATCAGGCATAATCCAATTGACAAATGGAATCAAATAAAAAATAATTTACAAAAAAGGAGATATTGACACAAATTATCTCATCCCCTTAACTCTCTCCACTCAAGCTATTGTATTGGATAAGGACTGACTCTATTGTAACATATCTAAGGCTGTAACTAATATTTGAATTAGAAAGATTAGGATTGGTTTGAGTTTTGAATTTGATGTCATGTAAATCATGTAACAGATTTCTATATATAACAGAGGCGAGAGGCCAACAATAGGAATAGATGAAATTAATAAGAATCTGATTTCCATCATCTTATACTTCTCAATTTGGTATCAGAGCTCTAAATCGACATTATGTCATCTTCTTCCTCCTTGAATGTCTCAAGCTCAAATCAGCGGCAACTAATGGTTGCAAACACTCTAATCTCACCACTGAATCTCTCAAACCCAACACAGATGTTGGTGATGAAACTCAATCCCGGAAATTATTTATCTTGGAAGGCTCAATTAATGCCACTGCTTCGTGGTAATAATCTCATTCGTTTCGTTGATGGAACAGAAACAGCACCTCAAACCAAGCCGATCGCACTCCACATCGCTAACACACCCCCGGTTGATAACCCTGATTATCTCATCTGGTACCAACAGGACCAGAACTTACTGAGTCTTCTTATCTCCTCTCTTCGTGAGGATATTATTTATGATGCCAAAACATCTAGAGAGTTGTGGGTCATGCTCGAGACAGCCTATGCCTCGCCCTCCACCACAAGAATGTTGAACCTCCTTTTAAGTTTACAGGATCTGAAACAAAATGATGACTCCATAACTGATTATTTATACAAAGCTAAAACAATCAGTGATCAACTTGCTGCTGCGGGACGACTAGTATCTGCTGGTGACTTCAACTGCATCATTTTTAAGGGACTAAGACATGAATTCCATACTATCATTCCAACACTTGCTGCTAACAAAACTCCAATTTCATTCATGGATCTTCTCTGAATCATGAAATGCTGGTACACAATTTCTCTGATTCTTCTATACCCAAAGTAGAAGTTGATGTTCTTAGAAATCCCACAAATATTCCGCAAATCTTGCACAAAAAAGGGCGTAGCTCTCGACATATTCTGGGTATTCAACAGGCTCAAATTATAATAATAGAAACAACTCTAGGCCATCCAACACTCGACAACGGTACAATTCTCGGCCACGTCCGAAATAATTATAACAATAACAACAACCGGTCATCTCCAAATTAGTCTGCATCAAAGGCCGGATCATCATCCATTTAATCACACTGCAGATAGCTTGTCGCCAACGTTATAATCATGCCCATCCGCCTAGTGCAAATACTGACTTCATTTTACGAGAATAATTTCTGGATGCTTGGTTCCCCGACATCAAAAGCGACGCACCATGCTACTCAGCACCTTCAATCCCTTAATCACTCTACTCCTTACACTAGATCAGACACCCTAAGGGTTGGTAATGGTAAAGGCTTAAAATTAGTCACATTGGTTCAAATTGTTTTTCGCTCCAATAAATCCTCTTTACGGTTAAATAATATTCTCCATGTTCCTCGCTCTCCTCACAAAGTCATTATTATCTCGTGAGTAAATTTACTTCTAATAATGATGTTTATTTTGAGTTTCACCCAACTTATTTTTCTGTGAAGGATCGCATAACGAAGAAATTGTTGCTAACCGGATCGAGTGATCAGGGCCTCTATTCTCTTTCCCAGTCTTCTTTTCCAGCAAATAAAGGACCTGTTGCTTGTGTTGCCACCAAAGTCTCCTCTGCCTGTTTGCATAATAGATTAGGACATCCTCATTTAAAAATTCTTCATAAAATTATTTCCAGTAATGACTTGCATGTATCTCGCAATGATTTCTCCTTTTGTCATGCTTGTCAATTAGGTAAATCTTTGCGACTTCCTTTACCTATTACTAATCACCATGTAAGACCCCAGCTATTATAAATAAAGATGAATTTTCTATAAATATTATTTTTGAATATTATGGAATAAATTTGATATAATGTTATAGTTGTGGGTAATATTTATAAATTTTGCAAAGTATGCAAGTTGTTATAAAATATTCGTTTGGTGGGGAATATTCTTTTTGTTAGGGAATATTCGCATAACTACTCAATCATTGGTGGAACCCACAATGTAATTATTGCCTTGATTGAGAAAACGACAAAAAATATTTTATATAAAAATAACGGTAGGTAGTGTTACCGTTAAAACTGCTGAACTACCCGGTAAAGTAAAAGTAAAGAATATGCTGGCGTGGTTGCGTAGTAGCACACAGTATTGATTATTGATGCTTACGTGAGAAGTCACTCACCTATGCTCAATTATTACTACAAATAATTGCCGTGATCATATCTCTTATATTATCGATTCAATTATTGTCACAAAAGATCATCTCGTATAATATGTTATATTATTAATTGAGACGACAAGTTATAAATGATTAATAATTGTTGAAAGATTAAACATGTGTTGATTAAAAATAAAATGATTTGTGGTAATATTTATTCAATCCTTAATGTATATAAAGAGTCCATTATGAGACGTTTGTGGTAAGTTTGATTATTTTATGGGGGCCCATATGTCATCATCTAAGAGTCTCTTCGTCGATAGTAATTACCTTTGTGAATAGTAATTACCTTCGCAAATAGTATTTACCTTCGCCAATAGTAATTACCTTCACAATAGTAATTACCCTTGTGAATAGTAATTACCTTCGTCAATAGTAATTACCTTTACCAGACGTCAAACCACTTGCCGCTTCACATTACAAAAAGGCCAAACCACTTGTCGCTTTCACATTACGTACGTCGAAACCACTTGTCGCTTTCACATTACAAAAGCGCCGAACCACTTTTCTTTTCACATCACCACCGCCAAGCCACTTGCACTTTTTCACATGGTAGGTGCTAAGCTAGAAATCTTCTATAAATAGAGGCCTAGTGCTTCATTATTTTTCACGAATTCATTCAAGCTTTAGAGAGAGAAAGTATAGAGAATAAGAGAGAAATAAGAAGAGTATTTTGTTACTACACTACCGCAGATTCAATCTCCTACCAAAAGTAAGGGTGTTATTCTTTCTTATTCATGAAGAGAACTGTTGTTATTCCGCTTGCTTATTATTCTGTTGGAATAACCTCGTATACGCTATTACCCTATACTTGGTGACATTCTTCTATTATTCTCATTGGAACATCCTGCTCACAGGTTTTACACCCACACTGGTTCCGCTTTTTATTATTATTTTGTTGGAACATCCTGTCTCATGTGTTTTTACACCCACCGGTTCCGCCTTTTATTATTATTCTGCATTGGAACATCCTGCTCATGTGTGTTTTTACACCCAATTCCGGTTCCGCTCTTTATTATTATTCTGCTGGAACATCCTGTTTGTGGCGCTTTTACTACCGGACTCGTTCCGTTATTTATTATTCTGTTGGAATAACTCGCACTGCGGGCCTATCGCATGCATGGTGATTTCTTTTGTTATTCCATTCTTTATTATACCCAAATTTTAAAACTTTGACTTCTATACTCCATGAAATTAGTGGAATATCCTCGATATTTGCGCTTCATCCAAAGATTCTTTCATGGAAATATTCTTCTCAATATTCTTGAATTTTACTTTACAAAGCAATGATCATGTTGACGATTTGGATGTTATTGGTTCCTAGATAAATTAATTCTTGAACTTGTTTTATCAATTCTTATATCATTGTCATCATCCTCATGTTTGTATTATGTTGAAAGTCATCCGTGGCACCTGTAGTGCGTAGATGGACTTGGTATGATTATGACCAGAGACTATTCTTGTAATCATAATCGTAATGTTACAAATGATGTGGTAAAAATCCTCAATGGCCGTGAGTGCATTGATGGACGCTTGTTGGCATGATCATTTACCATTAATGAATACACAAATATTCTCGGCCGTAGTGCATGAATAATTGTGGTCGTGATACTAAAGAATATCCTCGGCCGTAGTGTGGGTAAAGCGTGATTCGATGATGTGGAATATTTATTAAAGTTTTCGAGTCTCAAATTTATAATAAAGATGAAAAACCTTTTAAATCATAAAAGATAATAGATTTTATTTTCTACTGACTTTTTAATGGATTATCGGTTCACCAGTAGTTAAACTTGATGTTCATTATATTTTATCGCTTTAACATCACAGAAGGCTAATGATAATTTATTCTCGCATTATCTTAGTCATAATATTTCTTCTTGAGCTAGTTGAGCTCACCCTTTCTTTCACCGTTTCTTCTTGAAATTAGAATATAGCCGGGACGAGCCTGGGAACGGAGTAATGGCCCGAGAGAATAGCATTAGTAGTACTCACTATTCTGTGAAATAAAGTGTGATAATAATTGTAATGAGGACTCCTTTTGAGTTTGTATAATATCTAGTAGATGATGATTTGTATTCAAACTCACGCTTTATGTCGATTGCATACCTACGCTTATATTAGTAAGTCAGATTTAAATTACATCATGTATCTAACTACCCAAGATGAGTGATGTATACCTAATTTTGGGGTGTCACACACCACGCCTCTTCTTAGATTTGATTTAATATACGCGGATGTGTGGGTCCACCTCCCTCTTTTCCGTGATGGCCATAAGTACTTTGTTATTTTGTTGATGCTTTTTCTAAATACATCCGGTTTTATCCTATGCAAGCCAAGTCCGAGGTGTATGCTATATTTCTTAAATTTTAATTATTTGTTGAAAGACAATTTAATTCAAAAATAAAAGCAGTTTAGACTGATTGGGGTGGTGAATATCGCTCACTAAATAAATTTTTTGCATCCATTGGTATTAATCACCGCATTGCATGTCCTCACACTCATGAACAAAATGGTATGGTTGAAAGGCGCAATCGTCACATTGTTGAAACTAGTCTAACTTTGTTAGCTAACTCTCACACTCCATTTCGTTATTGGCATTTTGCATTTGAAACAGCTGTCTACTTCATTAATCGTATGCCATCATCCGTTTCTAAAAATAAAACCCCCTATGACTGTATTTTTCTTCATCCTCCAAACTATTCATTTTTACGTACTTTTGGGTGTATATGTTATCCTTTTCTTCGGCCATATAATTCCCACAAAATGGATTATAGATCTGTTCCATGCTTTTTTCTAGGTTATAGTTCTAATCATTTGGGATATCGCTGTTTGGATCTCCATCATCAGAAATTTTATATAGCCCGTCATGTGCGCTTTAATGAAAATTGTTTTCCATTTTCTCAACAGCCAACACGTCAGTTTCCTTGTTCCAATCCAACCTTCCATGGGCCACCACCTCAATTGTTCCCCACTTCTCAAATGTATCCCTTGAATCCACTCCTTCCATGCCATTATCTCAGCACTCTTCATTGTCCCCTGTGTCGCCACCATCACACCTTCATTCCACAGATATGAGCTCCACTCCTCCACCAAAATTTTGCTCTATACAGTCTTTATATAATCCGTCTACTTCATCCTCTTTGGCTGTTCCGGAACTTCATGCATCTCCATCTCCTGTGTTTTCTAGGGATTCTTCTTCATCGCCACCTCCACAAATCCTGTCCCCCAGTCTTCCATCCATAGTTGGTTCTGATTCCTCCGGCCAAGCGACAACTTCTGTGATCCCCAAAATACTACCTCTATCCGGTGTCATGACTAGAGCCATGCTTCGAAAATACAATCAGCTACATGCCCAAGCTCTTGTGGCCCTTTCTACACCCAGTGCTGAACCTACATGTTATACTCAGGATGTTCGATTCAAGGAGTGGCATGATGCAATGGATTCTGAAATCAATGCCCTCATTTCTCAAGGTACATGGGAATTAGTTCCAAAATTGCCTCATATGAATGTGGTAGGTTGTAAATGGGTCTTTCGCATTAAGCGAAAAGCAGATGGCTCTACTGAACGTTACAAGGCGCGATTGGTTGCCAAGGGTTTCAATCAAGAACAAGGGGTAGATTATTGTGAGACTTTTAGTCCGGTAGTAAAATCGGTCACAGTTCGTACTGTTTTATCCATAGCTGTTGCCTAATCTTGGCATATTCATCAATTAGATGTGAATAATGCCTTCTTAAATGGTAATCTTGATGAAACTGTTTTTATGACCCAACCGTCTGGCTTTGAGGATAAGGCTCATCCGCACCATGTTTGTCTTCTAAGGAAATCTTTGTATGGCCTCAAACAGGCTCCTCGGGCGTGGTATCAACGTTTGTCGAATTTTCTTCAGCAATTGGGGTTCACTATTTCTCAATCTGACACATCCTTATTTTTGCTTACTGCTGGTCATATTTGATTATTTATATTGGTTTATGTTGATGATATCATTATCACAGGAAATTCTTCTACAGCTATAGCGGACTTAATAACCGCACTTGGTCGAGAGTTTGCTCTAAAAGATCTTGAACCACTTCATTTTTTTCTTGGGATTGAAGCTATTCAGTGTTCTACTGGGCTTGTGCTTTCACAAAGAAAATTCATATGTGATATTATCCGACGTGCGAATATGGTGGACTGCAAACCAGTTCGCACTCCTTCCGCCACTGTTCGACCTACTACTGCCTCTGATCCGTTGTTTTCAGATCCATCCCTTTTCCGACAAATAGTGGGTGCTTTGCAATACACTACCTTAACACGCCCAGATCTTTCTTTTGCTGTTAACAAGGTGTGCCAATCAATGTATAATCCTACAGAATCTAATTAGGTTGCAGTTAAACGCATTGTTCGTTATTTACAAGCCACATCTGCTTATGGTTTGTCTCTTGTTCGCTGCACCGATCCATTTAAGATACAAACCTTCTCGTGACTCGATCAAGGTGTTCTCCTCCGACGTAAAATCAACTACTTGGTTATGCTATTTATATGGGACGCAACTTAATTTTGTGGTGCTCACGCAAGCAAAAGACTGTGGCAAGATCTTCCACAGAGGCTGAGTATAAATCTCTGGCAGATACATCTGCAGAATTGACTTGGATCCAATCTTTACTTTGTGAATTGGGTGTTTATTTGAAGCAGCCTCCCATACTTTAGTGTGACAACATAGGGGCAACTTACTTGGCTGCGAATCCAGTGTTCCATGCTCATACTAAACACATTGAAATTGACTTTCACTTTGAGCGCGAAAAGGTGGCTCGAAAAGATTTGCTTGTTCGCTACATCTCCGCAAATGATCAAATTGCCGACATTTTCACTAAGTCCTTAGGTACTGCAAAGTTTGAGTTTTTCCGTAATGTCGACAATTATGCTTCCACCCCATCATCACTGGACGGGGTATTGACACAGATTATCTCATCCCCTTAACTCTCTCCACTCAAGCTATTGTATTAGATAAGGACTGACTCTATTGTAACATATCTAAGGCTGTAACTAATATTTGAATTAGAAAGATTAGGATTGGTTTGAGTTTTGAATTTGATGTCATGTAAATCATGTAACAGATTTCTATATATAATAGAGGCGAGAGGCCAACAATAGGAATAGATGAAATTAATGAGAATCGAATTTCCATCATCTTATACTTCTCAATTTGGTATCAGAGCTCTAAATCGACATTATGTCGTCTTCTTCCTCCTTGAATGTTTCAAGCTCAAATCAGCGGCAACTAATGGTTGCAAACACTCTAACCTCACTGCTGAATCTCTCAAACCACAGATGTTGGTGATGAAACTCAATCCCGAAAATTATTTATCTTGGAAGGCTCAATTAATGCCACTGCTTCGTGGTAATAATCTCATTCGTTTCGTTGATGGAACAGAAACAGCACCTCCAGCCAAGCTGACTGCACCCACTGCGAACACACCCCCGGTTGATAACCCTGATTATCTCATCTGGTACCAACAGGACCAGAACTTACTGAGTCTTCTTATCTCCTCTCTTCGTGAGGATATTATTTCACTTATTAATGAGAATCTGATTTCCATCATCTTATACTTCTCAATTGGAGAAAAATATAGGACCAGCATTTATTGAACAGAACGCCTAGATTTTTTTTACAAAATTTCAATAGATATTTAAGCTTATGTATTCGGAAAAACAAATATATTACAGAAATGATCACAACATACTTGAGATAATCATCCTGTGAAAGCTTTGCTAGAGGACCAATGACTGACTCATTAACTGATTTCTCAATAAAAAATTAGGGCAAATAATTTTTGAAGAAAAGCAAAATCTAGCTCCCAATTTATATAACAAAAGAAATTACTTAATAGAAAACTACTTAAACCCGGGTCTGGTTAGGCACTTTTGATTCAGTCGAGGACGCCGCTCGCGCCTATGACGCCGCCGCACGATCCCTCCGCGGTGCCAAGGCTAAAACCAATTTTTCGTGATCTGTGACGAATTGCTTGTGCTCCGATAGGGAGAGGTCGAGCCCTAGCTTTTCCGACGCCATTTTTCGGACCCTGTACTCGGTTGTTTCGTCCATGTTGGAGTTTTTTAAGATCTCTACCACTGTTTCTTCGATTTTCTGCTGTAGTTTTGGTGAATCAGCCATGGTTTTCTTTACTTTCTTCTTTCTCTCTCGGAAAATTTATTGTAAGCTCGGAAATGAAAATACGATGTCTGTCCTTTTCGCTTCACCTCCAGAAAGGAAACTACGATGTCTGTCCTTTTCGCTTCATCTCCTTCAAAGAAGCACCCCAAATCAGATGCAAGCTTAGAGAGGCAAACCCTAGCTTTTGTTACTAAACAGAGAGATGAGAGACGAAACTCGCTGACAAATGCGAAAGAGAGCCTTTAATCGCCTTTTTTTTTAGCTCCATGTTTTTTTCATACACAACGTTTTTAAAAAAAATGTTATCTAGTTAAAACCAAAAAAATGCCCTTTTAAATAGATAACGTTTTTGCATATATATCTACAACGTTTTTTTTAAAAACGTTGTAAAAATAAATACCACAACGTTTTTATAAAAAACGTTGTGGTTTTAAGTCATTGTCTATTTAAGATTTTTGTAGTAAAGAATAACAACAGCAACAACAAATATTATTTTCGTTCCATTTTTTGAATGCATGCATAATTTTGTTCATGAGTTTTGCTTAATGTTATGACATCTGAAAGGGCTAGTGTTAGGAATATTAGAAATAGTTTTTTATGCTATTTAACATGCATAGTATTAATTGTACGTATTTGTTAAGAATTTTCGATTCTCTATACAAAAATATAGAAGGAGAAATAGAAGAATTTAGAAAAAAAAAATTAATTTTGATATTCCATACTGAGTTTCACTACATAGCTTCCATTATATAGACTTTATTTAACCGGTCCACTTCCTATGCGGGTGGTCCGCATGCGGACTACATTTAGCGACGAACAAAACTGTCGTTAAATCCATCGTCATAGGGTTTGAGCCGCTATAAAGAATATTTCGATTATCGCAATTGCTCGCACTTATTGGCCAAACGTAGAGTTTAACGATGATTTTGTCCGTTGTTAAAGGTGGTTCGCATGCGAACCACCCGCATAGGAACCTATCTGTCATTTAACAATCAATCCTAGTCATCCATTTTAATCTAATCTTAGCCCTACATTTATTTATATATACATGAGGCTATATTTGTTATATTACCAACCCCTCAAAATTAACCCCGTCCTCAAGGTGGAAATGCAACCACAAAATTGAGAACACCATATCACCAACTAGTTCAAATATAGCTTCAATCCCAGCACAGAAAGTAAACAAATGCATATTTTGAATTAGCATCTTTTTATAGTACTGCAGTACTCTTTAGAACTTCTCTGAGCTTGTTGACCACAAGAGTAGAGGTTCATGCTCAATGTCTTCTGCAATTATCAATATTGGATGTCCGCCCTTAATAGCATCTTCTAATATGTTTATTTGATCCCTTGCATTTGTTTTCTGTTTGTCAATCAAAAACATCTTGCAATTTTCAAGCACAGACTTGCAGTTGTAATATATTTTGACTCCCATCTTCATTTCCTGTTTGTTTTCTGCATGTGATCCACCCATTATGGCATTGAAAGCAAGAACTGACAAAACCCACTGTTTGTTACCAACCAAGTTGGCAATATGGTTGGCAACCGTACCCACCGTACAAAGATTTGAATTGGCTTTAATGACCTGAGTTTTGATTTGAAAGGATGGGAAGAAAAGTTGAAAAAAAACAAATAATTTCCCTCCAAATTAAAACTTACCAACGCATGCTAAATGATTTTATAGGAATGAAACATGCATAAACATGTGGGTCTGTCCGAAGAAGATAAAACATAAATCCTTCAGTGGAAGGTAGAGACAACATCTGTTAATCCATGCATGAACCCTCTTAGTTAGCATTTTTAGAAAAGCATGTAGTGGGGTTGGCATGTGGGTCTGTCCGAAGAAGATAAACATAAATCCTTCAACATCTGTTAATTCATGCATGAACCATCTTAGTTAGCATTTTTAGAAAAGCATGTAGTAGGGTCTCTTAGATTAAGGAAAGAGACGTGCCCGGGCTCCATTGTACACCTTGTAATTATGAACTCTATAACTACCTGTGCAATATAATAGAAGTTTTAAAAAAAAAAACATTACAAAAATGTAGAAGGAAAATGATGAGTAGGTTTTTCACCTACGATTTAACCTTGTTTAACTTGAATATTGTTAGTTTTTGAGATTTTTCATGTTGCTTTTGATGGATTTTTGTTATGTGTGCAGGAGAATAGGTTGATGATGGTTAAGAGTTCAAATGGGAAGAAATAAGTGATTGGGGTGCGCTGCATGGAGAGAACCTCATCATGACACTAAGCGCCGTAGGCGTGACATTAACAAAGGACACGGCATGGCGCACCGGTCAAAGCGTGACAAATCTGAATTTGTTTTATTTTGCATGCTATTGAGTTGTGTTGGGAGCTATGACTTCTTTATGTAATAGGGTCAAGTTAGGAGTGTGACAAGGTAGTTATTTCATAGTAATTGGGATATTTTGAGTTAAAAACTTGTTGGGTACAAATAGAAGTTTGATTTTTATTAGAATGCCTATGGAATGACATTGATATGGATTGGGATTGGATTTGGTTCAGCTGAATTAACTTATGCCAATGAGTAGTGTGCTGAACTTATCCATCAATTGAATTACACTTGGGTGAGCCAGAATTGAAGGAAGATCATGGAGGAACAAAGGAAGAGAGGATTTTCACGAAAATTACAGACTTGAAGGCTAAGAAGGGTGGTGTAGTACTATTATTCTTTTTAATTTTAGTCTTGTAATTGGAATGATGATTTCTTTCATTTATTCAGTTTTTAATTCATTAATTATGAACTAAATTACTTTTTAGGCTTGCAATGGATCTTTAATGTTGAATGACAATTATCATGCCTTGATTTGGGTTTAATAAATTATTAATTCAGTTTATCTATTGTGATTTGTATTTAATTTATGAATTGCTTGATCACCAATTTTATGTGGATTTGTATGGGATTCGAGAGATGATGTATGAATTTAGATTTAATCACAATAGCATGTATTCTTGAATTATGTGATTTAATGGAATCTTGATTTATGTTAGGATAGAGATATACCTAGCATCGCATGTAATCGGATAAAGAACTTAGAATTTAAATTATTTTTAATTTTAATTCACATAGAGATACAGTGAATTAACTAGTTAGTTAGGGTGTTTGGCTTAATTCTATCTACTTTGTGGATTTAAGTTAATATGGTATTAATGCATTGAGAGATGGCTAATCCTACATAAGTGTTTTTGATTAATAAACTGAGATAGTGAATTAAACTGGAATAAGGTGTGATAATTGGAGTGAGACTTAAAGTGAAGTTGTAAGCCTAATTCTCCATTATTTGCTTGAAATTACGGTTCTTAGTTGTGTTGATTGATTGGTATTTTTAATTTTTTGTTTTTATTAGTTATAATCATTGATTTCTATTAGTTTAATAAAATTGGGTTAATATAAAACTGATAATTGTTAGGATTAATTTCTAACTATTCTATGTGAGAACGATTCTTTTCTTATCATTATATTACTTGTTGACCACATATACTTGTGTGTTGTGCGTAATTAGAATTCGACCAACAGAAAACAATACCGTAACGTATTAGGGAGCAAACTGTGATGGCTCCAAAATAGGTATACATCACCCATTCTGAGTCGTCAAATACCACACTACAGAAATCAATTATAAACTTCATTTATACAACTGTCGTGCAAAATACGACGACATATATACTATGAGTTTCAATACAAATATTGTAACGTATATAATACGGTAATATTCATACTCAAATTATTGCATGCCATATAAAGTATAATAGAAAATATTTCAAGTCTCCAAAGGGACACGAGAAGATTTCTGTTCTCTTCATTTTAATGCAGTGCACTTTTGACGCTTTCAAGGTCGGGTTCTCATCACCCTATTGTTGTTCACCAAAATCAATTATTAAGTGACGTAAAAAATATGACACACACTTCTTAGGTCCTCAATGCAATTATATATTGCATGTCATGCCGTTTTATAATGTATTGAGAAACTTCAACAGTCTCGGACCATCTCGCTATTTCCTGTTATCCCCGCTCAACCCAAATTACACTCTTATTACACCGAAAGGAATTGTGAAGCAAAAGGGTGAAAGCACAACTAGCCCAAAGAAAGAATATCATGACTAAAGATAATTAAATTATCAATAGCCTTCATCAAGAATAAATCGTAGATTTAAAACATATGGTAAATGATAAAACTTTTCAATCATAGTTGCGTGAACGAAGCGATCCATTAGAAGAGTCAAATAGACCATCAGTCTATTATATTCTCCATGTTAAAAGTCCACCAATAATTTTTATCCCCTCGTAACATCAATCAACAATTCCTCATCCACAATCATATGAATAACTCATAATCATAATTACGATTCTAAATTCCTCTTTCGCACCTGTGATGAAGATAATTTTCATCACCTATCTTCACCGAAACATCAAAAATCATGGTTATACCATATCACAATTCTCGCTTTCAAAATCATACTAATAAATTCATCTTTGCACTACTACCAAGATATTCATTAACAATTCATCTTTCCACTACGTACCAAAGACATACAACCAGTATTTTAAAAGAGTCAAGTGGAGCATGATATCTACTATCTTTTACTTAATTAAAAGTGTATAATCAATACTTTATCACGAGACTCACAATAAATAATCCACATCATCGAATCATCCCTGCACTACGGGCAAGGATATTCATGTAATCATCAATGGTCATGATTATACCGAATAATTCCCGGTTATAATCATACCAATAATCGTCCATCAATGCACTACTACGGCCAATGAGGACTTTTACCACATCATCTATAACATTACAGGTCATGATTATACCGAATGATCATTGGTCATAATCATACCAATAAACAGTTCATCTATGCGCATAAGCCAAAGATATTCATCAATTAATAGTTCATCTTTGCACGTAAGCCAAAGATATACAAATCAGAAAACTAATAATCAATCAGCCATCTTTGCACGTAAGCCAAAATATATACAAATCAGAAAATCAATAATCAACACCCATCTATGCACATAAGCCAAAGATATACAACCAGAAGCCCGATAATCAATAAATTCCCATCTATGCACGTAAGCCAAAGAGATATACAATCAAAACCAATTTTTCAACTTCACATAACATATTTAACTCATATGTTCAGAATTAAATCATTTTCATGAAAAATTACCAAATCAACTTATTATTTTTCTATCCTTTGTCCAAACATATATACATATATTTCATACACAACAAGTATTTTTTTTATAATTTTTCAACTCCCTTAAGTATTTTTCAAAAATCAATTTCTAATTAATTCCTTAAGAAATTAGCAGGATCTTACACATGTTAACGTGAGCTTCCAGTTTAAATTTCATGGTCATTGAAGTTATAGAACTCCGGTTATAGCATTTTTCGTCGAAAAAATCTAAATATTGAAATAGTCATAACTTGCTCATTTTAAGTCGGAATGAGCTCATTTTTGGACAGTAGGTACTTTATACCATATATTTTCATGTCCCAAAAGGCCATAATTTATTTCACAAACTAAGTGGCCGAAAATGCCCTTTTAAATTTCTGGGCAGTAGTTTTTTGGTACTTTACAGTTTTTGACTCCATTGCTAAAATCAGTCCACACGAAAATCTACAACACCTTTTCTAGTGATTCCATTTGGATAAATTAGAAAACTCATAGATCTAAGTCTAGAACTTAACCACACTCAAAAATTTTAAATATAATAGGAGATATGGTCAATTGAATTTCATGTTCCATTTTTCACCAAAATCTGATTTTTAACCCTTTGTGATTTCTAAGAAACTTTCATGTTTTCACATAATAACCAACATAACTCATCATAACACTTACTAATACTATATATACCCATGATTTTCATCAGTCCAATGCTTTTATTCTGACTTTCATCACAATCAACAAATTCCCAATGCTTATATTAGGACTTTCCGCAATTTTTTGAGGGTCGAAAAATTACGAAATCAAGAAATGGATTTTCACCATCATGCGGAATCCACGATATCACGCATCATTTCCACAATTTAATAAGGAATGAATACAAAGGACCATTCACCATGCATGTGGTAATCCACAGACAAAAGTTATTCCAACGGTAATAATAAAGAATGGAATAATGTATGATTCACCGTGCGTGGGATAGACTACACGCATGTGTTATTCCAAATGTAATAATAAAGAATGGAACTGTGTCATGCGTAAACGCACGCATGTGATATTCCGATAGAATAATAAATAAGAAACCGTGTCAAAGTAAATTCGCACCGATAGGATATTCCAACGTAATAATAAAGAATGGAATAACAACATAAATCACCATAATGCGATGTAATCGCATGCATGTTATTCCAACAAAATAATAATTAATGGAACCAGGTCAGGTGTAATACGCACCGATAGGATATTCCAACAGAATGATAAAGAATGGAATAACAACATAATTCACTATGCATGCGATAGACCGCACAAACAGGTTATTCCAACATAATAATAATTAATAGAACCGTGTCAAAGCGTACGCACCGGCTGTGATATTCCAACAGAATGATAAAGAATGGAATAATAGAAGAATTTCACCATGTATGCGGTACTTGATGATGTACAAAGTTATTCCAACATAATGATAACGAATGGAATAACAGAAGAATTTCACCATGTATATGGTAGTCCACATATACAAGTTATTCCAATGTAATAATAAGGAATGGAATAACAATAGCTCTCTTCATGAATACTGAAAGAAATAATACCCCTTACTATAATAATAATATCCCTTACCTTAGAAGAAAACCGGATACTAGAATAGTGAGGTAGGCAGCTTCTTCTTCTTTTCTCTCTATGTATTTTCTCTCTATAGCTTCTCTCTATAATTTCTCTCTGTAGAGTTTCAAAGAATTAAGTAATAAATAATAAAGGAATGAGCTTCTATTTATAGGAGAATGGACCTGAATAAGTAACTAATTCATGAATGGTCCAGATTGATTTACTTTTCAACTGACTCATCCATATTGATTTACTATTAAAACTTAAAGCAATCTGGTTCATACCGATTCATTATTAAAACTTTAAACCAAATGATCCATCGATTCACTATTAAAACTTTAAACCAAATGATCCATATTGATTTACTATTAAAACTTTAAACCAACGATCCATATTGATTTACTATTATAATTTCAACCAATGGTCCGAAAAATTAGCACATCTCCTCATGGAATAATATTGTACCCAAAATGATTTGACCCAAAAGAAATATATTTTTCTAGTGAATAGTACCAAATGAATAAGATACTTGAGAATAGTACCCCGTGAATAGTACCCATTACCGAAAAAAGTGTCCCAAATACCCGAGTGAATAATACTAGAGTAAATAGTAATTTGGGTGAATAGTAACCCGTGAATAGTAACTTGTGAATAGTACTCCGACACAAAAAGTATCCCAAATACCCGAGTGAATAATACTAGAGTGAATACTAATCGGGTGAATAGTTGTGACGCTCCCAAAATAGGTCCATTCCATCCAACTCATTCTGAGTCGCCAAATACATGGTATAGAAATAACTACAGCTTTATTAATACATTTGTCGTGCAAAATACGACAACATATATACTGTGAGTTTAAATACAATTATTGTCTTCTAGACAATATACATACCCAAATAAATCCTCATCACAATTATTTATACATTATTTTATAAAAATGGTGAGGACTACTAAACAACTCTCTCTAGAACCTTCATTCCATACCCACTACTACTCGCTACATTCTCGCCTCCTAGGAAGAAAAATAGAATAAAAAGGAAAAGGGAAGCTCAACTAGCCCAAAGAAAGAATATTATGACTAAGATAATATACAACAAATTATCGTTAGTCTTCAACAGGAAAAATCTAATAGAATACAATAGACAACCGGCTTTAAATCAATCTTCGCAGTGAAATAATAATTCATTAGAAGAGTTAAGTAGAGAATGCAAACTACTATCTTCTATATATGAATTTAAAAGTCCATCGTCGATATTTTATCCTCTGTAACATCAATCAATATATATCTCGAATCAAATATTCATCTTTGCACTACTGTGCCAAAGATATTCATCATTAATCATGTTCATCTAAACACTGCTCATCTTTGTACTACGGCCAAAGATATTAATCGAGAAGTCATGTTCATCTCAATACTTGTTCATCTTTGCACTACGGGCCAAAGATATTCATCAAGAAATCATTCATCTTTGCACTACAGGCCAAAGATATTCAGTAATATCATCATTTAGGACTGAGGATGATGAAAAATATTTTAAAGGAAACGAATCTAGTGAAACAAAAGAACAAATATTAAGGATTCGTATTTTAAACAATCCAAGTTCAAAAATACTTCATAAGTAATCAGAGTGAAGTAAAATTCAAGAATGATCAAAACATGGATACAATCAAAGCTACTATCCATATTAGATATTTTGGACAAAAAGAAGAAATTTCATTTTTCTGTGAATAGTCTTAGTGTATTCGTGAATAAATAATCAGAGTATCGTGAATAGTCTTGGTATATAAGTGAATAGTAACTCAGACACCAAAAGATAGAAATTTCCCAAAAAACATCATCACGCTTTCGTGAATAGTACTCATGAATAAGAATTTGTGAATAGTAACTCGTGAATAAGAACTCATGAATAAGAACTCATGAATAGTAACTCCGTCATGAAAAAGTTCCAAATTTGATAAAAATTTCCAACCAATATTTCAAAGATAATGATATTGAAGAAATAATATCATTTTCGAATAAAATAACATCCTTACCTCGAAAAGACAAGATTTTAGTTGAAACAGGATATAAAGCTATGACTTGAACTTGCACCGTATAGCAATACTCAAAGTATACTCAAAATACTCACAAGAATACGCTCGATAATATAGAGAGAGAAAACTTCAGTTTCTGGTGTGATTTTCAATTCTAACCTAAGCACCCTATTTATAGAAAAATGCTTAGAACACCAAAGTAGAAAATTTAATATAATAATAATATATATATTAATTTGTCTACGCCCACTTAGAATCATCTGAATTCAGCAACTTAGCATGTGTTAAAGATGCCCACCAAACACAAAAAAAAACGTTTTCTTATTTAAATTATTTTAAACTTCCAAAATCAATTATTTGAGACTTGAACTTCAATAATTCATAATAAATAGCCCTTTTATCGTAAAATTCGAATCTCACGATTTTTTATAGGAAATTCAATTCTCTACAATTTTGCGTAAGAAATGTTTTCCAAATTCCAAATGAAATTGACCAAATCCACAACCAGGCGATTTTACAAAGCTATAATCAAATTTTGGTCAATAATTGTGTCCACCAACACACAAAATATGTATTAAACATTTAATGCCACAAAATACTCTTCCTCCTCATATACTCATATATCCCACATTCATTATTAAAATATCACCGTTAATATATTATTAAAATAATATATTTAAATGAATTATTTTATCAGAAAAAGATAAAATATTAATTTTCAACAATTGTCACTTAAAAAATTTTCTCCATCTATATCCACATAAAATCAATATTTTCCTCATCATATAAATTAATAATTAATTATTCACAAATAATATTACAGAATCATAGTACTGGCAACCAGGCCGTTCCCAGGAAAAATGGGGCTTTCCAATAAGGATCTCTCCTTACTGGCGCGCAATTAGGTGACCAAACCTCTCCTTAGACAAAACTTTCTAGACATTGCCAATAATGTTATCCAATAATATTATTCAGATAATATGAATTATTGTCTCGATAATAGAAAATAATTTGTGTAATGACAATTTATCGAAACAATCGTAATATAAAATATCAATGCAACAATTATTGAATCAATAAAATAAAATCTTCGAATAAGAATTCTTCAGAATAATTATTGAGTAGTGCCTTCTTACGTAAGAATCAATAATTGGTGCAATACTGCAGTGTCATCGCTTCAACAACGTGTATTAGTGTGTTTTAACCAATTTTATTCCAACAAGATAATATAAATAACTACGCCAGTTATTTATAAACAACTTATATTTGTCATTTTCTTCATCCAATCGCTTCACATGTTATAAAAGACCCAAAAAACTGCATTTAATGCAGAATATTCCCGACAAGATTTAATATTCCACGACCAAACGAATATTCTCCTACAATAATGAATATTTTATAACCACTTGCTTATTCAAATATTTCATGTATTTTACCCATAACTATCCACATTAATCAAATCAACCCTTACTATTTCAAAATAATAAATAGAGAAAAATAAATTTTATTTATTAATAATTTGGGGTCTTACAATAGTAACCCGTGAATAGTAACTCGTGAATAGTACTCCAACACAAAAAGTGCCCCGAATACCCGATCGAATAATATAACCTCCAGACATCAATTATTATCGAAATAAATGTCGATTTCCACTAACACTAATAATTCTAACACAATGAATGTGACGCCCCCAAAATTATGTATACGTCACCCATCTTGGGTCGTCACTTACATGGTACATAAATTCAAATATAACTTACTAATATAACTGCCGTATGCATAATACGATATAAATCGTGAGTTTGAATACAAATATTGTCTACTAGATATTATACAAACTCAAAAGGAGTTCTCATTACAACTATTATCACACTATTTCACGTAATAGTGAGGACTACTAATGCTATCCTCTCGACCATTACTTCGCTCCCCGACTCGTCCCAAATATGTTCTCATTTCAAGAGAAACGATGAAAAAGAAAGGGTGAGCTCAACTAGCCCAAGAAGAAATATTATGACTAAGATAATGAAGAATAAATTATCATTAGCCTTCAACAAAGATGTTAAACCGATAAAATATAATAGACAACCGCTTTAATCTGCAGCTGAATACGCAATCCATTAAAAGAGTCAAGTAGAAAATAAAGTCTACTATCTTTTAGGTTTTAAAAGGTTTTCATAAATTTTTATCATTAAGACTCGGTTTAATGAATAAACCACAATATCTAATCATCCCCATCACTACCACCAAGGATTTTCATCAAATTATCAATGGTCATGACTATACCGAATCACCTCCGGTCATAATCATACCAAAACTATCCATCATCGCATTACAGCCCACCGAGGACTTTTATCACATCATTTATAACAAGCCGTGATTATACCGAATGATCCCCATGTATAATCATACTAAGTTCATCTATGCACGTAAGCCAAAGATAACATAATATATCATGAAGATGATGACAATGATATAATAATTCAATAAAACAAGTTCAAGAATTATTTTATCCAGAATTAAGTAACGTCCAAATTGTCAACAAGATACTGCTTTGTAGAGTAAAATTCAAGAATGATCGTAAGAATGTTTCCATGAAAAGATACTGGATGAAAACGCAAATATCAAGAATATTCTACTAATTTCATGGAGTATAGAAGTCAAAGTTTTAACCAACCCAGGTATAATAAAGAATGGAATAACAAAGGAAATCACCATGCATGCGTATCTTGATGTATGTGTTATTCCAACAAAATAATAATAACGGAACCAAAAGTCGTGTGAAATTACACCGACGGGATGATCCAATGTAATAATAAATGCTGAATAATAATAAACAATGGAACCAGTCCTGTAAAACACACGCATGTGATATTCCAATGTAATAATAAATACGGAATAATAAACAATGGAACCAGTCCTGTAAAACACATGCATGTGATATTCCAACGAGTAATAATAAATGCTTTGAATAATAATAAACAATGGAACTGTGTCCCGTAAAACACACGATGTGATATTCCAAATGTAATAATAAATGCGAATAATAAACAATGGAACCAATTCCTGTAAAACACACGAGCGTGATATTCCAAATGTAATAATAAAGAATGGAATAACGAAGAAGATCACCAAGTATAGGGATTCACAGTATACGAGTTATTCCAATGTAATAAATAAGAACGGAATAATATAAGGATTTCACCAAGTATAGGTACGCCGCATATAAAGTTATGTATAGGGTATGCCACTTTTACAAAGTTATTCCAATAGAATAATAATGAATGGAATAATGTAAGTTCTCTTCATGAATAAGAAAGAATAACACTTTTACGGGTACAACAAATAATATCCCTTACGTAGTAAAAGACAATTGGATATCAAAGTAGTGAAGTACTGGGATACTCTTCTTCTTTCTCTATATAGATTTTCTCTATATAGCTTCCCTCTATAATTTCTCTCTGTAGTTCCAAAGAATTGTAAGAAAATAATGAAGGAACGAGTTTCTATTTATAGGAAAATAGAATGCATAGTAATTAATCCATGAACTATCTGATTGATTTACTTTAATCGACGGTCCATATTTAAAGCAAAATCTTTTAAATAAAATATCATATATTCTATTTATATAAAACATTTTATTATGCAAACACTATGCAACACTACGCAAAACACTACGCAACACTACGATAATAAAATATAATATATTCTATTTATGTAATAACTTTAATAAAAGATTCTATTTTATATAAAAGATGTTTCGCTTTTATTACGTTAATAATACGAATAAAACAAAACGCCATTATCGCTTATAATAATTCATATTATTAATCGACAATAATGGAATCAAACCGAGTGACTTCTCACATAAGCGTCAATAATCAATACCGCAGTGCTACTATGCAACCACACGTATTCGCATTTCATTTTACTACTACTGAGTAGTTCAACAAAGATCAACGGTAAAACTTCCGCCGTTATTTCAATAAAATATTTTTTATCGCTTTTCTCAATCCGACAATAATTACATTAATAGGGTCCACCAATGATTGAGTAGTTGTACGAATATTCCCTGCTTCAGTTCTAAATATTCCCCACCAATCGAATATAATATAACCACTTGCATACTTTGCAAAATTTATAAATATTACCCACAACTATAATATTATCTCAAATTCACACCATAATATTAAAAATTATTTCGACAAAATGTAAATCTTTATTGATAAAATCTGGGGTCTCACAATGAAACTATCAAATTCATCTTTAATCAACACGAACTTATTCATCATTAATATTATAACTCACAATATTTAACAATCAGGTCGTTCCCAAGAAAAAGAGGGCTTTCCGATAAGGATTTCTCCTTATTGGCGCGCAATTAGGTGACCAAACATCTCCTTGACAGAACTTTTAGACATTGTAAATATTGTAATTTAATAATATGAATAACTTTGTCATCTCAATTATTGATTTAATAATATATCATATTATGCATTTATATCTTGTGACAATAATCGAATCAATAATATGAGAGAGATGATGTAGCAATTCATCAGAGTGAATAATTGAGTATAACTGAAATGACTTCTCACATAAGCATCAATAATCAATCCGGTGTGCTACTATGCAACCACGTGTATTTTACCACCGATTATTTTATGACAACTTGCTTACTTTGAAATTTTTTCAAATATGATCCTTAACTTTAAACTTTTATCAATATAACTATTTACCAAAATAAAAAAATTGAATACTTTTATTTCATAAAATTCGGGGTCTCACACAAACTATATTACCTTTCCATGAATTAGATTAAAGTCAATAACTTAGTGATTAAGACATTTTTTATTTATTGTACAAGATCACATACACAAGTCTATTACTTGAGAAAAAATCAGAATTCAACAAGTATTACAAAAGATAAAAAGGTAAGGGATGTGTTTGTGAATTTTAACTTGGAGGGAAGGAAAGATAAATTTCTCCCTTTTATTTTTATTTTTTTAAAAAGTAACTTTCTCTTTTCATCCCTTCCCTATCCTACCCTACCCTACCCTACCCTACCCTACCCTACTCTAGCTTTTCCCAAAATAAAAACTGATCACAAACATGCTATTAGGTTCCCCAATACTTTCGCTCATGGCCCCTTTCCTAGGCTCCCCCACCTCCTAAGATGAAATGTATTTTTAGAATTGAAATAGTATAAATTTCGAAAAAAAAAGGCTGAATACACTTTGTCCCTCCAAATATTGCTCAACTTAAAAAATTAGCCTTAATCCACAAAAATTAATAATAAAAAATCATGTATATATAAGTCAACAAAAAGTGACCTTATGACCATAACTTTAATACTAATGACAAAGTCATGCATTTATATAGTTATAGTATTTTTAAACTTATTTGACTGCATTTACACCTGTTTAATTAATTGTATTTTCTTGTGTAAGATAACACAATTAAATACTATAAACATGTACATACTATATAAAATAAATAAAATTCATTACACATTAGTATACTACAGATAAAATAATTAACTCCACTAACCAACCAAATAAATAAATAATTAAATTAACTAATTAAAAAATTAAATAACTATCTGAAATAAAATAATTAATCTCACTAATTAATTCAAGAAAATAATTAATCTCAACCGAGACACACACACACACACACACACATATATATATATATATATATATATATATATATATATATATAACCCACTTGAAATCTGAAAAAATAAAAAAGGGTACTCAAATTCATCAATATCTATATAAGAAATAATAGCAAATGGAAATAGAGTAGTAATTTATAAGATTCTAGCATTACATAAGAAAACATGTGCTCATACAAGTTGTAAAATTTATTAAATCTAATCTAGAGTGTTTTACAATAAAATTATGGTTTTTGCTCTGCAGCATGGTTAAGTATTTTAAGGAAGCTTTAGATTCTTATTAGGATAATGTGATTCTTTTTTGCCATAAACTTGAGGACATGTGCACATGTTACTCCAAACTCAAATGAAAGTGTTGGGAACTGTGTGATAGATTGTTTCTTCTGACATCGGAAAAATAAACCCAAATTCTTTTCATTACACTTTCACCAAATTTATTTAAATAATTATTTAGTGAAAAAAAGAAAAGATTATAATAAATAGTTAGTTCCATCATAACTCTGACTGGCTGTTGAGATTATAATAAATAATTAGTTCCACTTTATTTTGTGCAATTTTATGCAACTCAAAAGAATTACGCCCTTGCCCCTATAAACAATGCAATATGATGAGTAAAACAGTAAGATTCCCCAATGGACTTTATCCAATGAATTGCCACAGCAGCTCATAGTTAACAATTTGTTAAATATTGAAAACATTCAACAGTTTTCTGATGGAACTGTTAAAATTAATTTTGAACGTACTAGAGCCCCAGTTATCATTGAAGACATTTCCAGTTCTTCAGTTCCTTCAGTTATCCACACTAGAAGAGATACTGAAGTCCTTAGTAATCCTTCAGTTAGAGATACCAAACTTAAAGGAATCCTTAATCAAGGACAAGTTAGTCATCCCTGTTATACTCAGAATGATACCGTTGATGATGAAGGATCTTCCTCTCCCATCCTCTGCTTATCCCATTACGATCCGATTTTAATGCCCCAATTAATAATCAATTAAGAGTCATTAAAAAGAATTTCGTTTTAAATTGGGATAACTTAGTAAAGGATTTTAATTCAAAATTTAACAAAGAAAAGAGACATCTATTCAGATCTACTCACCCCATAGAAAAGGAAAGAGATAAGATAGTTAATAGATGGAAAAGATTTATTAAAAATGAAGAAATTAACATCACGCTTCTACATTTGGTATGATCGACCAAAAGTAAATGTAATGTTATTAGTAAAACTCAATGGATTAAAGAAGAGAGATCTAAAGTATCGTCCAGTCATCCTCCTTTAGAAACAGTTCTAATTCCAGTTAAAAACACTTCAATTATTGCTAGTCCCTTCAAAATTCCTGACGGAACTAATGATAATAAAAAATTAATTGAATAGTTAAACTTTAGTAATAAATATCTAGCAACAGTAGGAAAACAGCTAGATAGGATTGAAGAAAAATTTGAAGAAGGAATTATTAAAAAACCAGATTCAAAACTTGAAAAACCTTTAATTAAATTACCAGAAAACAGATATAATCTAAGTTTACCTAATAAAGAAAGTGAATTAGTCCAATCTATTGAAAAGTTATTTAAAAAACTTAAAACAGAACCAGGTCCGAGTGGAACCATTGTTGTTATCGATCATGTTGAATCAGATGATGATAACGAAAGTTCTTCGGATCACTCTAATCACTCATCCATTTCAAACCTTAATGAACAGCTAAATAAATTAACTGTCAATAACACAAGTATTACCAGAAATTGGTACTCTAGACCAACTCCTCCGGATCTACAGTTCGAAAAGAGAAATCTAGATAAACAGTTCTCTGAGTCCTCTAATAAGATTTATGAATGGAATATTGATGGATTTGGTGAACAAGAAATTCTTAACAAACTTAATCATATGTCTATGGTGGCCAACAGCTATATTACCAAATTCAACTCTTTATCTCAATCAGATATAGTTGAATTAATAGCTAGTGGTTTTACTGGTATTCTTAGGTCTTGGTGGGAAAAACATCTCATTGAAGACATTAGATGTTCCATAATTCATGCTATCCAAAGAGATAATGAAGGCAATCCCATCTTTGATGAAGATGCTAGTATTGGTCTTCCTGATGGAGTTAATACTTTAATATTTACTATAATTAAACATTTTGTTGGAACCCCTAGTAATATTACCGAAAGAATTCATGATCAATTAAGTAATCTTACATGTCCCACTCTAAGTGATTTTAGATGGTACAAAGATGTATTTACTTCTAGAGTTATGATGAGAAACGACAGTAACAAACCATTTTGGAAAGAAAAATTCGTTAATGGTTTACCATCTTTATTTGCTCACAAGGTTAGAGAAGAACTAAGTAAAAATTTAGGATATATAGATTATGATAATCTAACTTATGGTGATATTATTAGTTATATTCAAAAAATCGGATTAAAAATGTGTATTGACTTTAAGTTAGCTAAACAAGCTAGAAAAGATAAAAATAAAGCTAAATACGAGTTAGGAACATTTTGTGAACAAGATGGTTACTGCCATTGCTCCTCTGTAAGAAAGCACGCATAAGAGTAAACATATTGAGTCACATAAAAGTCATAAGCATCGTGAAGAAAAAGATACAATAATGATAAAAGGAGTAATATTCGAGATACCTATTACAATAAACCTAAGTCATCTAAGAAAAAATCATACAAAAAATCAAAGAAATATGATAAAAGTAAAATTGTCTGTCACAATTGTGGGCAGAAAGGACACTATAAAAGTGAATGTAGAGTCAAGAAAAAACTAGCCCAATTAAATATTTCAGCCGAAGATACAGAACAGTTATTAGAATTAATGAGAATTGAAAATAACAGTGGTAGTGATGAAGAAGCTTCTGATATTCCAGAATCTTCTAGTAATAACACATCTAACGATGAATCTGATAGTGAAAATGAAGTCACTAAATGTACAAAAAATTGCAATAAAAACTGTTATAAAAGAATCAATGTAATTACGAAAGAAGAAGAAGAAAGTTCCTTATTAGTTGATCTAATTAGTAAAATTACAGACCCTGAATTAAAAACTCAGTATTTGAAGCAATTAAAAGATTTGTTAAACAAAGATAAAAAGTCAATCGATAAAAGTTCTTAGAGCCAAAGAAAACCAATTTTCGGTCTCAATAAAACTCTTGAAAGATTTAAATCTCCTAAGAAAAGAAATTACCTCCCTAATTAAATCAAGAAGTTAATAAACTTAAGAAAGAAATTTCTAACTTAAAATTAGATATTTCTAACTTAAGAAAAGAGATTGATGATAAAAATCGGATCTTCAAGTTCATAATTCCTCTTCTAGTGATGAAAGTCACGATGAACCGTAATCATCAAAAGCAAAGATTTTGACCTCTTTATTCAAGGTCTCTCCTTAAAAGAATTAAAGATATTATTATTCAAAAATGGTATATCTCTATTAATTTAGTTATCGATAAAACTTTCTCCGTACAGCTCCCTGCCTTAGTTGATACTGGTGCAGATTTAAACTGTATTCAAGAAGGTATTATCCCCACACGATACTATAAGAAAACTAGTGAAAAACTAAATTCGGCTAACGGTAGTCAAATGGAGATAAAATATAAATTACCTAATGTACATATTTGTCAAGACAGTATGTGTTTTAAAACCTCATTTGTCTTAGTTCGTAATCTTACTGACAAAATCATTTTAGGTGTACCATTTATCTATTTATTATACCCATTTACTATTAGTAATAAAGGTTTAAGTTGCGAACATTTAGGAAAAAGGATTACATTTAAATTCTTAATCAAACTAAAAGAAAGAGATTTAAAATTTATTCAAGAAGAATCAATTTCTAAATCATTGAATCTGTTAAATTGCAAAGTTACCCACCTAAAATTCCTTAAAGAAGAAGTTAAGTATCAACAAGTTGAAGAACAACTTAGGAGTAACAGAGTCCAAGAAAAAATAAAAGAATTAAAAGATTATTTATTAAAAAACTTATGTTCTGATTCTCCCAATGCTTTTTGGCATAGGAAGAAGCACACAGTTAGGTTACCCTATAATAAGGAATTTAAAGAACATCTAATTCCCACTAAAGCTAGACTTATTCAAATGAGTCATGAACAAATGGAGTTATGTAAAAAAGAAATTAATGATCTTCTTAGTAAAGGTTTAATTAGACACAGCAAGTCACCATGGTCTTGCCCAACTTTTCTATGTTAATAACGGTTTAGAAAGAAAGAGGTGTCCTTGGTTAGTCATTAATTATAAACCGTTAAACAAAGTACTAGAATGGATTAGGTACCCTTTGCCCAACAAGGATGATCTCCTTGGTAGGTTAAGTGTCTCCACATTATTTAGTAAATTTGACATTAAGTCAGGATTCTGGAAAGTTGCTATTCATCAAGATGATAAATACAAAACTGCATTTACTACTCCGTTCGGACACTACGAATGGAATGTTCAATCATTGGGACTTAAAATGCACCCAAAGAAATTTCGAATATTCTTAATAATATTTTGAATCCTTTCAGTCATTTTATCATTGTTTACATCGACGATATCCTTGTATTCTCCAAGACTATTGAAGAGCATATTAAACATTTAAATTCGTTCTTTAGAACAGTTAAAACCAATGGTCTTGTTCTTTCTCCTTCCAAATGTAGTCTGTTTCTGACTAAAGTCAGGTTTCTCGGATTAATCCTCTATCATGGACTCACGCAGCCAATTGACAGAGCTATTCAATTCGCCGACCGGTTCCCAGATAAGATTACCGACAAAACTCAGCTACAGAGGTTTCTTGGCTTGCTCAATTATATTGGCAAGTTTTACAAGGACCTCAGGAAGATTTGTAAGCCTCTCTTTCAGCGCTTACAAAGTAATCCTCCCCATGGACTGACATTCATACTTCTGTCGTCCAACAAGTTAAAAAATATGTTAAGGTTTTGCCCTGCCTTGGCATTTCAAACGATTCAGCTTTCAAAATAGTTGAAACCGATGCCTCTGACATTGGATTCGGTGGCATACTCAAACAAAAGTTAACTCCTACTTCTGATGAACAAATTGTTCATTTCCATTCTGGCGCATGGAATCCTACACAGTTAAAATACAGTACTATTAAAAAAGAAATTTTATCATTAGTTTTATGTATTAAAAAATTTCAGAGAGATTTATTGAACCAAAAATTTCTAGTTAGAATAGATTGCAAGTCGCTAAAATTTATTCTTGAAAAGGATGTTGAGAATGTCGCCTAAGCATTCATTCGCTAGATGGCAAGCAATTTTAAGTATTTTTTTGATTTTGATATTGAATATATTAAAGGAAGTAAAAACTCGGTTCGATTTTTTTTCTCACTCGTGAATTTATTAACACGAGTACTATTACAAAGATTATGAGTGTACGAGGAGGTTCATCTTCTCGTGGTCATGGCCATTTCAATAGGTCGATTAATCGATCCAAAAGAAACGGTTGTTCCTCATCCGATTACCCAAACCCATAATAAATTTGAGGACGCTTGCATACGGTTCCCAAGCCCTACTCCTCGATTCTTCTTAGTCATTGAACCATTCGATATTTTCACTTTAGTCGAACCCCAACCACCTCATGAAAACCTAGTCACCAAATGTCGGTTATCGTCATTTTGATCAACACTTATTTCATATCGAGTTACAAATGAAACCCAAAAATGATCCAATTCGATTAGTACCCGATTTTTCCCTTACGGTTGGCATTTCCTCCTCTTGCTCCTTCTGAGTCAACTTTGTGTATTATAGGGACATTCTTATTGAAGCAGTCGGTCTTCATTAAACGATTTATGCCAGCGATGATAAATCAAAACTCCTTTATCATTAGTTTGTATATCAAACAAGTTCTCAATCATCCAGGATTGGGGTAGTCATCATTCGATCTCGAGTCACTTTCAATCATACTAGCTCTTTTTGCTTTATTATGATTATATTGAAACTTAGCGTAAAATTATCTTCATCAAAATGAAGATCATAGTCGTTAAATGGTTTTTTCGGTTTGACCACAAGTTCAAGAGTCGATTCCCCGAATGGTTTATCCTTTGGTGCACAAGTGCGGTTTGTGCCATGATTTCTTCCCAAACCTCTCCTTGCCCGGTTAGAACATTTACATCATCATAGTAATTATCATTGAAAATATGAGGAAATTCCGGTCTTCCTTATATTTTGTAGTAAATCTAAAATCCTTGGATTACGAAATGGAAATATATCGTTTAATTTACTCGAAATCCACGATATTTAGGTCTCAAGTCATCCATAGGAATTAGGGCGCGCCAGGACTTACCTTTCCCCTATTTCTTGCGTCTCTCGCATGGTTTTTTATTAAATGGTGGGATAAATTAGATTGATAGAATAGTTGGCCAAGTTCAAAAATAATTTCCGCCTTCTCTACTATTGACTCCTCGATTCGTCCCCTTGATCAGCTCTGGCCCTACCTTGGTTGCATCTCCCGATAAATCGATCATAAAGCAATGATAAGTCGAAAAGAAAAATCGATCGTTTCTCCAGATTACGATGAAGTTACTAAAGTCTCTAGTTACTCTAATTCCCAATTAAAGGCGTCTTGCGAGATCTTATTCATTTGAGACTTGATCGATTACATGAAGAATCGAATAAAGCTTCTTCTGCATCGAAGGAGAAAATTCTAGTCGAGAAGCTTGAAGGCGAAGGTGATTGTGATCCTTACAGCACGATCGGGCTTCAGATGCTCAAGATCCTTTTCTTTCCTTGATAATCAATCGAGGTGTGATGTGACACCTTCTCGACCATTAGCCACCACACCTTCTTTCGGCGTAGTCGTCAATGACATCTCCGTGATAGCGGCTTTCTTTCTCGTGACTAGTCGAAGCATCTTACCTTTTTCAGCGATGCGACAATCATTCAAGCATATCATTACACGGCGCATTAGTCGAAAGAAGCGTCTGCTTTTCCACCGAGCGCGATTCTTTTCCATTTTACCTGTACTTTTACTTTAGTAAAATGTTTTTACCTGTACTTCTACTTTAGTTAAATGTTTCTTACTTTTACTTTACCCCAGTTGTTGTAATAGTAACAATGTAATAGTTCATTTTTCTTGTTCTATAAAAGGAATTCGAATTCATTTGGTTCAAGCAGACTTAGAAAGACTCAGAGTTCCTTCTCTGATAAATCTTTAGTCTCAACTGCAGATTAAGCCTACTTAACCCCACTTCATCTAAATGTTCTTATTTCAGTAAACTTGTAAGTCATTTAATCATCTTGTATCAAGTTTGAAATATAATCAATTAAATTGTTTAATTTCATTTAGTTATTTAATTGTGTTTGTATGCAAACTTGCTTCCATGGCACCAATAATGCCGGGATAATAATTCAAAAATCTAGCATCTCTAAGGCAGAGGTAGATAGATGAATTAATTCCTTTTCTGTTGAGAGGTTTGACTGCAACTTGAACAAGACCTATATGAATAAAATTGTAACCTTTCTTTCTGTGTTTTTTAATAACTTCCGGTGATAAAAGACTACAATTTTTGTACTCTTTGTTAATTGCATAAACTCTTTCATCTGTTTTGACATTATAGTCAGTTTTGAATTTATCGGAAAAGGTTGACTGATAAATATCTTTAGGAGATACTCTAGGTATGTTCCAATTGTGAAAGACTTGACTATTGTTTTCATAACTATGTTCTTCTTGGTTAACTATGTCCGGGACAGGAGGCAAAGCTGACCTGTTACTAACTGAAGAGCTGGATCTGAATAACCTACTCATCTTGACTATTTTAAAATCTTAATCAAGGTCCATTCATTCATACCCCGTTTACCCAAAGTAGACTCATACCTATGTTCTATAACCCGACACTGCTCACACCCTGGAGACTTACAAAGGTTAAACACGAACTAGGTGGACTACAGGTAAGTAAGGTGACTTCAGAACTTTGATGAGGAAGATGATTTTGAAAAAGTAAAGAGAATTTTGATTAAAAAGATCTACTAATTCAGCTACCAACAACAAAACTTGGCTCTGATACCATGAGAGGGCGGAAGGAGATTATTTAAGAAATGAGAAGAACAAGTGCGCATACAAACACAATTAAATAACTAAATAAAATTAAACAATTTAATTGATTATATTTCAAACTTGATACAAGATGATTAAATGACTTACAAGTTTACTGAAATAAGAACATTTAGATGAAGTGGGGTTAAGTAGGCTTAATCAGCGGTTGAGGCTAAAGATTTATCAGAGAAGGAACTCTGAGTCTTTCTAAGTCTGCCTGAACCAAATAAATTCAAATTCCTTTTATAGAACAAGGAAAACGAACTATTATATTGTTACTATTACAACAACTGGGGTAAAGTAAAAGTAAGAAACATTTAACTAAAGTAGAAGTACAGGTAAAAACATTTTACTAAAGTAAAAGTACAGGTAAAAAGGAAAAGAATCTACTTTCGGTGGAAAAGCAGACGTTTTCTTTTGACTAATGCGGCCATGGGGCCAGATGCTTGAATGATTGTTGCTACTGTTGAAAAAGCGTAAGATGTCACCGACTAGTCACCGAGCAGTCTTGGCTATCACGGAGATGTCATTGACTATGCCGCCAGAAGCAAGTGTCAAAGTGGTCAGTATCGAGAAGGTGTCACATCACACCTTGATTGATTACTGAAGGAAAGAAAAAGGATCTTGAGCATCTTGAAGCCTGATCGTGCCGTAAGGATCACAATCACCTTCGTCTTCAAGCTCTTGACTAGAATTTTTTCATTTGGACTGAGAAGAAGCTTTGTCTGATTCTTCATGTAACTGATCAAGTCTCAAATGAATAGCATCTGCAAGACGCCTTAATTGGGAATTAGAGTAACTAGAGACTTTAGTAACTTCATAAGAATCGGGAGAAACGACTGATTTTTCTTTTGACTTATCAGTTGTTTTAGTGACTGATTTACTGGGAGATGCAACGGCAGAGGCCGTAGTGACTGAAGGGGATTTAACTGGAGGAGTCAATAGTAGAGAAGGCGGAAATTCTTTTTGAACTTGGCCAACTATTCTATCAACACCGAATTTATCCCACCATTTAATGAAAAAACGGTGAGAGACGCAAGAAATAGGGGAAAGGTAAGTCTCGACAGTCCTAATATCTATGGATGACGGAGACTGAAATACTGTGACTTCTTAAGTAGCTGAAACGATATATTGCCATTTCAGAATCCAAGGGATTTTGTATTTACTACAAAATATAAGAAAGACTGGAATTTCCTCATATTTTGAATGATAATTACTATGATGACAGAAATGTTCTAACTGGGCAAAGAGAGGTTTGGGGAAGATATCATGGCACAAACTGCATTTGTCCACCAAAGGATAAACCATTTGGGGAATCGACTTTGAACTTGTAGTCAAACCGAAAATACCACGAATGACTATGATCTTCATTTTGATGAAGCATAATTTTATGTCAAGTTTCAATATAATCATAATAGCAAAAGAGCTAGTATTAGAAAGTGACTTGAGATCGGAAGGATGACTACCCCAATCTGACAGATTGAGAACTAGTTTGATATACAACAAATGATAAAGGAGTTTTGATTTATCATCGTTGGCATAAATTGGTTTAATGAAGACTGACTCTGTTTCAATAAGAATGTCCCTATAATACACATGTGACTTGTAAGGAGCAAAAGAGAGGAAATGCCAACCAGAAGGGAAAAATTGGGCAGCTAACTGAATTGGATCATTTTTGGGTTTCATTTGAAACTTGATATGAAATAAGTGTTGATCGAAAATCTGACGATAATCTGACATTTGGTGACTAGGTTTTGATGAGGTGGTTGGGGTTTGACTAGCGAAAATTGAAAGTAATATGCACACAAGCCAATCATGTTTGATGATAAAGCATATACTTTGTAACAATCTTATTCATTTATTAATAAAAAGTATTAATTTATTAAAGGCTTTTAATTATCTACATGATGCTGTTTTATAATAAGTGATAAACCCATAGTTTTAAGCAATGCTTTTAGAATAATGATGATGATCATTCTAATGCGATCAAAACTCTTAGAAAGCTTAAAACTAAAATAGTTCCCAATAATGGGATTACTAAATTGGGGATTAGTAAATCCGGATAGATTGGTACATACGTTGCTTGCTCATTGGATGAGGATGATTGATCTCATGATCATTTGTGTGGAGACACTAAAGCAAGTATGTAGGTGCTTATTAGAGAATAAGTTCATCGAATATGGCTCACTAAGGAATACCTAATGGAGTTTTACTTGCTCGTCAATAGGAATTCTCAGTAGTGATAGTAGTACAAGTGATCCTTGGACTTAAGATCATCATAAGATCTTGTGTATGATGAGTTATACTTTGACTTATTCCTTAAGACCTTAGGGTATATCAAAGGGTATGCTTGGGTATAATAAGTTGTACATGGAGATAATGTATGATCAATAAAGAATCTACCACTTATATACCTCAAATCTAGTTTTCGGATGAATGATACAATGATAAGTTATTATTTATATATATATATATATATATATATATATATATATGTATTCATGGTTCATAGACGGACGTTATTATATATATATATATATATATATATATAATCTTAATAATTTTATAATTAAAATAAATAGTTTATTTTAATTTTAAAATAAAAAAATAATAAATAAAATTTATTTTAATCTTAAAATAAAATTTTATTTTAATATTAAAATTAAATTTCATGTTAACTAATTAGAGTTGGAATTGGATTCCATGATAACTAATTGGAGTTGAAATTGGATTTCATATTTTCTTAAATAAAGGAGTTTATTTAAATATGAAATAAGATTTCATATTATTCAAAATAAAGGAGTTTATTTGTGAATAGGAAAGAAAATCCTTGTGTTTCCTTAAATAAAGGAGTTTATTTAAATATGAAATAAGATTTCATATTATTCAAAATAAAGAAGTTTATTTGTGAATGGGAAAGAAAATCCGTATTTCCTTAATTAAAAGGAGTTTAATTTTTTTTTACATGGAATTGGATTCCATAATTAATTAAAATAAAGGAGTTTATTTTGATTAAAGATTTTGATTAAAATAAAATAGTTTATTTTATTCAAAATTGGATAAATTAAAATTAAATAGTTTTATTTTGATTTAAATTTGGATTAAAATAAAGGAGTTTATTTTGATTCAAAATAGATTTTATACTAACTAAATTTTCCCATTAAATGATATCAATATATATATTGAATGTTTATTATTCATCGGATGAATGTTATGTATTGATGCATATGGTGATATGTATGATAATAAATGAGATTGATTATGACAATCGATTGAATGTGATTGGATTTTATTTTAGTTGGATGCATGAATGTATGAGTTTTATTAAATGGGGTCTGCAGACTGCGTTTCTAATTTTTCTTAATGTAAATTCTATCTCTCTCCTATGTACTTCCCTCGATCACGATCAAGGTTTCTAATTATTTAAAATAGTTTTGTAATAGGAATAGTTAGAATTAATTTTGAAGAATTAGAGATCAAGGAGCAAGGAGCGCTTGAAGACCCGTTTGTAATGGAGCCCGGGTTTAAATGTAATAGTTATATTTAAATATTATTTCTTGCACTTTTTAGGTTTGACCTTTTGGTTCACTTGGTGGCTCTAGTGAACCAAACTAGAATAAAAGTCCATAATCAATCCGGGTAGAATATAGTATTCTATATGTGCATGCTTATACTTTATATATATTATATATTATGCAAACATGCTTCAGCATGTTCATTAATATAACGCGTATTTTATATATATATGCAATGCTGCTAAACAAGATGAGACATTTTAACAACAAACCCCTCAAATTTTTATATTAAGTCCTAAGCGCTCAAAGATATTTGGAATATCGAACGTCGCTTTTCTAGCATGATAAAATTAATAGAGTATTAAATATTTAATATGAGTTTGTGTTGTGTCACCACAAGGCAAGTATTAAGTATTTAAGATGTTAATTTATCACATTTGATGCTTATAAAGAAAATTGAACAATATTGTTTTGTTGTGTCACCACAAGGATGATATTTTTCTTTTTGAATATATGGAGTGCTATGTCGGATTTAACTTGGATAATTTTGATTCGGATGTGCCACCACTTGATCAAAATAATCTAAGAGGCAAAAGAAAAGGAGTTGCATAGTTGATGTAATTGACAAAAGTTGTCTACCTATTTATTTATATATAGTTTGTTGTGTCACCACAAGGCTATATACATTTGAAATGGGATCCTTATTCTCACTAGCAAATCTTTAATTAGATTTTTGCCAACTATATAAGTGAGGGTAATATAGTTTGAAGAAAATAGTGGGAGATACCAATTTAAAACAAGACCTAATTTATTTTGGTAATTAATAAAAGAATGTATGTTAAAATATTGTTAATTACAAATTCATTTAAAGAATTTTACAATGTCTAAAATTACTATCACTGCGAAGCATATTAGATGCTAAATTAACGGGCCAAGATTAAACGGATTGGTTAAGGAATTTGAGAATAGTTCTCATAGTCGAAAAGCTATCTTATGTCCTTAATCGCCTATCCTCAGAATGGTTGCGCATAATGCCTCGAGGAAGACATTGCTACTTTTAGAAAGTGGCAAGATGATGCACAATGATTGGCTCAATGCATCATGCTCGCATCTATGAGTAACGAGCTTCACGGCGATGAAACTATGGATGCTTCTACTATATTCCCGCACATCAAGTAGTTGATGGTGAGGAAAGTAGAGACGATAGATATCGAGATATCTAAGGAGCTCTTCCGATCTAGAATGACCGATGACACTACAAGATGCAGATAAAAGTCCTTAACATTATCAATTTGATTGATCAATTAGGACAACGAGTTTTGTCATGGATGGAGAGTTGAGCCAAGATTTGATCTTGCACTCACTCCCGGACTCCTTTCACAATTGTTGTGAATTTTTCATATGAACAAGCTAGATATCAGCCTCGCTGATTCGCTTAACATGTTGAAAATGTTGAGAGTGACTTTCCAACCAAGAAAAATAAAGTCTTACTGGTAGGGGCCAAAGGATCTTCTGAAAAGAAGAACGATTCAAAGAAGGTAAATGAAAAGGCAAAAACAAAGAATAATAAGAACAAAACTGATACGGATAGCAAAGGAGTTTGCTTCCACTACAATAAGCTTGGACACTGAAAAGAAACTGCAAGAAGCATCTTGCAGAGGCTAACCAAAGAAGCTTAGTGAAGTTTTGGTTACAAATACAAATTTGTTCATGATTTAAAATAATTTTTTTTAAGTCAATGTTCTACTTGGGTATTGGATACCGACTTTGGTAATCATAAATATAGATTTATGAAGGGACCAAACAGAAGTAGAAAGTTAAACAAAGATAAGTAATCCTATGTGTGGAAAATGAAGCAAAGGTTGCTGCATTAGCTATAGAAACTTATAGTTTAGATCGATACGGCAAATCTATTAAGTCAATAAGTTGCTATTGTATTCCAATTCTTGTTAGAAACATTATTTCCATTTTATTGTTGGACAATAAAATTTTTGTATTATAATTAAGAACAATTGTTGTTCTATTTATAATAATAATGTTTTGTATAGAATCAAATATTACTTAATGGATTTTGTATACTTGATTTACGTGAAAATATATTTTGCAAATTGAACAAACTAGTATAAGAAAATGAGATGATCATTCAAAGAGTTGAATGTGTGTATTTTCTGAAATACAAGTATGAATTATTTGAAAGGTTCAAAGAATTGAAGTGAAATAAATTGATAAAGTATTAGAATTCTTTGATCGGATCAAGGAATAAATACTTGTGCAATAAGTTTCTAGATCATCTCAAATGGTTTTCTCATAATGGACACATCCTCGATGATAATTGATTGATGTATCCGAAAGGAAAAATCGTACCTTGTTGGACATGGAAAGGCGGTCCATAATGATTTTATCGACAATCCAAAGATCCCTCTGGGGTTATGTCCTAGAAATGGTCAGACATATCTACGAAAAGGTAACCTCAAAATCCATTTCAAGACTCCATAAAAGTTATGAACAGGAGGATTCCTAATCTTAAGTATGCTAAGTTAAGGGGTTGTCCAACTTATGTGAAAATGTTTCAAAGGATAAGCTTGGGACAAGATTTGACAAGTCTGATTTGTGGGACATCCTAAAGTAAGTTTAGGGTATATGTTCTATAATCCTACTTAGCAAAAGGTGTTTGTTGCGAAACACGCTTTCTAAGATAAAGGTGTTTATTATTGAAGGGGCTAGTGGGAGAATAATAGATCTTGAAGAGTTCAAGAACCACAAAACACTATAAGTCAAATAAGAAGAACCTATAGATAGACTGTTGTTGTACAGACACAAACCAATCGTAAATCGGAATAGTACCAAGATACCTAGGAGGTATGGATTCATCATAGATGATGATGATGAGGTACACATCATGAAGATGATGATCCAGATTACATCTGATGAGGTAAGAGTTCTAGTGTGTACAAAAGGGGACGAGTGGGGCGCATGACATTCCTAATATTATATGTTGATATACTACGGATAAGGAATGACATACTAATGCTACAATCAGTAATGATAAAGTTACTGAATGGTTTGGGAAGAGTATCTTAATTGGGGATAAAATCTATATAGATAGATTCAAGAGGATGCTCGACTTAACCTAAGGAATGTATATTCATTTGATGCTAAAGTCGTTTAGCATGGCAAGCTCCAAGAGATGTTTCATGTTGATGAGCCATGGAGTGTATCTCTCTTAATAGTCCTTACAAACTATTAAAAGAAGAGAGATCGCATGAGTGACAATCATGTATGCAATGAAATATACGAGACCTGATGTTGATCAGTCATATTATGGAGAAGTTCACTATGAGTCAGTGAAAAACATCTTAAAATGCTTAACCGGCACTAAGGATGTGATCATATTCGGTGGGTCTAAATTAAAACTAGAGGGCTTAATGAGACTCAAGTTTTTCGAATGCACTAAGATGATGTAAAAATCCACTTTAAGGTAAAGCGTTATCTTGAACGATGGTGCGATGAATTGGAAAGGTTCCAAACAAAAAAAGTTCTTTGGTTTAGTGATAAAGACAAAGTAAGTAGCTATAAATGAAGTCGCTGCAAGTTGATTGTTTGGATAAAAAGTTCATTACAGAACTAGGAATAGTTCCTAAGTCTCATCTTGGATCTAAACATGTGTTGTGACACTTTCATTTGATTATAAGAATCATTGAAAGATGGGAAATCACTATAGAGATGGTGGACTCTCAAGAAAAATATTATATATCCATTAACTAAAGCTTATCCAATGCCAGATAATAATCGTCACTTAGAGAAGAAGAGTATAAGATACAATGGCGATTGGCTTTAGTGCAAGTGGGAGATTGAAAGTAATATGCACACAAGCCAATCATGTTTGATGATAAAGCATATACTTTGTAACAATCTTATTCATTTATTAATAAAAAGTATTAATTTATTAAAGGCTTTTAATTATCTACAAGATGCTGTTTTATAATATGTGATAAACCCATAGTTTTAAACAATGCTTTTAGAATAATGATGATGATCATTCTAATGAGATCAAAACTCTTAGAAAGCTTAAAACTAAAATAGTTCCCAATAATGGGATTACTAAATTGGGGATTAGTAAATCCGGGATAGATTGGTACATCGTTGCTTCGCTCATTGGATGAGGATGATTGATCTCATGATCATTTGTGTGGAGACACTAAAGCAAGTATGTAGGTGCTTATTAGAGAATAAGTTCATCGAACATGGCTCACTAAGGAATACCTAATGGAGTTTTACTTGCACTGTTAATAGGAATTCTGTAGTGTGATAGTAGTCTAAGATCCTTGGACTTAAGATCATCATAGTATCTTGTGTATGATGAGTTATACTTTGACTTATTCCTTAAGACCCTTAGGGTATATCAAAGGGTATGCTTGGGTATAATAAGTTGTACATGGAGATAATGTATGATCAATAAAGAATCTACCACTTATTAAAAGAAGAGAAATGTCCTATGTGATTCGATAAATGACAACCCAAAGTAGTCCTTGGCCAAGCGAGAATGAAATTAGAAAGGAGTTTCTAATTTGTATTATTTAGTGTTGTGCATTTAAGAGTCGAAAAAAAATATAATTAAATAAAATAAGACTTGACGTAAATTCCATGTCTTATATTTAATTGGGACATTGTATGGTGGAAGGATTGAATTATCTGAGAACTATTTACTCAAAGGTTCTTTTATGATTAATGTTGAAATCTATATTATCCGGAAAGTCGTTGATCGCTATTAGGAGAACTTATCCCTATTGTAGAATAAATATTATTTATTTAAATAAATTAATTGTTTAATTTATTTATTTAAATAAGATTAAATTGTTCTAATTGATTTATTCACAACCTAGGTTTGATATGGAGAACCTAAAGGGTCACACCATAAAAAGAAGAATAATTATTTACGAAGTTAATGGCATAATCGTTATAATATGTTATGTATATTTAATTTAATCTATGGTGATAGAATAAATTAAATAGCTTAATATTTATTATTTAATATTTTAGAAATATTAAATATAAATTAATAAGAGGAGTCTTATTAATATTATTACAATTATTATTATTATTTTAATTTCTAAAAGAGTTTAGGAATTAATTTAATATAAGTACTCTCATTTATTTCTAATTGGATTAGGAAGGAAAATTAGTTAAAGGAATTTAATTAATTATCCCTAATAAGATTAGGGAGCCTTTAATTAAAAGAGTTTAATTAAATAATACCTTATTTTAATAGGTTTACTTGATATCTTTATAAGAGGAGTCTTATATCGTATATCGCTAAGAGGTAATAATTCCAATGGTTGGAGAGCAGACGCACCTTTTCTATATAGAGATAGAAAACTAGGGTTTAGCCAACCACCCATCTTCTTGAATCCTTCTTCTTCTTCTTGGTGGATCACCTCAGAGGCCAAACACTTGGATGGCTAACGTTGATCAAAGAAAGAACCAAACCCGGTGGATTCAAGTTGAACGCGAAAAAGAATTGGAGGTGAACTTGTACTGAGGAAGCTCGGATCTTCAAGGTATGATTCTTGTTCTTCAATTTTTCGTTTAATTAATAATTGTGCATAAAGGGTGATCCGGGTATATGGTTTGTAAAATTTTTAAACTCTGATTTTCCACGTTTCCGATTATTTTTGCAATTTGATTGCCTTCATGAATATTACAAACCTAACAAAAATATCGAATGGTTTGGGCTGACTAGCAAGAACTGAGGAGTAGGGCTTGGGAATTGTACCAAGCGTCAGAAATTTATTATGGGTTTGGGTAACTGGATGAGGAACAACATTTCTTTTGACCGATTAAGCTGGATAATTTGGCTGTACCATGACCACGAGAAGATGAACCTCCTCGTACACTCATAATGCTGTAATAGTACCTGTGTTAATAAATTCACGAGTGAGAAAATCTGGAACTGAGTTGTTACTTCCTTTAATATATTCAATATAAAAATCAAAAATACTTAAAATTGCTTGCCATCTAGCGAATGAATGCTTAGAGACGACATTCTCAACATCCTTTTCAAGAATAAATTTTGCTGACTTGCAATCTATTCTAGCTAGAAATTTTTGGTTCAATAAATCTCTCTGAAATTTTTTAATACATAAAACTATTGATAAAATTTCTTTTTAAATAGTACTGTATTTTAACTGTGTAGGATTCCATGCGCCAGAATGGAAACGAAAAATTTGTTCATCAGAAGTAGGAGTTAACTTTTGTTTGAGTATGCCACCGAATCCAATGTCAGAGGCATCGGTTTCAACTATTTTGAAAGCTGAATCGTTTGAAATGCCAAGGCAGGGCAAAACCTTAACATATTTTTTTAACTTGTTGGACTGACGTAAGTATGAATGTCGGTCCATGGGGAGGATTACTTTATGTTACCGAAAGAGAGGCTTACAAATCTTCCCGAGGTCCTTATAAAACTTGCCAATATAATTGAGCGAGCGAAAAACCTCTCAGAATGAAGTTTTTTTCGGTAATCTTATCTCGGAACCCGGTCGGCCGAATTGAATAGCTCTCACGATTGGCGCGTGAGTCCAATGATAGAGGATTAATCCGAGAAACCTGACTTTAGTCAGCAATAGACTACATTTGGAAGGAGAAAGAACAAGAACGAATTTAAATGTTTAATATGCTCTTCAATAGTCTTGGAGAATACAAGGATATCGTGGATGTAAACAATGATAAAATGACTGAAAGGATTCAAAATATTATTAAGAATATTCTGAAATTCACTGGGTGCATTTTTAAGTCCAAATGACTGAACATTCCATTCGTAGTGTCCGAACGGAGTGGTAAATGTAGTTTTGTATTTATCATCTTGATGAATAGTAACTTGCCAGAATCCTGACTTAATGTCAAATTTACTAAATAATGTGGAGACACTTAACCTACCAAGGAGATCATCCTTGTTGCGCAAAGGGTACCTAATCCATTCTAGTACTTTGTTTAACGGTTTATAATTAATGACTAACCGAGGGACACCTCTTTCTTTCTCAGCTTCGTTATTAACATAGAAAGCTGGGCAAGACCATGGTGACTTGTTGTGTCTAATTAAACCTTTACTAAGAAGATCATTAATTTCTTTTTTACATAACTCCATTTGTTCATGACTCATTTGAATAGGTCTAGCTTTAGTGGAAATTAGATGTTCTTTAAATTCCTTAGCATAGGGTAACCTAACTGTGTGCTTCTTCCTATGCCAAAAAGCATTGGGAGAATCAGAACATAAGTTTTTTAATAAATAATCTTTTAATTCTTTTATTTTTCTTGGACTCACACTCTAAGTTGTTCTTCAACTTGTTGATACTTAACTTCTTCTTTAAGGAATTTTAGGTGGGTAACTTTGCAATTTAACAGATTCAATGATTTAGAAATTGATTCTTCTTGAATAAATTTTAAATCTCTTTCTTTTGGTTTGATTAAGAATTTAAATGTAATCCTTTTTCCTATATGTTCGCAACTTAAACCTTTATTACTAGTAGTAAATGGGTATAATAAATAGATAAATGGTAAACCTAAAATGATTTTGTCAGTAAGATTACGAACTAAGACAAATGAGGTTTTAAAACACATACTGTCTTGGCAAATATGTACATTAGGTAATTTATATTTTATCTCCATTTGACTACCGTTAGCCGAATTTAGTTTTTCACTAGTTTTCTTATAGTATCGTGTGGGGATAATACCTTCTTGAATACGAGCTTTAAATCGCACTCAATGATCAACTAAAGCGGGGGGGTATCAGGAGAAAGTTTTATCGATAACTAAATTAATAGAGATATACCATTTTGAATAGTAATATCTTTAATTCTTTTAAGGAGAGACCTTGAATAAAGAGGTCGGAATCTTTAACACCGATGATTACGGTTCATCGTGACTTTCATCACTAGAAGAGGAATCATGAACTTGAAGATCTGATTTTTTATCATCAATCTCTTTTCTTAAGTTAGAAATATCTAATTTTAAGTTAGAAATTTCTTTCTTAAGTTTATTAACTTCTTGATTTAATTCGTGGAGGGTAATTTCTTTTCTACAGAGATTTAAATCTTTCAAGAGTTTTATTGAGACTGAAAATTGGTTTTTCTTTGGCTCTAAGAACTTTATCAGTGACTTTTTTATCTTTGTTTAACAAATCTTTTAATTGCTTCAAATACTGAGTTTTTAATTCAGGGTCTGTAATTTTACTAATTAGATCAACTAATAAGGAACTTTCTTCTTCTTCTTTCGTAATTACATTGATTCTTTTATAACAGTTTTTATTGCAATTTTTTGTACATTTAGTGACTTCATTTTCACTATCAGATTCATCGTTAGATGTGTTATTACTAGAAGATTCTGGAATATCAGAAGCTTCTTCATCACTACCACTGTTATTTTCAATTCTCATTAATTCTAATAACTGTTCTGTATCTTCGGCTGAAATATTTAATTGGGCTAGTTTTTGCTTGACTCTACATTCACTTTTATAGTGTCCTTTCTGCCCACAATTGTGACAGACAATTTTACTTTTATCATATTTCTTTGATTTTTTGTATGATTTTTTCTTAGATGACTTAGGTTTATTGTAATAGGTATCTCGAATATTACTCCTTTTATCATTATTGTATCTTTTCTTACGATGCTTATGACTTTTATGTGACTCAATATGTTTACTCTTATGCCTGTGCTTTCTTCTAGAGGGAGCAACTGGCGGTAAACCATACTGTTCACAAAATGTTCCTAACTCGTATTTAGCTTTATTTTTATCTTTTCTAGCTTGTTTAGCTAACTTAAAGTCAATACACATTTTTAATCCGATTTTTTGAATATAACTAATAATATCACCATAAGTTAGATTATCATAATCTATATATCCTAAATTTTTACTTAGTTCTTCTCTAACCTTGTGAGCAAATAAAGATGGTAAACCATTAACGAATTTTTCTTTCCAAATGGTTTATTCTTTGTCGTTTCTCATCATAACTCTCTGAAGTAAATACATCTTTGTACCATCTAAAATCACTTAGAGTGGGACATGTAAGATTACTTAATTGATCATGAATTCTTTCGGTAATATTACTAGGGGTTCCAACAAAATGTTTAATTATAGTAAATATTAAAGTATTAACTCCATCAGGAAGACCAATACCAGCATCTTCATCAAAGATGGGATTGCCTTCATTATCTCTTTGGATAGCATGAATTATGGAACATCTAATGTCTTCAGTGAGATATTTTTCCCACCAAGACCTAAGAATACCAGTAAAGCCACTAGCTATTAATTCAACTATATCTGATTGAGATAAAGAGTTGAATTTGGTAATATAGTTTGGCCACCATGTACATATGATTAAGTTTATTAAGAATTTCTTGTTCACCAAATCCATCTATATTCCATTCATAAATCTTATTAGAGGACACGAAGAACTGCTTATCTAGATTTCTCTCTTGAACCAGATCCGGAGGAGTTGGTCTAGAGTACCAATTTACGTAATATATTTGTGTTATTGATGCTTAATTTATTTAGTGCTCATTAAGGTTTGAAATGGATGAGTGATTAGAGTGATCCGAAGAACTTTCGTTATCATCATCGATTCAACATGATCGATAACAACAATGGTTCCACTTTCCTGACAGTTACATTTTAAGTTTTTAAATAACTTTTCAATAAATTGGACTAATTCACTTTCTTTATTAGGTAAACTTAGATTATATCTGTTTTCTGGTAATTTAATTAAAGGTTGTTCAAGTTTTGAATCAGGTTTTTTTAATAATTCCTTCTTCAAATTTTTCTTCAATCCTATCTAGCTGTTTTCCTACTGTTGCTAGATATTGATTACTAAAGTTTAACTGTTCAATTAATTTTTTATTATCATTAGTTCCGTCGGGAATTTTGAAGGGACTAGCAATAACTGAAGTGTTTTTAACTAGAATTAGAACTGTTTCTAGAGGAGGATGACTGGACGATACTTTAAATTTGTCTTCTTTAATCCATTGAGTTTTACTAATAACATTACATTTACTTTGGTACTGATCATACCAGTCGTAGAACGTGATGTTAATTTCTTCATTTTTAATAAATCTTTTCCATCTATTAACTATCTTATCTCTTTCCTTTTCTATGGGGTGAGTAGATCTGAATAGATGTCTCTTTTCTTTGTTAAATTTTGAATTAAAATCCTTTACTAAGTTATCCCAATTTAAAACGAAATTCTTTTTAATGACTCTTAATTGATTATTAATTGGGGCATTAAAATCAGACTGTGTGGGATAAACAGAGGATGCCGGAGAGGAAGATCCTTCATCATCAACGGTATCATTCTGAGTATAACAGGGATGACTAACTTGTCCTTGATTAAGGATTCCTTTAAGTTTGGTATCTCTAACTGAAGGATTACTAAGGACTTCAGTATCTCTTCTAGTGTGGATAACTGAAGGAGCTGAAGAACTGGAAATGTCTTCAATGATAACTGGGGCTCTAGTACGTTCAAAATTAATTGAGTAATCTCTTGAGTTTGGTATCAAAGCAATGGGTTGAGATCCTTCAATCATTTGAGTAATCTCTCCATCAGTTTTAATATTTAATGATAAAGCTTTGAATAAGTTTTGATCGCTAAGACTCAAGGTGAAATCAGGGAAGCAATTGAAATGGATAGGTCCATTATGCAAACTTACTTCCATGGCACCAATAATGCTGGGATAATAATTCAAAAATCTAGCATCTCTAAGGCAGAGGTAGATAGATGAATTAATTCCTTTTTACATTGAGAGGTTTGACCGCAACTTGAACAAGACCTATATGAATAAAATTGTAACATTTCTTTCTGTGTTTTTTAATAACTTCCGGTGATAAAAGACTACAATTTTCGTACTCTTTGTTAATTGCATAAACTCTTTCAACTGTTTTGACATTATAGTCAGTTTTGAATTTATCGAAAAAGGTTGACTGATAAATATCTTTAGAAGATACTCTAGGTATGTTCCAATTGTGCAAGACTTGACTAATGTTTTCATAACTATGTTCTTCTTGGTTAACTATGTCCGGGACAGGAGGCAAAAATTTGAATCATTACTAATCAAGAAATTGGATCTCGAATATATATATATATATATATATATATATATATATATATATATATATATATATATATATACTTTTTGCAAAAGGCTAAAATTTATTTCTGAAAATTTTATCAGTACAATTAATTAATATCTGAGCTTACCGATATAAAAACGATATCAAAAAAAAACATATTGTTACTACTATTCATTTTGACTCGAGAAAAAAAAATCATTTTTGGGAAGCAGAATTTGTATTTTGCTTAAAGATCAATAAATCATCAAGTTAACATCTTAATGTCTATAATGTATATGTTGATGGTTGATTTTATCACGTATTCTTTGGTATCTCTACACTACGGATTAGGATTCATTCTATTACACTTTGCACCTAATTATACACATTTAGCGTCACTTAATTGGTCTCTCGACTACTACCTCTAGAATTTGAGAGCAAATTATCTGTGACTAAATTCTCTGTCTCCTTTGTCTATATAAACTTAAATTTTTTGTGCATGTCTATTCTTACTTAACACTAATTAATTTTAAAATTAAATAAAAGGACATGTGTCAAAATTTAAGTGGGGGGACACAATGGAGATAGAGAATTTGGGGACATATGCTCTCTTAGGATTCAGAGTCTCTTTTAGCTGCACTGTATTCAGAGTCAAAATTGATGTTTATATGATGAAAATTTTTAAAGAACTTCGTAAGTGCTTCTTAGCCTCAAAATCTTTAAGCACTCATTGTGTCTTGCTTCTTAGCATCTCATGATGGACTCATTCCTTGCATATAGAAATTCTTTTTAACAGGCTCGTAACATCTGCTAAAAATTGTGTTTGTTTTGTTAAATTTTTCAAGGTACACCTTCAGAAAGCATATGGAAATCTGGCCACACGTGCATAAGGTGCCAAAATACTGATGTGGCTTGAGATTTTGTGCTTAAGATTTACACCAACCAGTTTGAAAGCTGGAAATTACGAGAAAAATTGCACTAATCAAGACATCATTATATACGAAAATAATATCATATGAAAATAGAGAGTACTTTTATTTTTAATTTTTAATACTATTACACATTACAATATGGAGGACAGGATGTGTGGGATTTAAGCTCATGCCAATGACATGAACGGTTAGTAATGTAAAAGTCCGAGCTATGTATTTTCTTTTTTTGATAATTTTATATTAGTAATTTTTTAAAACTCACACCCTTTCCTTGACATGGCAATGCTTGAACTCCCCATCTCATGCTATGTATTTTCCTTGACATGGCAATGCTTGAACTCTCAATCTCATGCTATGTATTTTTTATAATATATTAATTAAAATTTCAGATAACAGTAGATACTAGATACCTAATGTTAGGATCTAATCTGAGTGATAAAAAAAAATTCAAATTCTATTAAATAATACCTCCATTAACACTCAAAACCCAGGACCATTCTAGTATTAAAAATTATATAATATTATTTGAGTTAGAACTCGATGGTTGTTATAGGGTTAAATGAAATTAAACAAATGCTGGTACAGGGTGTAAATTATTAAATGAAATCTTGTATTATTTGTTCTTCCCAGATTCTTGGTACAATTAAGCTTATTCAGCCAAAATTTATGAACATAATTAACTAATTGTTCTAAAATCTGAGCATTAGAGTTTAAAAGTGATGGAATATAAAATTTGAACCCTACACGTGATTAGTCAAAAAGTCTAATTACATGGGCTAGTAAACTCATTATTTAGTAATATCTCATCTTTTAAGATTTATATTTATATGAATTCTATTAACGCATACGAACCACAACTCCCAAAACAACAGATCCCATAGCACAAACCCTAATAGCACACACTCAAAAATGTCCTCACAAACAATCACCGACTCTGACTTTGCTGTACTTGAATCTATTCGTCAGCATCTTCTAGCTGATACTGAATTTTTGGAAAATTTTCCTCAAATAAATGCATGTAATACACCGGCTTTTGGTGAGATGATTATGAGCTTTGATAGTACTTTTGGGGCAGAAAATAGTGTAGAACAGTCACAAATAAGTGAAGATTACACGTTTGGAAGGGTTGAAATGTTAGGGTACGAGGAATCAAAGACAGAAATGGTAGAGTTGCATGAATGTCACATGCCAAAAGAATGGAAGAGGTATAGAGGTGTGAGGCGGAGGCCTTGGGGGAAGTTTGCGGCAGAGATAAGGAATCCGGTTAAGAAAGGAGGGAGAATTTGGTTAGGTACTTATGATACGCCTGAGGATGCAGCCTTGGCTTATGATAGGGCTGCATTTAAGATACGTGGCTCACGTGCTAAGGTTAATTTTCCAAGCATGATTGGGAAATTGGAGCCCTTATCTTCGTCCTCGTCCTCGTCTTCATTGTCATCAATGGAAATGGAAAATGGTTCGTCAAAAAGGATGAAAAAGGATATAGTAGGTAGTGATAGTGAACTAGGGGGGTTTTCAACAAATGTTCATAATAGTAGGACATGCATGAAAAAGGATGAAAAAGGATATAGTAGGTAGTGAGTGAAAAGGATGAAAAAGGATATAGTAGGTAATTGAACACGAAATAATTAATTTTTATGACTCGATCGACATGCATGATCAGCTTTAGATCGATTAACAAGCAAAAGAGGTGTTATAGTTGTAGTAACTTGATTTCATGTCTTTTTACCATGTAACTGAGAGTTTTGTTGAAATTTGCAAATGAGGTGTTATAGTTGTGGTAATTTGATTTCATGTCTTTTTACCGTCTAAATGGCGAGTGGTAAAACCGGTAAAAACTCTCTATCGGCCGGTCGCCAACAGGGCTCATATTCATTTGCGTTACACTCCTTTCAGGAATCATCGATCTATTTTCATATGTCCATGATTAATTTTGTGCAACAACAGGGGAAATCTTCCCTTAAAAACCATATGAATTGGTGCTTACATTGTAAAGAAGATGGAATTCTTGTTGTATGTGATGCTATTAAATCTTTTGTTTTTTCAAACATTTGGTATGGGAAGGTTATCAGTGTTTGTGTGGCACTTGAACCAAATCTTTCTACTGCTATAATTCTTTAAGGGCCTTTTAGAGATAAAAATGAAACCTAATATTTCCAATTTTATTACTGTATATGCTTTGTGATCATGCTTAAGATTCCTTTTCTTCAGATTTATGATTTGAATCCACCAATCAATATCTGCCTCATAATTCACACCTATCCAGCTTGGATGCAGAGGGACCAAGTAATGCAGGTGCAAATGAAAAAAAAAATCTCTCTTTTTTTATGTTTCTCACTTCCCGGCAACCATTAGGCCCTGATTAATCTGAAATCAAGCTACGATTAGATTCAGAAGGGGAACTCTCAGTAACATCATTTTTTTCATTGACAAGACTCGGCTCATTCCACTCGGCATAACGGATGTTGGTATGAAAACAAATTGTCATGGATAAATCACACTACCATTTTTATACTGGTTGCGGTTGGGATTTTCATTACATCCTTTCCTTTGTACTGGTTGGGGTTTTCATTACATCATTTCCTTTGACTGTAGTATCTCCGCAATCCAGCTCGGCTATGCTTTTAAAACTGCTACATGCACCTGCAAGACATTGAAAAAAACAAAACAAAGTAATAAGTTTATCAGTGTATTTGTATCTTGTATTATGGCTATGGGTGGCATGAAAAGTTCTGTTGTATGTACTTTTCTTATAGACCGACCGACCAACCGACCGACAGAGGTTTACATACCGGTGGTCTATGAAGCTGTCCATATAGACCACAACTGAGTTACGTAGGACTACAACCAGTGGCGAAGCCATGATTTTTATCTAGTGGAGTTAAAATTTAGTGATGTTATAAATAATTTGGCGCGGATTCGGGGATGCAATTTCCAAGCTAATTTTTTTAGATAATTTTATGTTTTTTAGTCAGTTACATACGTAAAACATGTATTTTGTTACAATATTGTTAATATAACAAATAATAACATTATATATGACCCCTAATACGCATTTCTAATCACAAATTTGTTAATAAATATTAAATCTATTATATTATAAAAATAATATAAATTAAATTATTATTTATTTTAAAAATATTAGAGGAAGATGCATACATCAAGGAGTAGAAATAATATGTTATTGAGAAAGTTATAAGAAATTCAATGACCCTGTATATTTTAGTAGTCAATTTATTCATTACTTAAATTCTTTTTAAATTTATCGTATATTATAAAATAAATTTTTTTTTCAATAGGGTAAATTTACGCCACACCCTCCCACTTAGCTTCGCCCATGACTGCAACTGAGTTACTCCTACTCCAGTAATAGGTGTCAACGGTTATGAAAAGTAGTTATTTCAGGACACCAATAGAGTTTTAATAGGTATATAATGTGTCTTACCAAATGATTAAAGAAAATATATAAAAACTACACGGTACATAAATCCCACATATTTGGATTGAGCAACAGTGGATGGTCATATAGGAATAAGATAATATATATATAAACGACTTTCTTAATTCATGCAAAAATTTTAAACCATAATCTTTTAGGGACGGAAGTATTAATATATAATTCTCCGAGTTTAAAATTTGACACATATATATATAATCATTAATTGCTATTTTCAAGAACTGTATTGAACTCTCTTAAATAATTCACGAATTATAAAATATAATTCTTGAAAAATGCAATGATTCAGACTTCTCATTTACGATAGTACTAGTATTCTAATAATATATCATTCCCCAAGTTTAAAATTTCACACACACACACACACATATATATATATATAGATGGATCCCATCTTAATATACTTTATTCAATCACTGAAGCTACCCCTTTAGCGATGAACCGACGACGGTTCGGTTAATCTGATAATAATAAATGCTTATACTTTTAACGACGGACAACATATAGCGTCATTAAAAGTATAGACGACGGTTGTATGAATTTAAAAATCACGTAAGGTTCGTAGCTAAAGGGGAGGTGAACGAGAAAGAGTTGAATAAAGGATGGGCTTAAGATCCGGACTATATATAAATATATATATATATATATATATATAATCATTACTCTATTCAAGAACTATATTGAATTCTCTTAAATAATACATTAAAAAAAACTAATTAATTAAGTGAAGTATGAAGCAATAAGACCGTGTGATAGTATCATTTTTAAGCAATAACCTTCTAATGCATTGGGAGAGAAACTTCAAGGAAATTATAGAAATATATGGAAGTACAGGATGCATTATTTAAATAGAAAATTATGTTTTTTGTCCTTCACATGCTCTAGGTATATATAAACTAAAATCCAGTTTGTGCCACACCAACCAAACACTCATAAATATTATATTTATTTTATTAATACTTCCTCTATTCTAATTAAATATTATGATCAAATTTAAAAGAAATAAAAGAATTATAATTTTTTTAACCTATTATGAATTCATTTACTTTTAAATTATAATTATAAATTACTTAAAAGATAGATAATTATAAAATTTATTATTTTAAATCTAATTTCTCGTCTCCCAAACACTATCAGTGTATCAATGGAATTGTTTAAGATAAACCACAAGATTTGTAAAACACACACACCATAATAGGTGGTGTTATCTTATAATATTTATATAAGAATGATTACATTGATATTGTTACACCCTGTTATAACAAGTGAGGGATTGTTATATATTATATTTTATTTTATAATTTTGAAATCATTATTTTCATATTTAAATTTAATAAAATTCATTTGTGGATATAATTTAAGTAAGTATAAAAGATGTAACTTAATATTCTATATGTGGAGAATGAGAGTAATTCATTTGATTCAAATTGAAATCATATAACTTGTGTTTATCAATGACTTAAGTGAAACATTTGATAAGTTGCAAGTTGTTTGTAAAAATTAGCTTGTCTTATTTTCATTATGATTAATAAAAGATTACTAGTTGCTTTATAAGCATAAAAGGTGTAATCACTACAACAAAAAGGCTTATCAATGATCACGCGTGTCGGCTGATCGCGATACGGTCATGAGATAGCTATCTCATGATCGTGATCGCGATCACGATATTATCTGTCATGAGATAATCTGATCATTTGGAAGGACATCGGCGACCACCAATAATGACAAGAATAATTAGCGGCGCAATTAGCGGCCGAAATCTGTCGCTATTATAACTTATCTTTGAGTCATTCATCATGCGTGACGTGTCACACGTGTCGTGACCGATAATAGCGACCATTGCTATGATGTCGCTAGATTCAACGATCGATGATACATTTTAGCGACGACGCGTCACGATGCTTTTTTTTTTTTTAAAATTTTTTGCCTATTTTATTGATTTCCCAAAAATAACTTTTGCTTTGTACACTTTCAATCCCAACACACGCTTATATATATATATATACAAGCATCCATATTAACATCCATCCAATACAATACAAAACATTCATCCATGAAACATTCATCCAATACAATACAAAACATTCCTCCAACACAATATAATCGATATAAGTAAACATCCATATAAACTAATACAATTGTCGAAAGAATGAATCTAAAAGAGTACAAGGCTTTAAAAATCTAAAAAAAAAAAGTCTAGCGCTTCTTCATGGATCATCAAATTAGGATCTGTAATTATCAAAGTAATAGAACATATATGTTACATATAAGTAAGACATTGACTTCGAGAGACTATAAACATATAAGACAATGTAGCTAAACAATAAACAATATATATATATACTGCTCTGTTGTTGTCTTCTTTGCTCCTGCTGCACGCCGCCTTCGCTTCCCTCAACTCATCGATGGGGACTCGAGAGGCTGCAGATGCCCGCCAAGATATCTGAAGAAGATCACGATCTGACGGATCGCTCTCTCCACAAGCGGAGGAGTATGATAGGTTGGAATACGATGGTATGTGGTAGACTGCGTGGCGTGCTTTGCTGTGCCTTGTTGATGGTCGAGGCGTCGTCTTTATCCTTGGCCTTTGACATAATTTTTCTTCACGATGGGCGCCTCTCCCATAATTCTTGATCAATCGATCGAAGACGCGGGGTGCCTTGGGATATAGCGCTGCGTTCATTAAGCCCTTATAAGTGTCTGTCGGAAGATGAACAATTAAATAGTTAAAATAAATAAAAAAATACTAAAGAAGGTCGTTACAATTTATAAACAACATATTAGGATAAAGTGAACTTATTACGCTTATCCTAACGACCTTCGGTAGACCATCAGCGGGTGGCCACATACACATCCAACCAATTGATAGGTTGACCTTGAGGCCGAGACTCCTATAGTTCATTTCCTCATATTATTATGTAAATATGTGATATTTTAGGTACAAAAGATGATTTGTAAACATAACATACGTACCACAGCGACAATGTGTTGCAATTTGTGATATCTTCTTAGCCCGTCGTGCCTTTTGCCTTCTCGTGTCGATACACACGAGGATCTGTTCGAGGCGGCGATCTTCACGCCTCTTGACCCAACTCTCGACTTTCCATTTGTCACACATCTGCACCCATATAGGTACATTGTCGCACCACCGGGGCTATGCTTCATGCATATCTTGCTCACCCTGTCTGGATGGTCAATCTCGGCATTGTCAGGGCTTTTTATCGTTCCTTGTTCAAATTATCTTTAGTTAAATGCGGTAGCATTACGCGCGAAATAGTGTCGAATAAGCGATGCACGTAAATCGTCCCATCTATATCGTTTACGCAAATAAAATAACAATAATAATATTAAAATAGTTATATTACTAAGCAATATTATTTGATTAACTATGTATTATCTATCGGTGATAAAAATATACACGAAATTATTGCCTGCATCCTCCTTATGGGTGAGAGAGTGTGTCATTTATGTAATCACCAGCGTGAGGCGGCTTACATAAAGATAATTGTGAAATGCACTTCACAATTTTACTATCTTGAAAATCACTACAATATACAATAATTTATATTAAAACCCTTATATATATATATATATATATATATATATATATATATATATATATATATATATATATATATATACACGATGTTTAACTTACGTGCTATCTGGAGGAGGACGGATCTGTATAAGAATGCGATCATCCGGATTAGCCGGGGCCTTCGGCACATGATTAGGGCCCCCCACCCAACCCACGCTTTTCGTCTTTGCGAGTTCGAGAAGACATCTATAAATAAAAAATTTAGGATGTTAGTATAAGTTATAAATGAAAGGTACATAAACATGTCAGGGATATACAGAACATCAGGATATGTAATTGTATGTAACAAGTCTCATGCTCAAAATGGCTTGGGCTTGGTTCCTTTAGTTTGTAGCTTTCTTATGTCTATTATGACTATTGAAACTTGTGTATGGGGTCCAGGTATGGTGATTCACTATTTTAGTGTTCATTGTTCTATAAAGCTTATTTTCAATGATTTTTAAGCAAGAATTGGCCTAACTTAGGGAACCATTTTTACATGTTATCTATAGGCAATGTATGTACTCCTCACTATCTAACAACTCATTAATAGTGTGATTGAAGTTATGGTGCTTGTGTTTGTGTTTGTACTTTTCATTTTCTTTCTATTCATTCTAAGCTAAGTCATACTTATAGAATACATATTAATAGTGTGTCATTTTCTTTATCTTCTCGACTATGAATTATGGAAAAACTTCTTAGTTATGTTTTATGTTATACTTAATTCCTAGTTATGTTTTATGTTATACTAATGTTCAAGTTATATGGTCATTTGACTTATATATAAAAAAAAAAAATTTAATGAGTCTCCCTATAATATGGATTATCCACATGCATGCGAGGGCATGCATACTTGACCAATTTCAAATAAAAATATAATCCCAATTTATTCCCAAACCTCAAATAATGAAATAAGATATAGTATGTGATAAACTAAACAAAAAGTAAGCACAAAAAAGCAAGCACTAGAACATAGCAAATAAAAGCAAGAAGAACTTTGTTGGAGCGATAGTTGTCGGATTATTACGATAGTAGATGTATATCTTACGATACATGAACAATTCAATACAATTATCTTTTATGTATTCGATGTGACACGCGATATAGCACAATGTCCTACATATCTTAAGATACAATGGTATGATACATTTTTAAGTTAGAGATGAGCAGATAAAAGGTAGAACAACATATTAAAGTCTTTTCCGGTAGAAGAGTTTTTACTATTTTGTCTGTCATACGCCTTAAATGCTTTTTATGGTTTTTATCTTCTTCTAAAGATTGTCTCCACTTTCTCTTTTTATATCTCTTCCTCAAATGGAGACATGAATACTTAGCTTGAGTTGACTTGATCTATACTTCACAGTTTTGGGGCTTAATTTCACTTGGATTTTATACATATATAGTTAAAAGTAAGGTTTTTTATTCTCTATTTCCTTTTCAAATTTACATATAACCAATATTTACTATTAAATAAGCCTCTGGACTAGAGTCTTCAAACTCTAACATTAATATTTAAAGTTTCTAGCTTTGATATAATTATTTCAACATTAAGCTTAAGCTCATATGTTTTACTGTCCATTAAATTGAGTTCTCTATATGTTTAGATATGTAATTATCATGTTTTACATTTCTTCCCGTATCTTATGAGATGATAAATGAGTAGCGATTCCAAAATTTTTAGTACAAATACAATTCACAATTGAATGACAACAATGGTTGGAACCTATACCAACCCATGTATTGCCATGTACTAGTATTATTTGCATCAAATTACAACATTTTCTCATTGAATAGGTGTTATAAATAAGATCAATAGTATTAAACTCTATTCAACATTTCCACTGTATTCAAGGGCCAGCAATTTTCAACACGGCAAGATAACACGACACGAACACACGATTCATAAACGAGTTGGTGTCATAAACGGGTTTACAAGTGTCATAAACACCATTTTAAACACGTATCAATTTTCAAAACGAACACGATTCATAAACGGGATCGTGTGTTGTAAACATATAATACACGAGTTTCAATCACGACATGAATTTGCCTAACACGGCGCGAATGTCACCCCTTTATAAATACATAAGATATATAAATATGAATATAAATATGTTGTGTGTTTATAAATATGAAAACTAATTTACGTAAGAAAAATAGACCCTAGTATCAAATGAATTTGAATTAATAATAATTACAAAACACTTGTCACCTTGTAATACAATATATGTTTTGGGACTTTGTTTTTCATTACATTCTTCATTTAATGTAATAGCTTTATTACATAGGTCACTTCTTTCATCAATAATGTGGCATTTTCATTTTCATTGCAATACATAGTCAACTAAGCATAACATAGATAGGTGTAGGTACCCAAGAAGCCTAGCCTTATTGGTGCTTGAAGTAAGTCATTAGGAAGAAAGATTTGTTATCATTTCCCATTAAATTTGGCTATTATGGATATTCAAGTGCGAACAAGCTCATATCATATGGAACAAGCTCATCTAAAACCCAAACATTGTCACTCTCAAAATATGCAAGTTGGAAGTTGGTAATTAAGTTGAAAGCTAACAATAATTGTACTATACAGATAACAAAAGCATTCCCATACTTTTCATGTTTCTACCTAAAATTCTTTTTCTTCCGACAATAATAATAATAGCCATACCAACACAAACTCTTGATTTATAAAGCTTAACTAGTCCTCCTCTAAAAAACTCCTATTAAAACAAAGACAATGGTATCTTGAATTCCAGTGGCATAAAACTAGCCACAAACATCCTACATTACTACTGCAAACAAACATAATAATAAGAGCATAAAATAACTTTCATCAATTCCAAACACACAACATATTTATATTCATAGACTCTTGCCATTCAATCAGCAATAACAGACAGTTTAATTTAGGGATTAATTGGGTGTTCGGTGGTGGTGCAACGGTGGTCCGGTGGTGGTGCAGCGGTGGTGGTGCAGCGGTGGTCCGGTAGTGGTGCGTGATGGTGGCGCGGTGGTGGTGGTGGTCGGCAATGGTCGGCGATGGTCGGCGATCTCCTCCCTCTCTTTCCCCTTACTCCTCTTTTCCCTCGTCGTATTCCTCTTTTCTTTCTTTTTACTCAGATTGATCGAATAACACGAATCGATTCGGTTATAAGAATCGGCGACCGCCATCGTCGGCGACCGCGTGCGGTTGCTGCTAGTTTTTAATGATGTGGACATATTAGCGACCGCGTGCGATCGCTAATATAGATTAATTCTTCTTGGCAAAGTTTCGCACCAAATTTTGGGGGAAATTCTTCTCGGCGACAATCGGCGACGCGTCTGATCATGGATATATCTTAGCGACGAGAATCCTTATCGATTCGCGAGATATCGATCGCTATTTTTATTATCGGCGACCGAGATAATGCGATCGATGATATATCATTGGTCATGAGATGGCCATTTTTCTTGTAGTGAATCTTATTTAATTGTGTGAAACAAAAGAAAAGAAGTCCAATATATTTTGGATTTGACAACTAGTTAATCTTTGATTGTGACTCTCTATTTTTCTATTTAAATTACATTATTATTAATAATTTGTAACTTACACATCATCATTGAAAGTAGTATGCACACAAGTCAATCATGTTTGATGATAAAGCATATACTTTATCACAATCTTATCCATTTATTAATAAAAAGTATTAATTTATTAAAGGCTTTCAATTATCTACATAATGTTGTTTTATAATATGTGATAAACCCATAGTTTTAAACAATACTTTTAGAATAATAATGATAATCATTCTAATGAGATCTAAATTCTTAGAAAGCTTAAAACTAAAATAGTTCTCAATCGTTGGATTACTAAATTGGGGATTAGTGAATCCGGATAGATTGGTACATACGTTGCTTGCTCATTGGATGAGAATGATTGATTTCATGATCATTTGTGTGGAGACACTAAAGTAAGTATGTAGGTGCTTATAAGAGAATAAGTTCACTGAACGTGACTCGCTAAGGAATACCTTGTGACGCCCCCAAAATAAGTCCAATCCATCCAACCTATCCTGAGTCGCCAAATACATGGTACAGAAAACAACTACAACTTTATTACTACAATTGTTGTGCAAAATACAACAACACATATGTTGTGAGTTTGATACAAATATATACCAATTGTGACTCTGGACACCAACTTGAATAGCACATCACAATGGCACCTTACATAAAGGTACAGTCAATAACTGTTAGAAATTAAAATCTTTGAGAAATGCTTAAGAAAACCTTCGTACATGGGAGGCCATGCGTCTAGGTTATGATAGATATCATATGCCCACAGAATTATCCTTGGTTGACCCAATAGACCCCAAAGAAAAATGAAAAGATTACTATCATGTTCTTTCCAATGGTGAGTCTTCTCTTGACATATAACTATCTCTCCACCTGCTGCAATTGAAAATTATATTTCAACCAAACTCCAAGATCATATAGGTAGTGCTCGTAGATATACTCAGCAAGTGGATGTGCACAACTCTGTCTTATGATAACACGAGGTTGTATGTCATTAGACATCTTATATGATAGTGGCAAAACACCCTTTCAAAGTTGGGTTCGCCACCCTATTCTATTCGGTTCACCAAAATTAAATATCAAATGACGTATACAATACGATACACTTATCTAAAGTTCTCAATAAAATTATTTCCATACTATTTAGGGAGAACCTCAACAGACTATAGACCAATCGCTCTATTCCTTTGTTATCCCTCTCTAACCCCGTGACACTCTTATTACACGAAAAGAATTGTGAAGCAAAAAGGGTGAGCACAACTAGCTTCGATGAAGGAATATCATGACTAAAGATAATTAAATTATCAATAGCCTTCATCGGTAATAAATCGAGATTTAGAACATATGGTAGATGATAAAACTTTTCAACCATAGTTGCGTGAAACGAAGCGATCCATTAGAAGAGTCAAATAGACCATAAAGTCTATTATCTTCTCCATGTTAAAAGTCCACCAATAATGTTTTATCCATGTAACATCAATCAACAGTTCCTGTCCACAATCATGTGAATAACTTATAATCATATATATTTGTGGTTCTAAATTCTTCTTCTCATCCAGGACGAAGATAATTTTCATCACATGTCTTTACCTGAAACATCAAAGATCCTGGTTATACCAAATCACAGTTCCTGTTCATAATCATACTAATAAATTCATCTTTGCACTACGGGCCAAAGATATTCATCAACAGTTCATCTTTGCACTACAGGCCAAAAATATTCAACAACAGGTCATCTTTGCACTACAGGCCAAAGATATTCAACAACAGGTCAACTTTGCACTACGGGCCAAAGATATTCATTAACAATTCATCTTTGCACTACAGGCCAAAGATATTCAACAACATGTCATCTTTGCACTACGGGCCAAAGATATTAATATCTCAAAAATATATATAATCATTTCAGAATTTATATAAACAATAATTATAACCATGTTGATCAATTCACCTTTGCATTTAAGCTAAAGATATTCAATTATAAATTCAATGGTCATGATCATACCATTCAACGATTCAACTTTTCACTACTGGCCAAAGAGAACTCATAGTCACGATCATACCAATAATCTACCCATCTTTACACTCAAGCCAAAGAGAAATATCATCATTAAGGTTATAAAAATGTTATATATGATAATAAAAACTATATGATCAACAACTGCATTTAATTTCAAGAGTAAGATTCATAAATCAACGATAATTTGGTCAGAAAAAGAAACCAATTTTGTCATGAATAGTACCCATGAATAGTAACTCGTGAATAGTAACTCATAAATAGTAACTCGTGAATAGTAACTCATGAATAGTAACCCGTATTCGTAACTGTATACGTAAATAATATCATATACGTAAATAGTGCCATATACATGAATATAGTGTCGTATACGTGAATATTGCTGTATACGTGAATAGTAACCCTGACATGAAAAAGGTAGAAATTCCACAATAAAACTCATATCAATAATTCGGCATAATGATATTGAAGAAAATAATATCATTTAAGAAGAAAATAACATCTCTTACAATCCCTTAAAATCCCTTACAATCCCCTACTTCAAAAGAGCAGTACTTCTGACTGGAATATCGGATATGATGCTAAAGAAAACTTGCACTGATTAGCAACTCTCAAAGTATCAAAATACTCACAAAAATACGCTCGATAATATAGCACTACAAAAAAACAGGTCATTGGCGACGGCATCATTAGCGACGGCAGTATCCCCGTCGCCAATAACCTTATTCTCGACGACATAAGTAGCTTAATGAGGCCCGTCAAGAATGACCCTTCCCGCCTAGATTTGGTGGGAATTTTTGGACAGTGGGAAAAGAACATATAGCTGACGCGTGTCATTTGCCGTCGTATTGATCTTGCCGTCGAGAATGGGTTTTATTTACTTTCGGTAATTTAGATTTTTTTTCATTTCTCATTCATTTCATCCTTCTCCTTCTCTTCATCGCCGTCGTAAATGCAGTTTCAAATGCCCACTGGTGCTCTCTTGCCGTCGCCACCTCTCTTCCCGTCGTCATCTCTCGACTGAGCAAGGTAATGTCTTCCCAATTTCAATTTCCCCCCAAATATAACCTAATAATCCCTTTCTCTACAATTTCACTCTATTTTCCCCAAATATCAATTACATTGCAGTGTATTACTATTTCAAATGTTTGCTAGTTTACATGAAAATTTTAAGTCAGAATATTGCAATGTATTTGCAGTGTACAAGACCTTATTGCAATTTCAAATGTTTGCAAGTTTAATTTACATGAAAATTATATTGCAGTGTATGTATATATATTGCAGTGTATAAATTGCTCAAACTCCATTGCATCTCGACAGTTTTTCTTTCAGTCTTACGATATGCTATTTGTTTTATTTTCACTTTGAGTCCATAGTTTAATTTTCTTCCATTACAACTGCTTTCATGATTGCTTATGTTATGTTAGGATAAACAGCATAATGGGGGAAGTGGAATTTTTATATGCAAACTTGAGGCCACATAGAGAATAAGATATAGTATTATTTAAGTAACTAACCCACCCCCTACTTTATCATTACTTATTTAAGATTTAGTAAAAGTATTTTTTTTCAATATTTATTCTTAAATATAGTTAGTGTTTAGGTTAGTGGTGGTGACATGGTATTGAAATTATATTATTATATTAAAGGATATTATGTCATTTTGTTAAACGCATGATGCTATTTCAGTTAAACGCATCATGATGCTAAACGCATGATGCTATTTCAGTCTTATGATATGCTATTTGTTTAATATTACTAATCATAGATGTGCAATCTTTGTAATATTTTTTCTTTCCATTTTAGGTTTGTGTGGCTATTTTGTTCTTGCTTTTGTTAATGTGACTTGTTAGAATCATGCGAGTTAGTGACTGAACTGTGGTTATTATTATTTTTAATAAATTGGTCAATATCCTAATTTTACCAACAAAAAAGAGTTTTCATATGCCTCTTTTTTCATAATTTTTTATTGTATTAATAGTACTACAAAGTGACATATTGTTCTCAAGTTTGTCATGCCATTATCATTAGCATTCCACCACTCCTAAATTGACAATTTATTAATTTTAAAATATAAATAAATATACATTTTTAAAAAAGATTACTATCTTAGAAATTATATTGCGGTGTATAAATTGTTGTTGTGTTGTGGGGGTGGGGTGGGGTGGGGTGGGGTGTGGGTGAGTTTTAAAAAGTTTAATAATAGTTTGTGACTGATAAAAGCTAGTATTCTTTTTGTTATACAAAAATAATCCTTACTTTGACACGTCATATTTTTATATAGTTTAGGAAGCTCGAAACCCGCTTGAGATTCACTTAGTAGGAGTGAATCTCTAATAGTCTCCGTTTGGGAATTTGTTCTTGTATGTTTCGATCTCACTTAGGTTGTTAACGACTTGAGCACGTCTTTATATTTTTAGAATTTTCACGATATATATCTCTTGGCGTTCTTGGTGCATATTTAGACTACGATGTGTTAGTCTATTTCGTGTACTTGAAGACCATGGGAGGTCTTTGCCAAAATTTCCGAAAAATTTAAAGATGTGTTCAAGTTGTTAACATCGATGGCTACACATCCGGAATGGGATAGAAGCCCCACCCGTTAGAGTGGGAGATGAAGTTAGAAACTCATAAGCTTGCATATACATTAACTTGGAGACTTGATTGTGTTTGTCTAACTTTCCATATATATAGCGCAGATTTGTCCAAGATTTACGCTGATCGAAGTTGGATGGAACGTAGGGTAGCCACCGATAAGAGTGGGCTTAGCTCGAAAATACCGTAGTGGGGTTGAATAGTTTCTCAATTTCGCATTTGAGCAAGTCGTGACGATGAGATTAGATGTCCTTGTAAGAGGTGTGTGAATGAAGTGTGGAAGGAAAGGAGGCGATGTCATATACGACTTATTTGCGTATGGGTTCAAGCGAGGTTATACTGGCATGGATCTATCATGGGGAAACCCGTTGGATGAACATGAATCGAACCTAAATCTAGAGGTGACGAAACCTTTGATCAGTACTAACATGATAAGTCATTTGTTGGTTCATACTTCTAGTGGAATACGATGCGGGGATGATGATGGCGTCGAGCAAAAAGCCGAATGACGGGCTAAGGGTTTCTATGAGTTATTGCATGAAGCAATGACGCCGCCTTGTATGACCAGGCACGAAAAAGCACACCGCCTTATCTGCCGTGTGACTAAGTTTTTTACACTTCAAGAACGCAGTACGATGGAAGCGAGAGAGGTTTTAATGAATCTGCTAAGCATTGTGAAGGAGTGCTTACCTGCGCAGTAATAAGTTACCGAGTCGCATTACTATGATGTGAAGAAAATGATCAAAAGGCTCAATCTAGGGTTGAGAAGATTGATGCTTGTGAGAATGATTGTATGTTGTATTACGGTGATGTCAATAAAGATAAAAGGTCATGTGATATTTGTGGTACAAGTAGGTGCACCGTGAATGGTATGAAGAAAAAGGGAAAAGAAGTGCCGAGAAAGATCTTACGTTACTTTCCCATTGCCCCGAGGCGTCGGTGCCATTTGTTCATGTCAACACATACCGCCGAGGATATGAGGTGGCACTCTACACGGGACATAGTCGAAGGTCAACCGCGCTTTTTGGCAGATGGGCTTGACTGGAAAAATTTTGATAACAAGCACCCCTCGTTTGCTGAAGAGGTTCACAATGTTAGGCTTGGACTTGCTACGGATGGGTTTAATCCATTTAACGGGCCTTACACGAAGCCTTACTCAACTTGGCCGGTGATTATTGTGGTGTATAACCTCCCGCCTTGGATGTGCATGAAAGATCCCTACATGTTCATGGTGATAAGAGTCCGAGTAAAGACATCAATGTATACCTCAGGCCGTTAGTTGATGAGTTGAAGATGTTGTGGGAAAAAGGGGTTCAAACTTATGATGTATCTCTTAAGCGAGAACTTTGACATGAGGGCGACTTTCATTGTGGACAATAAATGACTTCCGACATTAGGAATGATCGGTGGATGGTCGACTCACGGGCTTGTCATGTTCCATGTGCATGGGGTTCGATTAAAGTCATGCGGCTCAAACATGGGGAAAATGAGTTTCTTTGCAACATCCGCATACGCTTTTTGCCGATTGAACATCGTTATCGATGGATGAGTAGACAATTCAATTACACGCCGTCTTTACGGGTCGGCGGTGTTGAGTTGGATTAGTCATTTGAAGTTTCCACCTCCGGGGAAGAATCACAGACAGAGAGCTTATGGTTACGACAAGGTTCTGGCTGGACACACGATCCATGTTCTTTGACTGCCTTTATTAGGCTATACTCTGCATCCGTCATTGTATAAATCCGATGCATCTTGAGAAAAACGTGTTGATAACATTTTTTATCTGATCTAGATGCCATTGGTAGAACAAAGGACAACAACAAGTCGAGGCTTGATTTGGTAGAAATGAACATTAGGGAAGATCCGTGGGTACATGATCGGGAGGGTAGTAAGACGATGCGCCTAAAGTTGAATATACTTTGACCGGGAACAATTGATATTGATATGTAATTGGATCGATGGATTTGAAGCTCCCAGATGGATATTCTTTATCATCAAACATGATTGGCTTGTGTGCATACTACTTTCATGAGGAACGTATAACGCGGATGTTTCTGAGAGGTTTGAAACCCGGCATACGTCAATATCTCATTTCTCATAAATTTTCTCTCTATTCAGATGTTGTTAACAGGGCTCAATTGTTAGAAGCGAGATAACGAGTATGTTCAACCGAGGACCATAACCGAGGATCGTTACGGAGATAGCGATCAATGTAATAATGATAACCAATGGAGAAAAAAGCAGACAGACAAAAAATGGTAACCACTCCGTGGTAATCATAGCCATGAAAATAGAAGAAGCGAGTCGAGAGAGATTTTAAAAAGAGGAGATTTAACAACGACCATGTGAAGACGACAGTCTGCGGCAAGAATCGGGTTCTAAAGGAGGAGAACGACCACCGGTCATATGCTATAAATCGCGAAAGAGGGACATATCGGTCAAACCGTCCCACAACAGTTCAAGGTATGCTATAATTGTGGAAAGGAATGACATATCGCTTTCGAGATTATACGGTAGCGAAACCTAGTTCAACGGGGACGGTGACTCAAAAGACTGTCCCAGAAAAGTCAAAGTCAATGGTTCCTGGAAGAGCGTTTGTCGTAACTGGTCAAAATACGATGAACCCAAACGAGGTGATCACGGGTAAGCTAATCATAAATTATTGAGAAGTTTATACCTTACTTAATACCAGTGCTACCCATTCATTTATCTCTCCTACTTGTGCTCAACGTTTAAACTTGACTCCATTACATTACCTGTTTATAAATCATAAATTATTGAGAAATTATTGAGAAATCATAAATTATTGACTCCATTACATTACCTGTTTAAGCATTTAAGCTAATCATAAATTATTGAGAAACTTTCATTACATCCACTGTTTATAAATCTTGTTTGATCCAAGTTGGCACCATCACATTACCTGTTGACCTTATCTCTTTAAAGATACTTGCTTTTGATGTGATTTTAGGGATTGATTGGTTAACTACTCATCATGCCAAAATTGATTATTTTCGTAAGGTTGTTAGTTTTCATATTCCTAACCAACCTGTTGTACGAATTCAAGCAACTAAACAATTAAAATTAATCACTGTCATATCTAGTCATAAAGCTATTCGTTTATTGAAAAATGAATGTCAAGCTTTCTTAGCCCATGTTATGGATTTGAATAAAGACACGTCAGATTTGAATAATATTCCTGTTGTTAGTAAATTTCCTGACGTGTTTCCTAAAGAACTTCCCGGTCTACCCCCAGAACGTGAAATTGAATTCTTTATTGATCTTGAACCTAGTACAAAGCCCATTTCTAAAACCCCATATCGAATGGCTCCTATTGAACTTCAGGAGTTAAAGGTTCAACTACAGGAGTTGTTGGACATTGGTTTCATTCGTCCTAGTACATCTCCTTGGGGTGCTCCTGTTTTATTTGTAAAGAAGAAGGACGGGAGTATGCGACTTTGTATTGACTACCGGGAATTAAACCATGTCACTACAAAGAATAGGCATCCGCTACCTCGTATTGATGACCTGTTTGACCAGTTACAAGGAGCACAATTCTTTTCAAAGATCGATCTTCATTCTGGATATCATCGGTGAAGATTAGAATCGAGGATATTCCAAAGACCCTTGAAACTTCGATGCGGGCATTATGAATTCTTAGTCATGTCTTTTGGATTGACTAATGCTCCTGCGGCTTTCATGGATATGATGAATCGAATATTCAAGGAATATTTGGATCAGTTCGTTGTTGTCTTTATTGATGACATCCTCATATATTCCAAAAGTCAGAAGATCATGAGCACCATTTGAAGCTGGTACTCCAAAGGCTTCGTGAAAACAAACTATATGCCAAGTTGAAGAAATGCGAGTTTTGGCTTGAGGAAGTAGCATTCCTTGGGCACTTGGTATCAAAACATGGAGTATCTGTTGACCCAGCGAAGATTGAAGCAATACAAAGTTGGGAGCAACCAAAGTCGGTGACCAAAATCACGTAGCTTTACGGGCTTAATGGGTTATTATCGGAGATTCGTGGAAGGATTTTCTCGAATCGCTACTCCGTTAACTCAGCTGACTCAAAAAGATATAAAATTTGTATGGAGCGAGGAATGCGAGAAAATTTTTAAAGAGCTTAAGAGGAGACTCATTTCGGCACCTGTTTTGACAATACCATCTGGTTCAGATGGATTTGTTATCTACAGCGATGCTTCAGGCAAAGGGTTGGGATGTGTTCTCATGCAACATGGGAAAGTCATAGCCTATGTCTCGCGACAACTAAAAGAATATGAGAGGAATTATCCTACTCATGATCTAGAGTTGGCAGCAGTCATTTTCGTGCTAAAGATTTGGAGGCACTATTTATATGGAGAGAAGGTGGAGATATATTCAGACCATAAAAGCCTCAAATATTTCTTCACCCAAAAGGAACTCAACATGCGGCAACGACGTTAGCTCGAGCTGTTGAAAGATTATGACCACACTATTCAATACCATCCTGGAAAAGCAAACGTGGTAGCTAACGCGTTGAGTAGAAGATCATATGCAGAAACGAGTGCGATGATGTCAAGTATACGCATAGAGCCAACTTTAATAGAAAAAGTTAAAGTTGCTCGCCACCGAATCCGGAGATCATTATGAAGAAGAAAGTACAAGAAGGTGCTATTCCAGAAGCGAGAATCGATGAAGAAGGAATACTTCGAGTCCACTCCAGACTTTGTGTTCCTAACGACTCTGATTTGAAGTACAAGATTATGACGGAGGCACATAATACGCCGTTTGCAATCCATCCTGGAAGTAACAAAATGTATCGTGATCTTCGACATACATTCTGGTGGAACAATATGAAGAGAGAGATTGCAAAGTTTATCTCGAGGTGTTTAACTTGTCAACGTGTAAAGGCGGAGCATTAAGTGCCTAAGGGTACATTGCAACCACTTGAGATTCTGAAATGGAAGTGGGAACACATTACCATAGATTTCGTTACGGGTTTTCCCACAGTTTCTCAAGGCATAAATGTTATTTGGGTTATTGTTGATAGATTAACTAAGTTTGCTCATTTCTTATCGATACGGGAGACTTATTCCCTTGAACGTCTTGCTCATATGTACGTGAATGAGATTGTGAGATTTCATGGCATGCCAGTATCCATAGTTTCGGATCCTGACCCAAGATTCACTTCACAATTTTGGGTTAGCTTGCAGAAAGCTATGGGCATGGATTCTGATTCGATTTGGCATACCATCCTCAAATGGACTTTACAATCGAGAGGACTATTCAAACTCTTGAAGATCTATTAAGACTCTGTGTCCTAGACTTCAAAGGGAGTTGGGATAAGTATTTACCATTGGTAGAATTCTCCTACAACAACAGTTATCGGGCAAGTATAGGGGTAGATCCATTCGAAGCATTGTATGGAAGAAAGTGTCGCTCTCTAGTATGTTGGGATGAGGTGGATGAAGCAATATTGTTGGGACCAGAGTTAGTACGTATTACTACATAAAAGATCCAAATGATTTGACAACGTATACAAACGGCACAAGACCGACAAAAGAGTTATGCGGATCTTCATCGAAAGGACGTGAAATTTAGTATTGGGGATCATGTATTGTTGCGTGTTGCCCCATGGAAGGGGGTTACAAGATTCGGGAAGAGAGGAAAGCTCAATCCATGATTTATTGGTCCATTTCAGATTATTTACTGAGTAGGAAATGTAGCCTATAGACTCGCGTTACCTCCAAGTATGTCTCGTGTTCATAATGTTTTTCACATATCTGTGCTACGTAAATATGTGAAAGACCCGAACCACATTATTGAGTTAGAACCGGATGAGATAGTCGAAGACTTAACGTACGAGGAGGTACCTGTCAAGATCTTGGATAGGAAGGAGAATGTTCTACGCACAAAGGTCATACCCCAAGTCAAAGTTTTGTGGAGAAACCATGCTATTGAAGAAATGACCTGGGAGTTGGAAACGGAAATGAAAATGAGGTATCCTCACCTTTTCGAATTACCAGGTACGTACGTCAATTTCGAGGATGAAATTTCATAAGGAGGGGAGGTTGTAAGACCCCAACTTATTATTAAATGAAATTGAAATTTTCTCTATTTATTATTTTGGAATAGTAAGGGTTGGTTTGATTAATGTGGTTAGTTATGGGTAAAATGTACAAATATTTTAAATAATCAAGTGGTTATAAAATATTCATTGTTGTCGGGGAATATTCGTTTGGTCGTGGAATATTTTTTACCGCTTGGGAATATTCGTGCACGACGGTAGCAGCCTTTGTGTGGGCCCCATAACGGAAAGCGATTGGATGAAGAAAACAACAAGAATAAGTTGTTTATAAATAACGGTGTAGTTGTTACCGTTAATACTGTTGGAATACCCGGTGGTTAAAACACAGTAACACACGGTATTGCACCAATTATTGATTCTTACGTAAGAAGGCACTACTCAATAATTATTATAGTAATTACTGTTCAATATTTTATTTTATTGATTCAATAATTGCTACGTTAATATTTTATTATTGTTTCAATAATTGTCACTGCACAATATTTTCCTTTATCGAATCAATAATTCATATTATTTGAATAATATTATTAGATAGCATTATTGGCAATGTCTAGAAAGTTCTGTCTAAGGAGAGGTTTGGTCACCTAATTGTGCGCCAGTAAGGAGAAATTCTTATTGGAAAGCCCCCTCTTTCCTGGGAACTGCCTGGATGTTAGTATTGTGATTCTGTAATATTATTTATGAATAATTAATTATTAATTTATATAATAAGGAAAATATTTATTTTATGTTGATATAGATGGAGAAAATTTTTAATGTGGCAATTGTTGAAAATTGATATTTTTTCTTTTCTGATAAAATAATTCATTTAAATATATTATTATATTTTAATAATATAATAATGGTGATATTTTTACAATGAATGTGGAATATATGAATAAATGAGGAGGAAGAGTATTTTTGTTACAATAACTATTTAAAACATGCTTTTCATGTTTGTGGACTCCATTTCTTGACTGAAATTTGATTATAGCCTGTAAAATAACCCGTTTGTGGGTTTCAGTCAATTTCTGTTTGGAATTTGAAAAAACTTTCTTCTGCAAAGTTGTAGAGAATGGAATTTTCTATGGAAAGGACATGAGGTTCGAATTTTTCTAATAAAAGGGCTATTTATTGTGAATTATTTAAGTTCCAGAATATCGGGTCTGAATTAATTTTTCGGTTATAAAATATTTTTTTGATGAAAAACATTTTTTTTATTTTTGGCACATGTGTGGCTGGTGTTTTTGACCAAAAGGTGGGCTAAGAAAATTTATAATATATATATTAATATTTTATTAAATTTTCTGTTTTGGTGTTCTAAGTATTTTCCTATAAATAGGGTGTTTAGGTTAGAATTGAAAATCACACCAGAAACTGAAGTTTTCTCTCTTTCTCTCTCTACATTATCGAGCGTATTCTTCTGAGTATTTTGATACTTTGAGTGTTGTTATACGGTGCAAGTTCTCTTCAGCACTATATCCAGTAATCCAGTCAGAAGTACTGTCTTTCTGAGGTAAGGGATATTTTTTTTTTAAAATGATATTATTTCTTCTAATATCATTATGCCAGAATATTGATAAGATTTTTCTTGTGAAATTCTTGTCTTTTAGTGTCGGGGTTACTATTCACGTATACGACACTATTCACGAATTCGGCACTATTCACAGAAAAATTAAATTTTTATTTTTGTCCAAAATATCTATTATGGATACTAGCTTTGATTGTATCCATGTTTTGATCATTCTTGAATTTTACTTCACTATAATTATTTATGAAGTATTTTTGAACTCGGATTGTTTAAAGTACGAATCCTTAATAATTGTTCTTTTGTTTCAGTGGATTCATTTTCTTAAAAATATTTTTCATTATCCTCAGTCCTAAATAATGGTATTACTGAATATCTTTGGCCTGTAGTGCAAAGATGGTTGATTTTCTTATGAATATCTTTGGCCCGTAGTACAAAGATGTACAGGTGTTGAGATGAACATGACCGACTGATAAATATCTTTGGCCTGTAGTGCAAAGATGAATATTTGATTCAAGATGAATATTGATTGATGTTATAGGGATAAAATAATGATGTTGGACTTTTAAATTCATAGATTATAGTAGATTTCATTCTCTACGTAACTCTTCTATGAATTATTATTTCCGCTGCGAATATTGATCTGAAACATTTTGTCTATTATACTCACGATTTTTTCCTGTTGAAGACTAACGATAATTTGTTCTATATTATCTTAGTCATAATATTTTTTACTGGGCTAGTTGAGCTCACCCTTTCCCTTTTTGTTCCATTTTTCTTCTCAGGAGGCGAGAATGTAGCGAGTACTAGTCAGGGTATGGAATGAAGGTCTTGAGAAGTTGTTTTAGTAGTCCTCACCATTTTTATAAAATAATGTACCAATAATTGTAATGAGGACTTATTTGGGTGTGAATATTGTCTAGATGACAATATTTGTATTTAAACTCACAGTTTTTATATTGTATTAATAAAGTTGTAGTTGTTTCTGTACCATGTTATTGACGACTCAAAATGGGTGATGTATACCTATTTTGGGGGCGTCACAATATATATATATATATATATATATATATATGTCCTTAATAATTTTATAATTAAAATAAAAAGTTTGTTTTAATTTTAAAATTGGAATTTCATGCTAACTAATTAGAGTTGGAATTGAATTTAATGATAACTAATTGGATCGAGTTGAAATTGGATTCCATGTTTTCACAAAAAAAGGAGTTTATTTAGATATGGAATAAGATTTCATATTATTCAAAATAAAGGAGTTTATTTATGAATAGGAAAGTGAATCCATGTTTCCTTAAATAAAGGAGTTTATTTAGATATGGAATAAGATTTCATATTATTCAAAATAAATGAGTTTATTTGGGAATAAAAAATAAATTCATGTTTCCTTTAATAAAGGAGTTTTTTTTTCTTAGAATTGGATTTCATAATTAATTAAAATAAATGAGTTTATTTTGATTAAAGATTTTGATTAAAATAAAAGAGTTTATTTTATTCAAGATTTGATAAATTAAAATAAAAGAGTTTTATTTTGATTTAAATTTGGATTAAAATAAAAGAGTTTATTTTGATTCAAAATTAGATTTTATGCTAACTAAATTTGCCCGTTAAATGATATCAATATATATATTGAATGTTTATTATTCATGAGATGAATGTTATTTATTGATACATATGGTGATGTGTATGATAATAAATGGGATTGATTATGGACTATTGACCAATGTGATTGGATTTTATTTTAGTTGGATGCATGAATGTATGGGTTTTATTAAATGGGGTCTGCGTACCTCGTATTCTCTAATTTTTCTTAATGTAAATTCTATATCTCTCATATGTACTTGTTGATCGATTTCACAATCAATGAATACGTGCAAGTATACACGGTCAACAAGTAATAAAGTGATAAGAAAAGTATCGTTCCCACGAGGAATTATTTAGTAAAAATTACCACGTACTAACTCTTAACCAAATCAATTTTATTTAAACAATTGTAAAGTGTGATTTTTCTAATTAAGAAAACTAAATTAATCAATTAAAACTAGATTACTCTAAAATTAATTCAAATAAATAAAGATTAAGACTCGACGAATGAATTCAGATAAATAAAGGTTAAGACTACAATATCCCCAATTTATGTACTGCAAACCAATTATCCAACTTATCAAATTATTATGCCTAATGAATTGTTAACAGGAATTCTAAGTGTTAAAAGCCCTTTTCCAAGTGATCAGTTAACCTTTATTCAATTCAATCAATCTTGCGATATTCCTATGAAAAATAATTCAATTAAACCCATTAATTTCCAATTCCCAAATTATTACATGCAGTGAACAGATATTCTTATTCAATTCACGACCCTAATTATTCATCTCATGCAAATAATCAAACATACATGTTATCATGTCCAGTTCAAACCCTAAATTTCATCTTCTGAATCCTTCTAGTGTAACATGGTAATTACTGGCCAAATAATTAATCAATACACACAAGACATGATAAACAATTCACCTTGGCAAAAATAATTGGACTAAATTAAATAATTAATTCATAGACATAAAAGGTTCAATTTGTAGTCTTCATAAAAGAAATTTAGTTCATTGTCATTGAATTAAAATCAAGAATCCACAACTGAATAAACATTAAAAGATAAAAGTAAGAGAAGAGAATAGAATCTGTTATCAGTAGTCTTGAGACTCCTCTTCCGCTCCTGCTTTGAATCTTCAATGATCCTCAAGTTGCTTTAATCTCCAACAATCCAATATAAACTAGGGTTTATGTTCTAATCTAATGCAGCATTTTATATAAGCTAATATATGTAATCCCCCTTTATTTTATGTCTTACATCATGTATTTATAGGTTCGAAGTCCAATTTTTAGCTTAGGAACAAACTCAATCCAATTTGGAGTCAATAAAGTGTCAAAATTCGTTCCAAAACGCGTCCAAGCTTGACCAATCTCTTTCCCAGTGCCCCGACACTGGGCACGGTGCTGCAACACTACATTCTAGCGCCCCGGCACTGGGCATAAGCCTTGTTTGGGCGCCCTGGCGCTAACCTCATTTTTGGAAATTTTCTGCTCCGACGTTCTTTGGGAAAATGGCCATAACGTCTTCGTCCGAAATCCGATTTCGATGATTCAAGATGTTCCCAAAAGAGGAGAGATAGATCTACAACTTTCATTCTTTGAGTGTTTCAAAATAAGGTCTGGAGCAATGCTAAAATTGGCTTTGAAGTGGATGCTATGTAAATGACAAGCCAAAAACGCGAATCTAGCCACCCCAAACGTCGATCCAAGTAACTTTTGTCCCAATTCCTATAAAAAAACGTAAAACATGCATGAATAGACACAAAAACTTAAAAAATTCCAAAAGATTAAGCTCAAATGCAATCAATTAATCAATGCAAAAACACAAAAATGTTATGCAATGCAATGTAATGTAATGCAACTAACATATATGCTTACGAATCTAGCAGTAATGACATAAACAAGTCTATTCAACCGGCCTTAGAGAAATCAAGTAAACATGATAATACATCATATTAAAACAAATCAGTAATTTCCCAATCAATCATCAAATCTTAGACTGTTATCACTGATATAGTGCGTGTGTGCTCCACAACAATGCTAACTGATATAAAATCAAATTTAACACAATAGATGTCTTTGAAGGCATCATACAGTGTAAACTCAAGAAATTTACAAATGAGTTAGATCTTACTAAAATCAAATAATTACCAATATCGAGGGTTAACATGGGATACTTATGCTTTATTTTTCAATTGCGGGGTCTTTTTGCTCTTTTTTCCGTTCTATTCACTTTTTTTCATTTTTTTTAATTCCCATGACTGTGCAATGTCTCATTCCTTTAGGCTAACAGTGCTACCCCTTAGCATCTTTCGACCAACGACTCCCAAACCATAAAGACCTTAGGGCGCTAGGTGTAAAGACACTCCCTCGGACGTACTTGCTCAAGTAACAAAGGCCCCAAAACAAGACTAGTCACGGTTTTTATTCATCATCATTCATTTTTTTTTCTTTTTTTTTCTTTTTTATAAAGCTTATATACCCCAAATTTTTCCCCCAAACTTAGGTTCTTGTCTAACTTTAGCCATCACCGCCTATTCATGAGTTCCTTTCATTCAAACTAGAAATTATCCTTTAGAATTCCATTATGTATCAATTTAGACTCAATCAATCAACACGTTATTTTTACTGTGCTAACCTTATTATATCAGTTTCAAACAGAAAAAGATTCAATTCATAACAAAAAATCACATCAAAGCCTTAATATTCAATACTATACTTATCTACTCAATTCTAGTCTCATCATTTGCCAAAATAGACTTTTACTATCTAACAGCTGGAATCATGCAAATATAAACTAAACGCAACAAACACAGCAAACTAACTACTATTTTTGTGATTTTTCAAAAAAAAATTTTAACAAGAAACTGAATGCAAAAACTAAATGTAAATAACCCGAAAACATAACAAACTACAATGTAAATAACTAACTATATGCAATACGACACTAAAATACCCTCAAACTTGAACTAGACATTGTCCTCAATGGCTGAAATAAGAAAAATTAAAGCAAATGACTTCCCTAAAAGTATAGAAATCTTCCTCCTTGTCCGCTAAGTTTGGAGAATATGCTAGGCACATGGAATAAATTGGGCACCACACTTGAATTTGACTTGAATAACCTGTAAACCATGATAGAAATAATTTTATTAAATTTTAAATAAATGCAAATTCAAAACTACTAATATAAAACCTAATAAAAACTAAAAATAAAAATTAAACTTGGGTTGCCTCCCAATAAGCGCTTGTTTTATAGTCTCAGCTCGACTTCTTCAATTCTCTATCCAATTCTCCTACGAAAATTGAAGAACCCTCCATCCATCAGTAACAATGTCTCTTTTGGGAGGTTCCCATTAGTAATGACCCTTGAATGAAAGTCACCTAGCATGCTCTTTGTAGATATGTTCACCATTAAGAACGTCCAAAAACTAGGTTTTTTATCCATTATGTCGATGATCAGATTAGGGAATTGAAGCTTAATAAACACAATGGGATCTTCCTCTATCTTCTCCTTTTCATCCCACCATTACTCCACAACTGTACTAGCTCTTATGTCATAAAGAGCTTTGTCAACGACATGACTGCCAATTGAGCATGGTTTTGCAAAACTGCCCAGATTCTTGAACTTTGGTGGATGAGGCACATTGGATACTAATAAAATTGGCTTATCTTCATTAAATCTTACATTTAAATCTTCGTCGATCTCCTTTTCTTGGTTCCCAGTTGTTTCCTCTTTTTCAACATCTTGTGGCTCATCTAGTTGCAGATTTTGTTCGGGCTCTCCATCAGTCTCGGAATCCATGTCATAGGGCCAAGTGTATTGAGGAAAAATGTTCGAGGCATTGATTAGTTGTTCCATTTGGTTCGCAAAATTTTGACTTGATATCTCTTGATTAATCCTCCTCTCCTCACTTGAAGTTATGAATTTGGACAAAATTTTCTCCAAATTTGAATGTTCCTCCTGTTGTAGTGGAGGTGGACACGAGAAATCCGGTGGGTATATTGGACTTGGAGCATAAAATTGATCTTGATGAGTATGGCTCCATGAAAAATCTAGGTGATACCCCCAATCCTGATGATTGTTGTTGGGATAGACATAATTGTTGGGGTAATCACCACCATACTGTACCGGCTCGAAACAGATGGCACATTGATGACTCAAATGATTTCCAGCACAATAATCACAAGTCACCGCCACACTTTGACGACGTTGTGCTGCAAAAGTGTCTAACCTCCTCGAAAGTGTCTCAATCTGTGCTGACAATGCAGAAAGTGTCGCGAGTCCGTCAATCTCTGTTTCCATTGGTTGAGTCATGTTTGCCATCCTTCGACTCTGTTGGGTTGCGATAACCTCCAACGTCTTCGAATTTGCCTCAATTTGTACTGACTCTACAGAAAATGTATTAAGTCCATCAATCCTTGTTTCCCTTGGTTGAGTCATGTTCGTGTATGGCCATTGATACGCAAAGGCATCCATGGTACTTGAAAAAAGAGAAATATAGGAAGAGAATTAAAGAAAATAATTAAAAAAAATGTTTAAATTAAAACTAATTTCATAAAAATTAATATTGGCAAAATTATTAAACTAATTCCCCGACAACGGCGGAATTCGAAGTGTTAAAAGTCCTTTCCCAAGTGATCAGTTAACTTTTATTCAATTCAATTATTCTTGCAATATTCCTATGCAAAATAATTAAATCAAACCCGTTAAGTTTCAATTCCGAATTTGTTACATGCAATGAACAAATATTCCTATTCAATTCACGACCTTAATTATTTGTCTCATGCAAATAATTAAGCATACATGTTATCATGTCCAGTTCCAACCCTAGATTTCATCTCCCGAATCCTTCTAGAGTAACACGGTAAATACTGGCCAAATAATTAATCAATACGCACAACACATGATAAACAATTAACCTTGACATAAATAATTAGACTAAATTAAATTAAATAGTTCATAGACATAAAAGGTTCAATTTGTAGTCTTAATAAAAGAAATTTAGTTCATTGTCATTGAATTAAAATCAAGAATCCACAACTGAATAAACATTAAAAGATAAAAGTAAGAGAAGAGATGATAATAGAATCTGTTGTCAGTAGTCTTGAGATTCCTCTTCCGCTCCTACTTTGAATCTTCAATGATCCTCAAGTTGCTTCAATCTCCAACAATCCAATATAAACTAGGGTTTATGTTCTAATCTAATGGAGTATTTTATCTAAGCTAATTTATGTAATCCCCCTTTATTTTATGCCTTACATCATGCATTTATAGGTTACAAGTCTAATTTTTAGCTTAGGAACAAACCCAATCCAATTTGGAGTTAACAAAGTATCAAAATTCGCTTCAAAACACGTCCAAGCCTGACCAATCTCTTCCCCAGTGCCCCGGCGCTGGGCATGGCACTGTAACACTGCATTCTAGCGCCCTGGCGCTGGGCATAGGTCGTGTTTGGGAGCCCCGGCGCTGGCCTCATTTTTGGAAATTTTCTACTCCGACGTCCTTTGGGAAAATGGTCATAACTTCTTCGTCCGAACTCTGATTTTGATGATTCAAGATGTTCCAGAAAGAGGAGACGTAGATCTACAACTTTCATTCTTTGAATTTTTCGAAATAACGTCCGTAGCAATGCTGAAATTGGATTTGAAGTGGATACTATGTAAATGGCAAGCCGAAAACGCGAATCTAGCCACCCCAAACGTCGATCCAAGTAACTTTTGTCCCAATTTCTACAAAACAACGTAAAACATGCATGAATAGACACAAAAACTTAAAAACTTCCAAAAGATTAAGCTCAAATGCACTCAATTAATGGGTATAAAACTCACTCATCAGTACTTCTCCTTGACTGCTGATCAAGGTTTCTATTTATTTTAAATAGTTTTGTAATAAGAATAGTTAGAATTATTATTGAAGAATTGGAGATCAAGGAGCAAGGAGCGCTTGAAAACCCGTTTGTAATGGAGCCCGAGTTTAAATGTAATAGTTATATTTAAATATTAATTCTTGCACCCCTAGGATTTGACATTTTGGTTCATGTGGTGGCTCTAGTGAACCAAACTAGAATAAAAGTCCATAATCAATCGGAGTAGAATATAACATTCTTTATGTGCATGCTTATACTATATATATTATATATTTTGCAAACAAGCTTCGCGTGTTAATTAATGTGTCGCGTATTTTACATATATGTGCATGCGCGCTAAACAAGATGAGACAAATTAATAACAAACCCCTCAAATATTTTATATTAAGTTGTAACGTTCAAAGATATTTGGAATATCGAACGTCGCCTTCTAGCATGATAGAAACAATAGAGTATTGAATATTTAATATGAGTTTGTTGTGCACACACAAGGCAAGTATTAAATATTTAAGATGTTGTTTTTATTACATATGATGTTTATAAGAAATTGAACATTACTGCTTTGTTGTGCACACACAAGGGCTGTAGTTTTCTCTTCACTTATATGGAAATGCTGGGTCTAACTTAACTTAAATAATTTTAGTTCGGATGTGCACACACTTGACCATTATGATTTAAGAGACAAAATACAAGGAATTGCATAGTTTATGTAATTGACAAGAGTTGTGTACCTATTTATTTATATATAGTTTGTTGTGCACACACAAGGCTATATACATTTGAAATGGGATCCTTATTCTCACTAGCATATCTTTAATTAGATATCGTCGAACTATATAGATTGAGGGTAATATGGTTTGAAGAAAATAGTGGGAGATACCAATTTAAAACAAGACCTAATTTATTTTGGTAATTAAATAAAGAATGTATGCTAAAATGTTGTTAAGTACGAATTTATTTACAGAATTTTACAATGTCTAAATTATTATCACTAGGAAACATATTAGATGTTAATTAACCGGACTGAATTACTAGGATTGGTTAAGGAATTTGAGAATTTTTGTGACGCCCCCAAAATAGGTATACATCACCCATTCTGAGTTGTCAATACATGGTACAGAAACAACTACAACTTTATTATTACAACAGTAAAATTGTGAGTTTAAATACAAATATTATCTTCTGACAATATCTATACTCAAATAAAGCCTCATCACATTTATTGATACATTATTTTACAAAATGGTGAGGACTACTAAACAACTCTCTAGAACCTTCATTCCATACCCAGGCTACGTACTCGCTATATTCTCGCCTCCTAAGAAAAATGGAACAAAAGGAAAAGGGTGAGCTCAACTAGCTCAAGAAAGAATATTATGACTAAGATAATATACAACAAATTACCGTTAGTCTTCAACAGGAAAAATCTAATAGAATACAATAGACAACAAATTTTAAATCAATATTCGCAGTGAAATAATAATTCATTAGAAGAGTTAAGTAGAGAATGCAAACTACTATCTTCTATGTATGAATTTAAAAGTTCATCGCTCATCTTTTATCCCCGTAACATCAATCAATATACATCTCGAATCAAATATTCATCTTTGCACTACAGTGCCAAAGATATTCATCGATTAATCATGTTCATCTAAACACTGCTTCATCTTTGCACTACGGGCAAAGATATTCAATAATATCATCATTTAAGACCGAGGATGATGAAAATATTTTTTAAAGAAACGAATCCAAAGGAAACAAAATGACAAGGATTAAGGATTAAGGATTCGTATTTGTTTTTATTCACGTCCAAAAATACTTCAAAAATAATCGCAGCAGGTGTAAAATTCAAGAATGATCAAAACATGGATACAATCAAAGCTAGTATCCGTAATAGATATTTTGGACAAAAGAAGAAATTTTATTTTTGGTGAATAGTGTCAGATATCGTGAATAGTGTCGTTATCGTGAATAGTAACTCACACCAAAAAGATAGAAATTCCACAAAAAAACATCTTCACGCTTATGTAATAAGACTCGTAAATAGTAACTCGTGAATAGTAACTCATGAATAGTAACTCATGAATAGTAACCCCGACATGAAAAAGTTCCAAATTTGATAAAAATTCCAACCAATATTTCAAAGATAATGATATTGAAGAAATAATATCATTCGAGAAGAAAATAACATCCCTTACCTCGAAAGATCGAGACTTCTAATTTGGAATAATAGTATATAGTCTTTGAAGGGAACTTCACCGCCTAACAATACTCAAAGTATACTCAAAATACTCCCAAGAATACGCTCGATAATATAGAGAGAAAACTTCAGCTTTACGGTGTGATTTTCAATTCTAACCTAAGCACCTATTTATAGAAATTGCTTAGAACACCAAAGCGTAAAATTTAATATAATATTAATATATATATATATATATCTTCACGCACACCTTTGAATCTGAAATTCAGCAATTGAAAACATGCCTTACACATGCAAAAAACGCTTTTTTGTAAAAAAATAATAATATTTAAAACTTCAAAATTAATTTTTGGAGCTTGAACTTTAATAATTCATAATAACTAGCCCTTTCATCGAAAAAATTAGAATCTCACGAGTTTTTATAGGAAATTCAATTCTCTACAACTTTGCAGAAGAAAGTTTTTCCAAATTCCAAATAGAAATTGGCCAAAAATCCACAAACAGGCGATTTTACGATCTATAATCAAATTTCAAATCGATAAATGGGGTCCACCGAGCATGTTTAACATGTTTTAAACATTTATTGCAACAAAAATACTCTTCCTCCTCGTATACTCATATATCCCACATTCGTTGTAAAAATATCACCATTATTATATTATTAAAATATAATAATATATTTAAATAAATTATTTTATCGTAAAAAGATAAAATTTCAATTTTCAACAATTGTCACATTAAAATTTTCTCCATCTATATCCACATAAAATCAATATTTTTCTCATCATATGAATCAATAATTAATTATTCACAAATAATATTACAGAATCACAATATCGACAACCGTGCAGCTTCCTGGAAAGAGGGGCTTTCCAATAAGAATTTCTTCTTCTCAAGCGCCGCAATTAGGTGACCAAACCTCTCCTTGAGATGAACTTTCTAGACATTGTCAATAATGTTATCTAATAATATTATTCGATAATATGAATTATTGCTTCGATAATGAAAAATCTTGTGTAATGACAATTATTGAAACAACAACAATATAAAATATCAACGCAAAGAATTATTAACTCAATAAAATATTTGAGCAATAATTACATAACCATTATTGAGTAGTGCCTTCTTCGTAAGAATCAATAATTGGTGCAATCTTGTGCTTCTTGTTCAACAACGCAGATTCGCGTGTTTTAACCACCGAGTATTCCAACAAGATAATAGCTTAATAACTACTACGCCAGTTATTTTTAAACAACTTATATTTGTCGCTTTCTTCATCCAATCGTTTTTTCGTTATGGGGCCCATACATGGTTGTACGTAAATGTCGAATATTCCCCGACAGCATTTGAATATTCCACGACCAAGCGAATATTCCCAAACAACAATGAATATTTTATAACCACTTGCTTATTTTGAAATATTTATGTATTTTACCCCTAACTATCCACATTAATCACATCAACCCTTACTATTTCAAAATAATAAATAGAGAAAATTAAATTTCATTAATAATAAGTTGGGGTCTTACAATTAGTTCTATGGGTGAAAAAGTTATCTTATGTCTTAATACGTCTTTCTACTTGATATGGTTGCGAATAATGCCTCTGAGGAAGAGATTGCTACTTTTAGAAAGTGGCAAGATGATGCACAGTTGGCTCGATACATCATGCTCGCATCCAAGAGTAACGAGCTTCAGTGTCAGCATGAAACTATGGATACTCCTACTATATTCCTTCATATCAAGTAGTTGATGGTAAGGAAAATAGGACTGATAGATATCATATATCTAAGGAGCTCTTTCGATCTAGAATGACCAATGACACTACAGTACAGACACATATCCTAAACATGATCAATTTGATTAAACGATTAGGACAACAGGTTTTGTCATGGATGGAAAGTTGAGCCAAGATTTGATCTTTCAGTTACTCCCGAACTCCTTCTCACAATTGTTGTAAATTTTTCATATGAAAAAACTTGATATCAGCTTCGCTGATTTGGTTAACATATTGAAAAACAGCTGAGAGTCACTTTCCAACCAAAAAAGACCAAGTCTTAGTGGTAGGGGTCAAAGGATCTTCTAAACAGAAGAACGATTCTAAGAAGGTAAATAGAAAAGACATAAACAAAGGATAATAAGAACAAAACTGATACGGATAGCAAATGAGTTTGCTTCCACTGTAATAAGCCTGGACACTAGAAAGAAACTACAAGAAGCATCTTACAGAGGCTAACCAGAAGAAGCTTAGTGAAGTTTCGATTACAAATACAATTTTGTTCATGATTTAAAATAAATTTTTCTTTAAGTCAAGGTTCTACTTGGGTATTGGATACCGACTTTGGTTATCATAAATATAGATTTATGAAAGGACAAAGCAGAAGTAGAAAGCTAAACAAAGGTAAGTAATCCTATGTGTTGGAAATGAAGCAAAGGTTGCTACATTAGCCATAAGAACTTATTGTTTAGAATTGCCTACAAGCAATCTATTAAGTCAATAAGTTGTTATTTTATTCCAGTTCTCATTAGAAATATTATTTTCATTTTGTTGTTGGACAATAAAATCTTTGGTATTATATTTAAGAATAATTTGTGTTCTATTTATAATAATAATACTTTGTATAGAATTGAAATATTACTTAATAGATTTTGTATACTTGACTTACGTGAAAAATTATTTTATAAATTGAACAAACTAGTATAAGAAAAGGAGATGATCATTCAAAGAGTTGAATGTATGTATTTGCTGAAATACAAGTGTGAATTATTTAAAAGGTTCAAAGAATTCAGAAGTGAAATAAATTGGCAAAGTGTTAGGATTCTTTGATCTGATCAAGGAAGGAATACTTGTGCAATGAGTTTCTAGATTATCTCAAATGGTTTTCTCACAATGGACACCTCTTGATACGTAATAATTGATTGATGTATCTGAAAAGAAAAAAAAATCGTACCTTGTTGGACATGGTGCGGTCCATAATGATTTTACCGACATTCCAGTATTCTTCTGGGGTAATACTCTAGAAATGGCTGCATATCTACAAAAGGTAAACTCCAAATCCGGCCCTAAGAATCCATAAGAGTTATGGACAAGAAGGATCCCTAATTTTAAGTAAGTTAAGATAAGGGGTTGTCCAGCTTATGTGAAAAGGTTTCAAAGGATAAGCTTGGGACAAGATTTGATAAGTACAGATTTGTGGGACATTCTAAAGCAAGTTTAGGGTATATATTCTATAATCATACTTAGCAAAAGGTGTTTGTTGCAAAACATGATGCCTTCTAAGATAAAGATGTTTATCATTGAAGGGGCTAGTGGGAGGATAATACATCTTGAAGAGTTCAAGAACCACAAAACACTATAAGTCAAATAAGAGGAACCTGTAGATAGACCTATTGTACCACAATCGAATCGTAAATCTGGAATAGTACCGAAGATACCTAGGAGGTATGGATTCATCATAGATAATGATGATGAGGTACACATCATAGAAGATGATGATCCAGTTACATACGATGAGGTAAGAGTTGTAGGCACTCAGAGAAATGGATTGAAGCAAGCTTCTCAAAAATGGAACATTCATTTTGATGAAATAAATCAAAAGAGTTTGATTTTATCACAAATAAGAATGAACCTAGTGTGTACAAAAGGGTCAGCGGGAGCGCCGTGACATTCCTAATATTATATGTTGATATACTATGGATAAGGAATGACATACTAATGCTACAATCAGTAAAGATAAAGTTGTCTAAACATTCCTCCATGAATGATTTGGGAAGAGTATCTTAATTGGGGATAAAATCTATATAGATAGATTCAAGAGGATGCTCGACTTAACCCAAATGAACGATATTCATTTGATGCTAAAGTCGTTTAGTATGGCAAACTCCAAGAGATGTCTCATGTTGATGAGCCATGGAGTGTATCTCTCTTAATAGTCCCCATAGACTCCTGAAGAGAGAGATCGCATGAGTGACAATCATGTATACAATGAAATATACGAGAACTGATGTTGATCAGTCATATTCTGGAGAAGTTCACTGTGAGTCAGTGAAAAACATCTTAAAGTACTTAACCGACACTAAGGATGTGATTAAAATTTATGGTGAGTCTAAATTAAAACTAGAGGGCTTAATAGACTCAAGTTTTTTCAGACAGACCAAGATGACAGAAAATCTACTTTAAGGTAAAGCGTTACCTTGAACAGTGGTGCAATGAATTGAAAAGGTTTCAAACAACATTCAGTTGCTAGTTTAGTGATAAAGACAAAGTATATAGCTATAAATTAAGCTAAAAGTTGATTATTTGGATGAAAAGTTCATTACAGAATTAGGAATAGTTCCTAAGTCTCATCTTGGATCTAAACATGTGTTTTGGCACTTTTATTTGATTATAGGAATCATTGAAAGATGGGAAATCACTATAGAGATAGTGGACTCTCAAGAACAACATTACATATCCATTAACTAAAGCTTATCCAACAGCAGTATAATCGTCACTTAGAGAAGAAGGGTATAAGATACCATGACGATTGGCTTTAGTGCAAGTGGGAGATTGAAAGTAGTATGCACACAAGTCAATCATGTTTGATGATAAAGAATATACTTTGTAACAATTTTATTCATTTATTAATAAAAAGTATTAATTTATTAAATGCTTTTAATTATCTACATGATGTTATTTTATAATATGTGATAAACCCATAATTTTAAGTAATGCTTTTAGAATAACGATGATGATCATTTTAATGAGATCTAAATTCTTAGAAAGCTTAAAACTAAAATAGTTCTCAATCGTTAGATTATTAAATTGGGGATTAGTGAATCCGGATGGATTGGTAAACATATTGCTTGCTCATTGGATGAGGATTATTGATCTCATGATCATTTGTGTGAAGATACTAAAGCAAGTATGTAGGTTCTTATTAAAGAATAAGTTCACTGAACGTGGCTTGCTAAGAAATACCTAATGGAGTTTTACTTGCCTGTCAATAGAAATTCCTGTAGTGATAGTAGTACAAGTGATTCTTGGACTTGAGATCATCATAGTATCTTGTGTATGATGAGTTATACTTTGACTTATTCCTTAAGACCCTTAGGGTATATCAAAGGATATGTTTGGGTATAATAAGTTGTACATGGAGATAATGTATGATCAATAAAGAATCTACCGCTTCTAGTAAAAGAAGAGAAATGTCCTATGTGATTCGATAAATGACAACCCAGTAGTCTTTGGCCAAGGCAGAATGAAATTAGAAAGGAGTTTTTAATTTGCATTTGGTGTTGTACATTTAAGAGTCGAAATAAATATAATTAAATAAAATAAGACTTGACAGTAATTCTATGTCTTATATTTAATTGGGACATTGTACGGTAGAAGGATTGAATTGTACGGTAACTATTTACTCAAAGGTTCTTTTATGATTAATATTGAAATCTATATTATCTAGAAAGTCGTTAATCGCTAGAGAGGCTTATCCCTATTGTAGAATAAATATTATTTATTTAAATAAATTAATATTTTAATTTATTTATTTAAATAAGATTAGAATTATTCTAATTGATTTATTCACAACCGATTTAATATGGAGAACCTAAAGGGTCACACCATAAAAGGAAGAATAATTATTTAAGAAGTAAATGGCATAATCGTAATAATATGTTAAGTGTATTTAATTTAATCTATGGTGATAGAATAAATTAATTAGCTTAATATTTATTATTTAATATTTTGGAAATATTAAATATATAAATTAATAAGAGGAGTCTTATTAATATTATTACAATTATTATTATTATTTTAATTTTTAAAGAGTTGGAAATTAATTTAATATAAGTACTCTCATTTATTCCTAATAGGATTAGGAGGCTAATTAATTATTCCTAATAATATTGGGAGCATAATTAATTAAAGGAGTTTAATTAATTAAACTAAAACCCAATTCCTTAATTGTTAAGGAGGGTTGCCCACATCTATAAATAAGAGGAGTTTTATTATGGGTAAGGGTGGTTGACATTTTCACAGAATACGTAATTTCAATAGTTGGGAGAGTACACCATTTCTATGAGAGATAGAAAAACTAGGGTTTTGTCAAATACCCATCTTCTTGAATCTTTCTTCTTCCTTGGTGGATCACCTCTAGAGGCCAAACACTTGGGTGGCTAATGTTAATCAAAGGAAGGAACCAAACCCGGTGGATTCAAGTTGAACGCGAAAGGATTTGGAGGTGAACTTGTACCTGAGGAAGCTCGAATCTTCAAGGGTATGATTCTTGTTCTTTATCTTTTCGTTTAATTAATAATAAAGCATAAAGGATGATCCGGGTATATAGTTTGTAAAATTTTAAAACTCTAATTTTCCACGTTTCTTCTTATTTTGTGCAATTTGATTGCGTTCATGAATATTACAAACCTAACAATTATGACTAATGTCTAACTTACAACATTATATCTATAATAATGTGTAATTAAAATAGATAGTAGTTGTTACTATTATATATGTATACATATATATATATATATATATATGTGTGTGTGTGTGTGTAGATATATAAATTGTAACGCCCCCAAATTCGGGTCCCTTAAACCTCAGGCCTGGTACGTCACGGTACTACCTTCATCTCAATACATACAACCTTTATTAATAAATAACTGAACACAACCTGGCTTATATACCAATTAATACAGTATTCCCTTCTATTTCAAAATCAATACCTTAACAATTGGTTATTACAACTGTTGATCATTCCTGATCTACTGATACATCTTAAACTATAAACAAATATGTTTTATATTGTTATATGGATTCATAATCTAAATTTTTTAATATTCTTCTATATTGTGTTCTTTAACTAAACAACTACAATGTATAATATTAACATTCATCTAGCTTAGTTGGAAACTTCATCATTAAGTGTTTTGGTATAAAATCTTACCAAATATAAATACTCTAAAGAAATTACACCAACCATCTTCAATCACTATTTCTTCCCGTGATCCTTTGTCTATTCTGAAGTTTTTGACACTATGGTCATCTGTTTATATCAATTTTATCTCAGAAATTTGTTTTGCAAGGTTGAAAGCGACATTTCCAAAGAAATCCAATACCTACACATTTCATGCTTCATATAGCATACAAATTTCATATATTCATGCATCAAAAATTTTAATCAATGCATCTACACATGCTTCATGCATCTCTATATGCATCATACATTTCATGATATGCATCTTTATATGCATCATATTTATCATACAATACAATATAATCTTCATATTGTATATTTAACCCATACTTCACAAATTTCATGCTTTGCATTTAGTCACATAACATTCATGTAATCAACAATTTCACATAAAGCAACATATATCATTAATTACCGTAAACATGGTTTAATACACATTATCACATAAAAACAAGTTATTGAAGAACTTGCCTCGAAGCGTTCCTTGCGCTGTTAGGAGAATTCATCCTTCCATTGTCCTATACGATTAAGGGTATATATAACCACCATTAGCCATATAATGACGCTTGGTATTCATTTATGTTAATTCCACTTTACTTTTCATCATTCTTCATTTTTAAATCTTGATGCACAATGCTTTAATCATATGTTTAAAACTTACTAGAACACTTTATTGTCGTCCATTTGATTTATTTACATAAAATTTCCTTCGAATGATGATAACTTACATCCTCCATGAGAATTTAATTGATTATGTTAATTATCACCTCGTAATTAAATCTGATAATAATTCTTAAACTCTCGTCTAATATTATTAATCACTCTACAAATATTATTAATCATTTAATAATATTTCAATCAGATTACTAATATTATTAATCACTTAATAATATCTTAATAACTTACAAATATTATTAATCTTTTAATAATATTTTATTCACTTTCTAATATTATTAACCATTTAATAATATTTTATTTACTTACTAATATTATTAATCATTTAATAATATTTTAATCACTTACTAATATTATTAATTCTTTAATAATATTTTAATCACTTACTAATACTATTAATCTTTTAATAATATTTTAATCATTTACTAATATTATTAATCATTTAATAATATTATTAATCATTTATAAATAATTTAATTTAATTATTTATCTCTTACTATTTAATTTATTTAACACACACACATCGTGCCATTCTTATATCATTTTATTAAAAATGACCAAATTACCCTCATAAAGTCTTAATACATCATATTAATGATTATTAATCAATAAAATCACCTTATAGAATTTTATGACTTAATATAACTTAATTTTCTTATTTATTCTTAACACATTCATAGGTATAAAAAATACATAATCAAATTATTATTTTTCTATCTCCTGGAAAACTTCAATATATAATATTTTAGTCACAAAATAAATTTTTTTAAAATTTTCCAACTTCATTTCCTATTTTTAAATGAGTCATTTCTGTCCATAATTACCACATTTATTAAAAATTACCTTTTTAACTTATACCAATATACATATCCCCTCACATCATTTTTATAACATTCGAATAAAATTATGTGATTAACCTTTTCATAGTCTCATATAGCACATATCGACATACTCTAGTCGATAGAAATTATCTCGACGATTCCCGACTCGTCGGTAATTATAAGTTTTTAATCTGTTGGAAGCCTAATTACCCAATTAAGCCTCCTTAATCATTTTATTATTTTTTTTTATTTTCTGTCCATACATATATACATATATTCCATACACAAAATTAGTTTTTCTGAAATTTTTCTTTTTCATTAAATATTTTTCAAAAGTCAATTTTAGTTCGTAACTTAGCAAAATTAGTTATATCATGCTCAACTCTGAAAATTCCCAAATTTTTACAAAATCTTACATATATTAACGCGAACTTCCAGTTTAAATTTTGTGGTCATTGAAATTATAAAACTCTAGTTATAGCCGTTTCCGTCGGATAAACCCAAAAATGGAAATGGCCATAACTCGATCGATTTAAGTCGAAAAAACCCCTTATTTGGATATGAGCTATTTTATATCATATATTTTTATGTCACAAAAGGCAGGAATTTATTTCAATAACTAAATGGCCGAAAATGCCCCTGCAAAGTTTTGGACAGATTATTTTTTGGTATTTCTAGATTTTGTCTACTTTGCTAAAAACTGTCCATATGGAAACCTACAGGATTTTTTCTGTGATTCCACTTGGATATGTTAGAAGATTCATATATCTAACTTTAGAACTTGACCACACTCAAAAATTCAAAATAGAATGAGAGATGTGATAGTTTGAATTTCATGCATCGTTTTCTCGAAAATCTGATTTTCTAACCTTTATGTTTTGTAAGAAAACTTTTATGATCTCTTGATTAATCAAATATTAACCAACATAAATTAACTTAATACATCTTATACTCATGGATCTATCATGATCCATGATCTATTTCATCAAACTCTTACCATAAACAAACAAAACATAATCTAAACCAAGAAAAGTGAGACTTTGGTTTAGAAAACTTTTCAACCTTTGCTAGGAATGGTTGGAGGATGGCTATTCCTTCTTGGATGAGCTTGATATCTCTTTTATCTTTGCTCTTCCCTAACCATGGCTTCCCCCCTTCCATTCCTTCTCAAGCTCTCAAGTTTGTCTAAGGTTTTGGGTGAGAATGATAGAGAAAACTCATTCCTCTTCTTTCTGTTCTTTCTTTTTCTTCTCTTCTCTTCTTTCTTCCTCCCATAGAAGCCCGCTTCTCTCTCTTCCTCTTTATTTGGTCGGATGTGGTGTGGGAGAATGAGAGAAAATGACTTTGTTTTATTTCTTTCTCTTTAGTTAAAAGAATTAGAAGATTAAAGAGAGAGAGGGAGTGGTTAGGATTAGATAAGATTAGATGGGGAATATGTGGGGAGTGGTTGACACCCATGTGCTGGAATTTTTAGCAGATTTAAGTCATGTGAGTTCCGCTTTTATTTCCTCGTTTTTCGTGTTTAATCCCATCTTTGACTTTCGGACCCGAAAAATCAAATTTTCGAGTTTATAGTCGATTCCTACTAAATTCGATGCTCACAACGTCATGGGCACATCAATTTCTTCAAATCCATCTCCTAATTTTAAGTTTGACTTTTCTCCATAAAAGTCAACTATTGACTTTGACCAAAAAGTTAACCCCAACAAATTTTGTGTTTACAGTCTATTCTTACTAATTTCGATGTTCTGAATTCAAATATCCAATCCGCGTCTTTAGATTCCTCTCATAACTCTGATTTTGACTTTTCTCCATAAAAGTCAACTGTTGACTTTGACCAAAAAGTCATTCCCGACACATTTTGTGTTTAGAGTCTAGCTTTTCTGACTAAACTTAACGTTCCGGACGCAACCTAGTAGTCCATGCTTCCAAATTCTATCCCTAACTCAAATTTTGAGTTTTAATTGGATTCCTTTTATTATTCAGAATACTAGCTAATCATTTATTGATTATTATTTATTTCACTTGCCAGTGAATGCCATCATTCTAGTTTATATGTTCATCATTTAGTTATTACTTTCTTTCCCATTTACAAGGATTCCATGCCGGAATCACTATTACTGCAACGTTCTAGTTTAGTTTACTACTAAACTCTTACACAATTTCTCTTAACAACTCATCTCATCAACTTACTTCATCATAAGTATATATTATCTTCCTCTATTTCCTTTATCCCTTACTATCCAATTTATGGATAGAATTCCATTCTTAGCACAAGTCATATCTGACTTAATTCGGTTCTTGATTACTTGCTAATCTTAGGTATCAATTCTTTAAATATTTCTATCATTCACCATCAATTCTCTTTACATTCTTTTAGATATTAAACCATATAGGTTCTTCTTAAATTTTTTTTAATCATTCATCTATTTTTAAATCTAGGTTTTATTCTTTAAACCTTTATTTAATTATTTGAGACAAGACTCATACATTTTCGGGTTATCACAAGAATAGATAAACATATAAGAGGAATGGAGAATACTTACATGAGAACAAAAAAACTTGGACATGAAATTCTCTCTTCTCACACTTAATTTTTTCTATAAACATATAACTATCACAAAGAAATATTCAACTGGAACATTTGTGAATTGCTATCACAATTAAAATTGTTCAACTCTGAAACTTGGCATATAACTTGGAGGTATATCGCCTGTAACTCATAGCAAACCATTCGTGATAAGAGTTGACGTACATGCTATAAACTCTGACTTCATCGTTGAAAGAGCAACGTAAGTCTTTTTCTTGCTACACCAAGTGATGTAATCACCATGTAACAAGAATGTGTATCCTGAGGTCAACTTGCGCATCCCTTGGTTACCTCCCCAACTGACATCGGAGTAACCAATCAAACACAAGTTGGTCCTCCAAAGCACAACATGTAGTCTAAAGTACCTTTAAAATATCGCAAGATCATCTTGATTGCTCTCTAATGAGCAATCCCAGGGTTTGACTGATAACGACCGAGATAACCGACTATATATGTTATATCAGGTTGAGTACACAACTCTATACATTAGCTTTACTATAGTATTGACATACGAGTAATGAGATATTTTCTCAATTTCCTCATGAAAAGTATGGCATTGTTCGGGTCCAATGGCGTTGTCTTTAGCGATAAGATTGTTTATGAGTTTATAGTTGCTCATCTAGAATTGCTCAAGAACCTTCTTAAGGTAAATCTCTCAAGACCAGTGGCGAAGCCACATACAACTTTGTGGGGTCAATCGACCCCACTAAAAAAAAAAGTTGCTTTATAATATAAGGTAAATTTTAAAAATTAAATATTATATATAAATTGACCCCACTAAATTTTTATAATTTTTTTATTATATGGGCTCAAATTAAAAATTTATAACTTTGTCAAATAAATTTTAACCACATATGACTCATATCCTCTCAATATATGTATCTCTCTTTATAATATTTTAAACTCAATAATAATCTAATTTATATTAATTTTAAAAATAAATAATGAATTACTTACTTATGAACAAATGTGATTAAAAAAGTTTCATTATGAAATAATATAAATAGTATATATACCATTTATTATTACTTATTATATTTTTATTGTAATATATATATATATATATATATATATATATATATATATATATATCTTAAAAATATAAAGTATTAAAAAAAAATTGTTTAGGGGCGCTGTTCAAGACAAATTAAGAAATTTTCTTGAGCGATCTCTATTGAACGGACGTGATTAAAAGCAATTCTTTATAATATAAAGAACTAAATATAATAAACGTGGTGATATAATAATTAAACAGATAGTTACAACTCGGAGAGTGAGGTTGTCACATGCTGACAGTTTGCCCCATCTCCCTATATATATAGACAAGAAAAATAAACTTTTTTCATTCATACTCGTAAATCAATCACTAGCACAAACCCACAAAATGTACTCCCAAAATTTATCAGATTTAGACCTTGCAGTCCTCAAATCAATACGACAACATCTTCTTGAAGATCCTGACGTTTCGGATTTTTCTCCGACTACAAGTTCTTGCAATGATCGGATTTTAGGTTGGGATAAGAGCTTCGGGGATCCCTTTTTGGTAGAAAATAGTACGGAAGTGACATTGTTCAATATAGAATACACGTCAGAGACGGTTGAGAGCTTGGGGTATGAGGAAATAGAGGAGGTAGTGGAGGCGCGTGAAAGCCAGGTGCCGCCAGAGTGGAAGAGGTATAGAGGTGTGAGGCGGCGTCCTTGGGGGAAGTTTGCGGCGGAGATAAGGAGCCCGGCTAAGAAAGGTGCAAGAATATGGCTTGGGACGTATGACACCCCGGAGGGTGCTGCATTGGCTTATGATAGAGCCGCTTTTAAGCTACGTGGCTCGCGGGCTAAGGTTAATTTTCCAAATTTGATTGGCTCCGAGACATTGGAGCCGGTTGGTGTCACAGCTAAGCGGCGGTCACCGGCGCCTTGTTCATCATCCTCATCATCTTTGTCTTCAACAATATCATCGGAAATGGCTTATCAAAAAGGAAAAGGTGCAGCTAGTAATGATAGTACTCCAATGGGGGATTTTCAAGAAATGTTCAGACTTCTACTTTAAGTCTTCGTAAAAATGGTGTATATGTTAATTTTAGATCCCAAATTAGAGTAAGTTTGTAAGAAGAAGATAAGGGATGGACTAGTTGAGAGTTTGACTATTGTAATTGAAGTTCTCCAACTTACATCATAAGGAGCCAACCAAAAATATTGAGATTCCTAATGTTTTTAGTTAATTAAATGATAATGGCAATTGAAATTTTACTAGTTGAATTCCTTGTAAAACAAAACTTGATCAAGTTAACCATCCTATTTTTATAATTTTATATGTGTTGGAAAATATATAGCAGTATTAACAAGACTAATTGTCGAATGAAAGTAAAATTGGAACAACTTAGCTGGAAACCGAGGCGTAGCAGAGCTACTGTCTTAAAAAGTGATTTCGCCCCCACTGATAATAATCACAGGTACAAATGGGCTGTCGGTGGTCACTCTTTAGGATTCAACGGTGAAGTCTCCGATCGTGTGTACTCACAGAAGAAGACTGTGGACTTGTCTTTGTGGATTGCCCAATTAACAGTTAACGCAGAGTAGATATATATGAACAGACTTTAGAGAGAAGGAGAAGAAGAAACTGTATATTCTGTTGTGTCTCTTTTCCTCTGAAGAACAATTAGCACTTATATGGAGTAGAAGAACGTTGTAACGTTTGGGAAATAGCGTTCAAGAGAACGTTGGAGTTTTTAAAGGAACGCTTAGGAGTTACAGAAATAAAAATACCAATTAAATTGGGAGTTACATAAATAAATACCAATTTAATTGGGAGTTACATAAATAAATAGCCGATGTGGAACTTTGATAAAACCATAATTTTTAAGCATAACCAACAATCCCCCACATGATTCAAAATTATCAAAGAAAGAAAAATTAAGAGGAAATGATAAGGGTAATGGATTTTAGATACATAACGTCGATACCTTGTGGGTTTGAATCGACACTTGGTGGAACAAGCTCATGATTGTAGATTATAGGTGAACTATATTCTTGAACCTATTATATATGATACAATCAATTTGACTTGCACACATATCTAAAAATCCTGAATCCACACAAGTCCACTGGTTGGTAGCGTTACTGGCCACGCGCCATATCCCGATTTTCATAAAGGCTCTGTAGAGAGTTTGCAAAGACTCTCATAGAGGCGACCTACACTTTCACCTTTATATAGGTGAACCCATCAAGTGTAAATCGACATACACCACCCTTTAGGGCTATGAGTTTCATTAAGAATCTAAACGATTCATCCTTTCACAATTTGTCAGTAAGCACCACATGCACATAAGAAGGGATATAAGTAATTGTAGTGCTATAATTAAGTAATTACGTGACTTGTTGTTACCCATTGAACCCAATTAATTCATGGGATCTCCAATCACATGGGTTGGGTTTCAATAGCGTATTACTTACTCAAGATGTTGGCAATAGTCTCATCCCTCTGGATGTTTCTTGGACACTCTTTTTAATTAATCCCTTTGTAAGCGGATCCGCTAGGTTCTTTTCAGACCTCACAAATTCCATAGAAATAACACCGTTTACTGATTAGTCCTCATTCAATATTATGTCTCAAGCGAATATGTCTCTATTTTCCATTATACACATGGTTCATTCCTCGTCCAATAGCAGCTTGAGAATCACAATGCAGAGATATAGAAGGAATTGTTATATATGCGCTTGATAAATTCCTCACCCTTTTGCTTCAGACTGCTCATCAATTCTAATGCAATAAATTCAGATTTCATAGTAGATTTAACAGTACAATTTTGTTTAGCAAATCTCCAAGAGAGACAACTCATCCACTTAAAGTAAACACATATCCACTAGTGGAGCTTGTTTCATCATTAGCAGATACCCAATTAGCATCACAATATCCTTCAAAAACATTAGGATTATCAGAAAAATGTACACCTACATTAACTGTTCCTTTTAAATACCTCATTAGACGTGACAATGCATTCCAATGAACCTGTGAAGGATTATGCGTATATCTGCTAAGTCTACTAATGACATATTCAATATCAGGTCGAGTACAATTCATTAAGTACACTACACTATCAATAATTCTGGCATTTTTAATTTGTGCAATACCAATCCCCTTTATTTTTCTTTAAATGCACACACTAGAGTCACAAGGTGTTCCTAATGGCTCTTTATTAAAGAAATTAAATTTTTTAAGAATTTCACATAATAAAAACAAACCATGTGCATTTTTATTAATTCTCATGACAAGAATCAAGTTCATTTTTCATGTCTAATTAAAAAAATATTTTAATAATTTTCACAACTTTCTCATCAGTACCAAATATCAACAAATTATCCACATATAATCACATCACAATTTTCATGCTTTGTATCTCATGCATATATCACATTTCTCATGCTTTGCATTTTATGTATAATTCACATTTAATACATGCTTCATCTTTCTCATATTGTACGTTTGTACATGCTTGACATCTGATACATACTCCATAATGCTCATACTTCGCATTTCTAAAATTATATAGTTCACATAGAACAATTAACTTAAATTATCAACAGACTATTAACAGTTATTATTACATTGTTGCACGGAGTGCACATTAAAATAATTCACAAGAATTTCACATAATACTGAACATTAGAACATAACAAGTACTGAAAAATTTGCTTTAAAATTATCAATACACCGGTCAACTTTTAACTTCTTTTTAAACACCTAATAGATTTACTTCTTTTTAGGCAAAATAACTAGCTCTCATGTATGATTACTCATAATGGATAACATCTTTTCAAAAGATTGCATCAAATGATTTTATTGCTTTTTTTTAAGTTTTAGGGTCATCTTCAGTTATCAAAAGTCTAAATGCAACACTGTTTGAAACATATCCAATAAAAATACAAACCATTATTTTATGTCCAATTTTATTCCTTTTTAAATTCTGGTATAGCTACTTTAGCTAGACACCCCCACGTTTTAAGATACCCCAAGTTAGGTGCATGTTTCTTCCATAATTGACATGGTAAAGAGTCTATCCTTTTATGTGGAACTCTATTAAAATTGATTGTTCAGAAAGGCAAGCTTCTCACCACATATTGGAAGCTAATTAATATGACATTCATCATATCTTTAAGTGTTTGATCTATTTTTCCTTTCCAACTAATTTTCAACCTCTGTTTTATTTAATAAACATTTCTTCCGCTTCATCTTTTAAAGGCAATGAGATAGATTTGAGTATATCTAGAATTATCATCATTGTTCACCATCTTTGCCACATGAACCAAATTAACATAAAATAATAGAACATAAAATGTAAGAAAGACTTAAATCACGCTTAGGAAACACAATTCATATAGATGCTCAATTATTTACCATTAATCTTTCAAATTTCATAAGACGTGAATTTAGGAATAATTCAATAAAATTACTAAAACCTAAATTACCCCACTAGAACAAGGGTAATATGTGTGTTATTACAACATGGTAATTTAATTCCAAGCACCAACAATTAATATTTCAAAAATATTAACAAAGGAATTAAATAATGAGATAATAATATTACTCAATTAATATTCCAAGTATGCTATAAACACATTAAAATACTTTCATAAAATTTACAACAGTATCTTATCATCACCAAAGGTTATTGTAATTTTTTGGAATTTTTCTAAAGATCATGCAAATGATCACAATTAATTAACTATTGCATAATTAAATTAGATATTAACTAAAATTATCCAAATATATTAATTTTCTAAAAATTCAGTGGAAATATTAATTTTATGCCAATAATTAATATCATTGACTGGAAATAAAACTTCCATCAAATTCAGAATTACTCAATTCTCTTCAAATTGTATCAAAAAAAAACAATTTACGTATAGCAGCAACACCTAGTCCATTACTATCATTTGGTAAGTAGGCTCATATTTTCAACTTTAAGCACATTAATGGCTTTCGAAAAGCGCATATACATCCACATCACCTCCAATTTGATTAGACCAATTTGAATGTTCATAAGTTATTAAAGTTTTTAACTGATTCATGGTCGACACCTTTTTGTTTGAACTAACTACACTCTGTTAGTGCTCTTGCATGTAAATGAGAATGGGGTATAAGAACTAAGATCAAAATAAGTCTAAAAAAGAGACGGCTTCGTGAAAGTGAGTACTCATAATAAAAATCTTTTTTCTTTATTTAGTTTAAAGACAAGGAATAAAAATTATGCAACATATATAAAAACAAAAGGAATAAAATCATGCATAATTATTTTATTTTTATACTGATTCTTAAACAGAAATAGTATTTCCTGCGTAAAAATTACCAATCCAGTGAAATGAGCAATTTTTAGTACAAACGTTATAACTATATATTGCATCCTGAGTGCTGGATATTTATAGATATTATTATAGATTTTTTAAAGATATATTTTTTTTGTTAATGTACTGGTGGATTGATAATGATATTGATCCTTTTTTGGTTTCCTGCACATTGATAAGGATTGTTCTTGTAAACGAATCCTTACAGAATACTTTTCTCTCACGTGATTACATATTCCAGCTTGGTGTGTTAGTAACAACTCCTACATATTTATGAAAATCCCTTTCATTTTAAGTTTTTAACTCCAAAATTTGATAGTAATCGAGCTTAGAAGAGTGGTCAATCTCTCATCCAATTTTCAGTTAGTAGTCCAAATATTTAGCAATGTGTCTGTGATCATAATCAATCAGCAGAAACTTACTACCAGCCCAACCTGAAGATATATTAACCCTAAAAACAACAATAGAAGAACATCCTAACATTCTAAATTCATAGTTTCTAACTAAAACAACATGTATTCTTGTTAATAGATTAAATCACTTTTTAGATTGTTGGAAAATATATAGCAGTATTAACAAGACTAATTGCCGAATGAAAGTAAAATTGGAACAACTTAGCTGGAAACCGAGGCGTAGCAGAGCTATTGTCCTAAAAAGTGATTTCGCCACCACTGATAATAATTACAAGTACAAATGGGCTGTCGGCGGTCACTCTTCAGGATTCAACGGTGAAGTCTCCGATCGTGTGTACTCACAGAAGAAGACTGTGGACTTGTCTTTGTGGATTGCTCAATTAACAGTTAACGCATAGTAGATATATATGAACAGACTTTAGAGAGAAGGAGAAGAAGAAACTGTATATTCTGTTGTGTCTCTTTTCCTCTGAAGAACAATTAGCACTTATATGGAGAAGAAGAACGTTGGAATGTTTGGGAAATAGCGTTCAAGAGAACGTTGGAGTTTTTAAAGGAACACTTGGGAGTTATAGAAATAAAAATACCAATTAAATTGGGAGTTACATAAATAAATAGCCGATGTGAGACTTTAATAAAACTATAATTTTTAAGCATAACCAACAATATGCACAACCAAATCGACGAGTTTGTTATTTGCGTACATTTATATTCAAACTAATTCTGGGAATTCAATGCTAAGTTTTAGAAATATATCTAATATACAACTGGATTTTAGTTTATATATATATAGCTAGAGAAAGTGGATGACAAGCATTATTTTCCATTTAAATAATACATCCTCTACTTGCATATATTTCTATAATCTCCTTGAAGTTTCACTTCCAATGCACTACAAGCTGGATATTGCTCGAAACTGATACTATCACATGGTGTAAATTAAATAATTTGATTTGTTTTTGTTGGTGAATTGAACGACAGATTTCAATAATTTTCTTGAAAATAGCAATGATATATCTTACTTAATTCCTATATATGATAATACTATTCTAATATATCATTCCCCATTTTTAATTGGTTGTCAATTACGCAAAAGGTGTACCTATTAAAACTCTATTGGAGGCTTGAAGTACTACTCTATTGGAACTTGGGTGATATTTTCTACCAAAAAGAGATCGCCAAACCTCGTATCCCAACCTAAAATCCGATCATTGCAACAACTTGTAGTCGGAGAAAAATCCGAAACGTCAGGATCTTTAAGAAGATGCTGTCGTATTGATTTGAGAACTGCAAGGTCTGAATCTGATAAATTTTGGGAGTACATTTTGTTCCTAGTTTTTTTGCTAGTGATTGATTTTTGAGTATGAATGAACAAGTTTATTTTTCTTGTCTATGTATGTATATATAGGGACATGGGCAAAATGTCAGCATGGGACAACCTCACTCTCTGGTGAGTTGTAACTTTCTGTTTAATTATTTGAAAGAGATAAGATTGAAAATGTTAGAGAATTTTTAATAATTATATTAAATTTATAATTCGGCCTCCAAAATAATTGGAGGTACAATATATTTATTACATTAACTACCTAATTGCATTCAATGTCTACCGCAAAATTAATTTCAGGCAAAAATTGACCAGAATACATAATTTCTACAATCTAAATTGTTTTATACTATTTTAACTAGTAACATTTCAATTCTCATTATCATTTAATTACCTAAAAACATTAGGAATCTCATTTGTTGTTGGCTTCTTCTAATGTAAGTTGGAGAACTTCAATTACAATAGTCAAACTCTCAACTTCATCCCTTGTATCTTCCTACAAACTTGCTCTAATTTGGGTTCTAACCAATCAATGAGATAAGGAAGACTATAAACCAATGTTAACTCCTTGTAAATTGATTTTTGAAACATATCAAGTTTAGAATATTTGAACTGTGTTCTCATATCTGATTTCTATAATTCATTGCTGTCTTTAGGATAAGACTTCTCTACTATTTTGTAAAGATCATCAATTTCTACTTGATGCAAATTTCAAGTATCGAATGCAATGTACGTAGAACTTAAAGTAATTAAGCAAACTCCACATGTCCATTATTTTGAATCCCTCTAGACGAAGGTGGATCAATAATGTAGCAGATTGATAGTGTAGGAGATAATTAATAAATTTGATGTGATTTATTTAATTTTTTAAAATAATAAATTTTATAATTATTAATTCTTTTATGTAATTTATAATTGTATTTTTAAAAGGTAAAGAAATTCATAATAATTTAATATTTTAAAAGATCTTAATTTTTTTAAATGTTAAAACTGATTACATACTTAATTAGTAAAGAGGAGGTATTAATACAATAAATATAGGAAATTGATATTTTCACATTATATATTTTTGATATTTTCACATAATTTTCTCTCACAAATTTATAATAAATCTCATTTTCATGTAAAAAAAATCATATAAAATATCAAATATATATATATAAAAATAGTGCTCCTAAATATAATATTTGCGAGGATTTGATCGGTGTGGTACAATTGTATTTTGGTTGATATAAAACTATAGCATGTAGAGATATTATTTTCCATTTAAATAATGCATCCTGTACTTGCATATATTTCTATAATCTCCTTGAAGTTTCACTTCCAATGCACTACAAGCTGGTTATTGCTTGAAAATGATATAGTTCACATGGTCTCTTATTGCGTAATACTTTAATTAATTGTTGTTAGTATTATTTTTTCTAGCTGTTCGTGATGAATTATTTAAGAGAGTTCAATAATACTCTTCTTGAAAAGAGCAATAATTTAGACTTCCCATATATGATTGTAGTATAATATTCTAATATAACATTCCCAACGTTTAAAATTTGTAAAAAATAATAATTATAAATATGTAAGTACATTCTTATATGACCATCCATTGTTCTTCTATTCATATAAATATGTGGGATTTCCTTTTATCATTTACAACATCTTTTTGTTGGTTAATTATGCAACAGGTACACCTTAAAACCCTATTGGTGGCTTGAGTTAAGAAGTATTACTCTTCATGATCGTTTAAACTTATTATTCTAACACCTCAGTCTCACATCGAAAGATATAAAAAAAATTATATGTACATAAAGAATTAAATTATTAACCATAATACATTCAGTTATTACTTTTTGGGCGAGTCTATAATGAGCTAAAATGACCCAAAAAAATATTATTGGGTCAGTGGTTTAAGATCTTGTTTGGATGAATTTGATTTGATTCGAACTTGGGACTTGTCCTAAGATTTGTTTCGGACTCAAAATTTGATCCGGGTTGTTTCATATGTTATTATAGCTAACTCTCGAAAGCTCGGATCAGGTTTTCCGATCGAGTTTTCGGAGGTGGAGACACGAAGGCTAGTGGTGTTATCCCACAATGGACAAAGGTCTGGAGGTGGGGACAAGAAATCAAGTCGGTATTATCCCATAATGACTAGAGAGACAACGGAGACGTTAGAAATTTATGTGGATGATTTTGTAATACCTCAGTTCCACATCAAAAGATATAGAAAAAGTTTGTCTTTTGGGAACTGTTGTTCGACACTCAAAAATTAATACGTACCTTACTTCTACTCTATTAACACAAGTATTAGTATAATAACAAGCAAATGTCGATCCCACTAAAACTGTATCATTTTATATTTATCCAATTGTTTCTACTAGAATGTAAAGATTTCTTTCCATGAAATTAACAACCCTAGATAACCGCAATCGCTAATTACTTGAAATTCTCCTTAAGTGTAAATCTAATGTGACGATCGCCTCAAGAGACACTAACTATCATACAATCTAGAACTATCAGTTTAGATTTAATATAACAACATCATAAAAAATTAGAGAATTAGGTTGTTCCAAGCAACAATCACACTATCAGGGAGTATTTAACTTGTTTTCTAGTAATCTTAATAATACCCAAAAGCTTGTCCATAATCAAGTATCACTAAGTACTACTTGTGATCAGATATAACATCGTTTACTTAATATTAATATACCTAGCATATGATATCAATTAACCAATTTAATCCTACAAAAACCAAATTTGTAAACTGAATAACATATAAGAAGTTGAAACAGATTATCAGAATAAATTTCATGCACGAAGGAATCAATAAATGAAACTCAATTAACCATTAACTGTAAATAAGGTTCCACATCCCCTTTAGAACTGACAATAAAGAACTTAGTTCTTGTCTTCAATCTTTAGTCTCCAATCTCCAAGACTAAGGTTTACAATGATGTAGCTAATATTCCCTTAATTACTGACTATTATAATGTATTTATAGTGTTAGAATAAAGTCCTAAACCTATAAGAAATAGAAATCTAAATCCTAATAGGAATTACAAACCATAACCCTAATTCCAATAAGGAAATAGAATCAATTTGGAAAGCAAATCTCAGTCAAAAAGAAATCCTAATTATAATAGAATTATGAAATATTGTAAGAAATCTGGAAAAATGTGTGGAAAAACGCGTCCCTTTAAATTTGTGTCTGGTGCGCCTGCGCCAAGATTTGGCCTGAATTGATGAGCGCGGTAATGCTAGAAGTCCAGAGAGTCTATTTCTGCAGAGTAGCGCAACCACGCTGCTTTTGTACTACGTTTTGGTGCGGTCGCGCCAGACCTCAGTTTGCAACATTTTTTTTCCTTTTTCCTATTTTCAGCTCCATTTTTCATCTTTAATATCCTCCTGAAATTAATAAACACCTTAATAAGTCATCATACACATAAAACATGTAATAAAACCAAACATAAAGAAATTAAAATCATAGAATATTATGCACTCATCATCTTTATATAAGGAATTAAGTTACTAACAATAGTATATTCACTCATAACCTTTTAGATGAATCTGTGGTGGGCTAAGATGACCCAAGAAAATATTATTGGGCTAGTTGTTTAAGGCCTTGTTTGGATGGATTTGATTTGATTCAGACTCCGGATTTGACCAGGGTTGTTTTACATGGTATCAAAGCCTAGTCTCGAAAGTTGGGTCGGGTCATAGAATCAAGTTGTCGGAGCTGGGGATACGAAAGCTGGTAGTATTATCCCATAATAGAGAGAGGTCATGAGGTGGGGACACAAAGTTGGTTGGTATTATCCCACAATGGCTAGAGAGACAAGGATCTATGGGTTGTGTGCGTGATCGATTCTGACAAGTACGTCAAAAATTTAAGTGGGGGAGTTTGTAATACCTCAGTCCCACATCAAAAAATATGAGAAAAATTTATCTATACGTACGTAAGGAATTAAGTTAATAATATTAGTACATTCAGTCATGATCTTTTGAGTGAGCTTGTGGAGGGCTAAGATGACCCAATAAGATACTTTTTGAGTTGGTGGTTTAAGCCTTGTTTGGATAGATTTGATTTGATTCAGACTTGGAATTTGACTTAAAATTTGTTCCGAACTCAGGATGTTACCCGGATTGTTTCAATTACTATAGAGTAGGCAAAATTAAGGAATGATAGATTGACTCTAGAAGGAATAAAAGAAGATAAACAAAACTTAAAGGCATTAGGTCTTGATAAATATTCATTAATATATATACCCAATATATTCAGTCATTAATTAGATTAATCAACGTTCAATGTTTAAAATTAGATGATGTCATCATCTACTAATACTAATAGTAGCAGATTGTTGCATTAGAAAAAAAATCATGATTTCAATGAAATTAATTACAAATTTGTTACCATCAGCTACTAGTAATGGATGTAAACCTTCTACTACTATTAGTAACGGATGCACATCAAAATTTTATTTTCTTACAATGGTGTAATATAATAATTTGATATTTAATTTAGTTGACTATTTTTATACCCTAAATCTTAAGCTTTAAACCCTAAACACTAAACCTTTGTTTTAAATTTTTTGCGTCTTAGTTAACTATTTTTGTAAACCCTAAAACTTAAACCTTTGTTTTGTAACTGAATGTTTATTATTTATTTATTTTTTTGTGACTAAAGGTTTGTGGTTTGCATCTTCTACTAATAATAACGAATATTTGTGGTTTTGTAATTAAATTTCATGCATCTAGCGGCAATTTTGCTTATCTATCATCCGCTAATAAATAGTAGTAGATGACAGATTCCAATTTTAAATCACGACCTTTAATTAATCTAATTGATGGTTATAAATTTATTTGTCCAAATTTGATTCATAACAAATAGTTGGTATAGGTCATTTCCAATATATAAAAATAAATATATATATATATATATATATATATATATATATATATATAACAAATAGTTGGTATAGGTCATTTCATGATGTAAATAAGCTTCCTCTTAATTTGCAAGTCGGAGCAAGGAACACCAAAAAGACGTACTTTGACAGAATTGGGAATAAGACATATGAGAGAAATTAAATGCTCGCCGCCGTCGCCACACATTATCATCATTCATAGTCGCCTCTATGCAGTAAAATTAAAGATAAATCCACAGAAAAGTTTAAAAGTCAGGCAAATAGAATTTTGCGGATCGAAGGCTTTTTCGGTATAGTTTTACAATCCGCACAACTAAAGTGTGAATTCTAATATTACAAAATGTCACATATTTTAATATTATAATAATATATTAAATATTATTAAAATCGACATCCGCACTACCAAAGTGGAGATCCCGAAGAGCATTTTGGTCATTTTTAAGTTCGCACTTTAGTAGTGTGATCTCCCTCAAACTAAAGTGTGGATGGGTTGTAATTTTATCCATTATATCTGCGATTGGACGACCACACAATTTATTGTAAGAATGGTCTTAAGTTTACAAATTTGATTATAGATCAACCCCTATCTACATGTGTGTGTGTGTAAGCAGGAAGTCCCGTCCACAATTTAATATAAGGGAACCCACAATTTAGTTATGTGGAAGAGAAAATTATCCAAAATACCCCTCTCTCCGCAAAACTAAATTGCGGACGCTATATATGTTAGGTGTTAATATCATTAACACGACGACATTTTGCTCATATCATTCGTCCGCAATTTAGTTCTGCGGATGCTGAGTATATTCCTAATTAATCTTCAAACGATGACATTTTAAGATAAATCACCGTCCGCATAACTAAATTGAGGATAGTGAGTACTTTATAAAATGAAGAAGTATTTCTGTCTATTTGTGTTCTTCATACCATGACTTTTAGATCTCATCTCATTTTGGCAGTGGCGATCTTGAACTAGAAGAGTTTGATTTAAAGCTATCAAATTTATCATTTTTATCCATTGCCACGTATTGATCAACTCATCGATGTCGCCTCAGGGCATTCTCTTTTAAGCATTTTGGATTCCTTTTTGGGATATTATAATCAGATCTCGATGTATGAAGGGGATATCCCTAAGACGACGTTTATTACACAATGAGCAATTTATGCATACAGGAAGATGTCATTTGGATTGATTAACGCATGAGTGACATACCAGCATATGATGAATAAGGTGTTCCGAAAATAGATCGGACGAAATATGGATGTAACACCCCCTTCCCGAAAAGGAAAGGGAGGTCACGTGCAAAGCACAACAAACCTCAAAATAAATAAACAGAGCACTAACAACCTCAAAATATTAATAGTGGTGATTCATTAATAAAGTAATAAGTACAATTCTCCAAACTGAGTCAAAATAATCACAACTTAAAATTCGAATCAACCTAAATGGTCAAAGGCAAAAATCTCATCACACTTAGCCCTCAATCACCCTCGCAAACTGCTTAAGAAGAAAAACAAAGATGAGCCAATTGCCCAAGACGGATCACGTATATACAAAAGATATACAACCGATATACGAAAATAATCGAGACAAAATAATCGAACAAAGCCTCAAGTGCAAATACTGAACGAAAATATAATATCCAAAGATTTGAATGGAATATATCCGAATCAACGTAATGAATATATCTCAATCAACGTAATTGACGAAACCAATAAAAGAATAAAGAAATAACGAATCAAGTAACTAACTCAACGACTTGAATCGAATGTAAACCAACAAAACTAATCCAATAAAATAATAGGTCAAACAAATGGTTGAGTTATTTTATACCGAATGAGCTCAAAATACACATTGCCACACAGCAAGTCAAAATAATGCCACAAAGGCAAGTCAAATAATGCCACACAACCAAAAATCACACATTGAAATTACACATCGAATCCAAATCCAAATGTGCAAATCGGATAGGTGTGTTTGGCACAACATCACAAATCCATGAGTAATGTAAAACTAGGGTTAACCCATACGCCTCCCACAACAAAACACCAAAATGGCCCACTTCCTCCGAGATTCCCAAATGGAGACGCCAGTGGACTAATCACACCGCCATGAAAGTGTCACGCCTCTCGTGCCAAGACGACGTTCTGTGGTACCCCACGTGTGGTTATATAACTCGTATACTCTACGGTATATTCTAACAAAAATATCATGTCACAACACATGCGACATAATACCAACAAAAGGGTTCTATATGTACATGTTGAACCAAATCAAATTATAGTCACAAGGTTTCAAAAGGAAGGTAGCAACATGTACCGCTCTACAATTATCAAAATAAATAATACTAAACATGATAACCTAATTCAAAGAGTACAAATACGAGTCATACGTATCAACTCTAAAATGAAACTAATATATTTATTTCACAAGAAACAATTATGTGAAATCATAATAGAATTCGAAATAAGGAAACAAACGAACAAATCAAATTTAACAAAGGTATCGCTGAAAGAGTACGGAATCCGTACCTGATACTTCCAAACCATTTATAGCACACTCCACAAAATCTTACCTCAAATGCCAACGATATCAAATACGAAAACGTTATTCATCACCTAAACATATTCACCTCAAATTAAATATAATCCAATTCAATAATTCCAAAATAATTCATAATCTATTTAATATGCCTTTAATCATCGCCTTATATCAATTATTAATACTCCAAAATTTATATTCCAAATATAACTCTTTAAGTTCCTTCCGTCAAAACTATTACACAAATTAATAATACTAAATGTAAGTACATTTATAAAAATATGAACACTTCTATTTGGTACGACTATAAAATATAATTACTTATAATATTAAGATTTAATTCATTCCATATAATCTTACATATTTATTTGTATAACATCTCTTGCAAATTATGCAAGTTTTAAGTAAACTTTAATTACTACTTACTATATATATATTTTTTTATTTAAAAAATCATCAATTTATTATTTTAGGATCTCCAAAATCAATCACAGATTACTACTCCTCCGCTCAATCTGATTGGAATAAAGTGATAATAATAATAATAAGTACATCCGTATAAGTATTACATTAATAAATAAACTCTCCCATCATTAAAGATCGCTCTTAGTTCTTGAATTACAAAAGTACTTGCTCATGATGAAAAAAAACAACATACTAAATTTAATAATTTAATATGGAACCACGTGATTTATCCCCACTTTATATAATGTATAATATACTTACTTATTATCGATGAAATTTCCCACTAGTGTGATCAAAATCTCTAGTCTTTCTTCTTCACCGAGCCCCTTTTGTAGCTATTCCTTTTATCTCCAAAGTAGCCACCTCTTCTTATTCAGTTTGTATAATGAAGTAATATTAGGTTTAGCTATTTATTAATTAGGTTTGCCCTAATAAACTTCTATTTGGGTTAAATTAATATTAAGGCCCAAATTTTAACCACATAATATTATCTATCACTTATTAATATTTATTAGCCCACATAATTTAAATAACTAGTTTTTAACCAAATAAATGACAAGTTCCAAAAATATGTTTTAAGAATATAAATTTAATATTATTTTTTATTTTTTTTTCGGATATTACATTACCTCCCCCTTAAAAAGGATTCCGTCCCCGAAATCAAAAGAATGAAAAATACCTAATTATCAAAAAGATGCAGATACTCCGCTCGAATAGACTCCTCTATCTCCCAAGTAGCTTCCCGCTCCGAATAATTTTACCACAAGACTTTAACAAAAGGAATTATCTTCCTCAAATTTTAATTTAATCAGTTATTTAATTATCTACTAAAAGAATTTAATTTTCCAAACAAAAGAAGGAAGAAAAGAAGGAAACAAAATCATTTACCTTTTCCCATTTAAACACAATTGTATAAGATAAAATCAATTAATATTTAATTATATAAAAAAATAGGTTATTACATTTTTCACCCCTTAAAAATAATTCCGTCCTCGGAATTCAAATAAGCTACAGAAAAAAATAAATAAATTTAGTTACGACGTAGCGTCGCCATTTGTAACGATCAACGTGGATAAGTCATCGGTCCACGTAATTATCAATGTACTTGTAAAAGATTCGTCAGCTACCGTGTCAAGTCTTGGTAAGGTTCTTCGCGTTAAATCACATGATCCACTGTTAGTGCGGCCCCCGCTAATATCTTTGAGTTTCATTCTTGCAAGCGTACGTACTCTTCGGAACATAATTCGAAATCACAAACATTTTTCTTCATCTAAATACGATTCAAATAACCAAAATATTTAAAATTATTTTTAACTCGTTAAAATGTTTATATTCCACACACGACAAAGATCTAACAAATTATTTTTATTTAATTTTACATAAATTCATGCAAAACTCTAAAGACATCGATAAACAAAAACAACTATGCAAACCATATTACCAACTCTCCCCAAGTCCTCAAGAGCTTCAAAATATCTCATCCTTAATTTGAACTATTCACCAAATAATATTACACCAAAGAATATACTACTAATATCTCTTTATCACCAACTTTCCTAAGTCCTTAAGAGTTTCAAAATATCATAACCTCCAATCAAATTAGTTCTCAAATATTATTACACCAAAATATACTACTACTAAGATCTCTCCATCACCATACCAAACTCCAAATCATATATCCTACTATCTCAAATAAACAAACGATAGCTTTCAAAATCTCTTAAAGATTCATCACTTAATATCTAATCATTTAATAAATCAATCATTCTCTTAGTGCAAACCTTAACCCAACAAATTCCAAAATCTCCTCATACTATCACTCAAAATTTCATATAAGATAACTCCAATATTCTACTAGAAATAATCGCAAAATTCATTTACTCCAAAAATTAATCTAATTACCTCGAATCTTTACAACAACTCAAAATTACAAGAGATCCTTTGTACTTAATAGTTTTCACTTTATCATATTATCCCACCGATTCACATACCTCAAATTATTCACAACTTAACAAAAATCAGAATCTAACCCAAATAAAATCCTCAATTCCAAAATCATAATAATTTGTAATTACCTGAAATAACTCTTAACAAATAATTCTCCCATATCAAAACTTGCTGATACAAATGCTCATACATAATCGATAATCATTTCTTAACTAAACAAAATATAATATTATTCTCCTTAATAATCCAATCACAATCCTTAACTAATATTATTGTTCCATCGCATAACAATAATAATCTTAACAAATTATCTCGCTTTTCTCAAATCAACTATAACTCGAAGAACTAAAAAACACTTGGTCAGAATAAGACCAACCAAACAGAGAACAAAATCAATTCAAACTCCTATGTCTACCCAGTGATTTACCCACAACTCACAGGTCAAACCTAAATAGGTTTTCTACAAGAAAGAACCTAAGCTTTGATACCATCTCTGTAACACCCCTTCCCGAAAAGGAAAGGGAGGTCACGTGCAAAGCACAACAAACCTCAAAATAAATAAACAGAGCACTAACAACCTCAAAATATTAATAGTGGTGATTCATTAATAAAGTAATAAGTACAATTCTCCAAACTGAGTCAAAATAATCAAAACTTAAAATTCGAATCAACCTAAATGGTAAAGGCAAAAATCTCATCACACTAGCCACGAATCACCCCTCTGAAACTGCTTAAGAAAAAAACACAAAGATGAGCCAATTGCCCAGTACGGATACAGATATACAAAAGATATACAACTGATATACGAAAATAACTGAGACAAAATACTGAACAAAGCCTCAAGTGCAAATACGAACGAAAATATAATATCCAAAGATCTGAATGGAATATATCTGAATCAACGTAATGAATATATCTGAATCAACGTAATTGACGAAACCAATAAAAGAATAAAGAAATAACGAACTGAAGTAACTAACTCAATGACTTGAACTGAACAGAAACCAACAAAACTAATCCAATAAAATAATAGGCTGAAACAAATGGCTGGAGTTATTTTATACCGAATGAGCTCAGAAATACACATCACACACAGGCGAGTCAAAATAATGCCACACAAAATAATGCAACCAAAATAATGCCACATAGCAAATCACACATTGACCGATTGAATGGCGAATCCAAATGTATGCAAATCGGATAGGTGTGTTTGGCACAACATCACAAATCCGCAGAACAGAAAACTAGGGTTAACCCATACGCCTCCCACAACAAAACACCAAATGGCCCACTTCCTCCGGAGCCCAAAATGGAGACGCCGTGGACTAATCACACCGCCACGAAAAGTGTCACGTCTCTCGTGCCAAGACGACGTGCATGTGGTACCCCCACAGGTGGTTATAACTCAGGTATACTCTACGGTATATTCTAACAAAAATATCATGTCACAACACATGCGACATAATACCAACAAAAGGGTTCTATATGTACATGTTGAACCGAATCAAATTATAGTCACAAGGTTTCAAAAGGAAGGTAGCAACATGTACCGCTCTACAATTATCAAAATAAATAATACTAAACATGATAACCTAATTCAAAGAGTACAAATACGAGTCATACGTATCAACTCTAAAATGAAACTAATATATTTATTTCACAAGAAACAATTATGTGAAATCATAATAGAATTCGAAATAAGGAAACAAACGAACAAATCAAATTTAACAAAGGTATCGCTGAAAGAGTACGGAATCCGTACTTGATACTTCCAAACCATTTATAGCACACTCCACAAAATCTTACCCTCAAATGCCAACGATATCAAATACGAAACGTTATTCATCACCTAAACATATTCACCTCAAATTAAATATAATCCAATTCAATAATTCCAAAATAATTCATAATCTATTTAATATGCCTTTAATCATCGCCTTATATCAATTATTAATACTCCAAAATTTATATTCCAAATATAACTCTTTAAGTTCCTTCCGTCCGAACTAATTACACAAATTAATAATACTAAATGTAAGTACATTTATAAAAATATGAACACTTCTATTTGATACGACTATAAAATATAATTACTTATAATATTAAGATTTAATTCATTCCATATAATCTTACATATTTATTTGTATAACATCTCTTGCAAATTATGCAAGTTTTCGTAAACTTTAATTACTACTATATATATATATATATATATATATTATTTAAAAAAATCATCAATTTATTATTTTAGGATCTCCAAAATCAATCACAGACTACTCCCTCCGTTCAATCTGATTGGAATAAAGTGATAATAATAATAAGTACATCCGTATAAGTATTACATTAATAAATAAACTCTCCCATCTTTAAAGATCGCTCTTAGTTCTTGAATTACAAAAGTACTTGCTCATGATGAAAAAAAAACAACATACTAAATTTAATAATTTAATATGGAACCACGTGATTTATCCCCACTTTATATAATGTATAATATACTTACTTATTACTGATGAAATTTCCCCACTAGTGATCAAAATCTCTAGTCTTTCTTCACCTGAGCCCCCTTTGTAGCTGTTCCCTTTATCTCCAAAGTAGCCACCTCTTCTTATTCAGTTTGTATAATGAAGTAATATTAGGTTTAGCTATTTATTAATTAGGTTGCCCTAATAAACTTTCTATTTGGGTTAAATTAATATTAAGGCCCAAATTTTAACCACATAATATTATCTATCACTTATTAATATTTATTAGCCCACATAATTTAAATAACTAGTTTGACCCAAATAAATGACAAGTTCCAAACAATATGTTTTAAGAATATAAATTTAATATTATTTTATTATTTTTTTTTTGGGATATTACATTACCTCCCCTTAAAAAGGATTCCGTCCCTAAATCAAAAGAATGAAAAAATACCTAATTATCAAAAGATGCGGATATAAAACGAATAGACTCCTCTATCTCCCAAGTAGCTTCCCTTCAAATAATTTTACCACAAGACTTTAACAAAAGGAATTATCTTCCTCAAATTTTAATTTAATCAGTTATTTAATTATCTACTAAAAGAATTTAATTTTCCAAACAAAAGAAGGAAGAAAAGAAGGAAACAAAATCATTTACCTTTTCCCATTTAAACACAATTGTATAAGATAAAATCAATTAATATTTAATTATATAAAAAAAATAGGTTATTACATTTTTCACCCCTTAAAAATAATTCCGTCCTCGGAATTCAAATAAGCTACAGAAAAAAATAAATAAATTTAGTTACGACGTAGCGTCGCCATTTGTAACGATCAACGTGGATAAGTCATCGATCCACGTAATTATCAATGTACTTGTAAAAAAGATTAAATACCTCTCGTGTCAAGTCTTGGTAAGGTTCTTCGTTTAAATCACATGATCCACTGTTGGTGCGGGGCCCCCGTTAATATCTTTGAGTTTCATTCTTGCAAGCGTACGTACTCTTCGGAACATAATTCGAAATCACAAACATTTTTCTTCATCTAAATACGATTCAAATAACCAAAATATTTAAAATTATTTTAACTCGTTAAAATGTTTATATTCCACACATGACAAAGATCTAACAAATTATTTTTATTTAATTTTACATAAATTCATGCAAAACTCTAAAGACATCAGATAATCAAAACAACTATGCAAACCATATTACCAACTCTCCCCAAGTCCTCAAGAGCTTCAAAATATCTCATCCTTAATTTGAACTATTCACCAAATAATATTACACCAAAGAATATACTACTAATATCTCTTTATCACCAACTTTCCTAAGTCCTTAAGAGTTTCAAAATATCATAACCTCCAATCAAATTAGTTCTCAAATATTATTACACCAAAAATATACTACTACTAAGATCTCTCCATCACCATACCAAACTCCAAATCATATATCCTACTATCTGAATAAACAAACGATAGCTTTCAAAATCTCTTAAAGATTCATCACTTAATATCTAATCATTTAATAAATCAATCATTCTCTTAGTGCAAACCTTAACCCAACAAATTCCAAAATCTCCTCATACTATCACTCAAAATTTCATATAAGATAACTCCAATATTCTACTAGGAAATAATCGCAAAATTCATTTACTCCAAAAAATTAATCTAATTACCTCGAATCTTTACAACAACTCAAAATTACAAGAGATCCTTTATACTTAATAGTTTTCACTTTATCATATTATCCCACCGATTCACATACCTCAAATTATTCACAACTTAACAAAAATCAGAATCTAACCCAAATAAAATCCTCAATTCCAAAATCATAATAATTTGTAATTACCTGAAATAACTCTTAACAAATAATTCTCCCATATCAAAACTTGCTGATACAAATGCTCATATCATAATCGTATAATCATTTCTTAACTGAACAAAATATGATATTATTCTCCTTAATAATCCAATCACAATCCTTAACTAATATTATTGTTCCAACGATAACAATAATAATCTTAACAAATTATCTCGCCTTTCTCAAATCAACTATAACTCGAAGAACTAAAAAACACTTGGTCAAAATAAGACCAACCAAACAGAGAGAACAAAATCAATTCAAACTCCTACGTCTACCCAAAGGATTTACCCATTAACTCACAAATTCAAACCTAAATAGGTTTTCTACAAGAAAGAACCTAAGCTCGATACCATCTTCTGAACACCCCTTCCCGAAAAGGAAAGGGAGGTCACGTCAAAAGCACAACAAACCTCAAAATAAATAAACAGAGCACTAACAACCTCAAAATATTAATAGTGGTGATCCATTAATAAAGTAATAAATACAATTCTCCAAACGAAGTCAAAATAATCAAAACTTAAAATTCAAATCAACCTAAATGGTCAAAGGCAAAAATCTCATCACACTAGCCCTGAATCACCCCTGCAAACCTGCCGGAAGAAAAAAAACACAACATGGGCCAATTGCCCAGTACGGATACAGATATACAAAAGATATACAACTGATATACGAAAATAATCGAGACAAAATATTTGAACAAAGCCTCAAGTGCAAATCTGAACGAAAATATAATATCCAAAGATTTGAATGGAATATATCTGAATCAACGTAATGAATATATCTGAATCAACGTAATTGACGAAACCAATAAAAGAATAAAGAAATAACGAACTGAAGTAACTAACTCAATGACTTGAACTGAACAGAAACCAACAAAACTAATCCAATAAAATAATAGGTTGAAACAAATGGCTGGAGTTATTTTATACCGAATGAGCTCAGAAATACACATTGCCACACAGGCAAGTCAAAATAATGCCACACAGTGCAACCAAAATAATGCCACACAAAAAAATAATGCCACATCGGCAAATCATGCACATTGAATCGAATCGAATGTATGTAAAACGGATAGGTGTGTTTGGCACAACATCACAAATCCATGAGCGTAAAACTAGGGTTAACCCATACGCCTCCCACAACAAAACACCAAATGGCCCACTTCCTCCAGAGCCCAAAATGGAGACGTCGTGGACTAATCACACCGCCACGGAAAGTGTCATGTCTCTCTCGTGCCAAGACGACGTGCCTGTGGTACCCCCACAGGTGGTTATGACTCAGGTATACTCTACGGTATATTCTAACAAAAATATCATGTCACAACACACACGACATAATACCAACAAAAAAGGGTTCTATATGTATATGTTGAACCAAATCAAATTATAGTCACAAGGTTTCAAAAGAAAGGTAGCAACATGTATGCGCTCTACAATTATCAAAATAAATAATACTAAACATGATAACCTAATTCAAAGAGTACAAATACGAAATCATACGTATCAACTCTAAAATGAAACTAATATATTTATTTCACAAGAAACAATTATGTGAAATCATAATAGAATTCGAAATAAGGAAACAAACGAACAAATCAAATTTAACAAAGGTATCGCTGAAAGAGTACGGAATCCGTACCTGATACTTCCAAACCATTTATAGCACACTCCACAAAATCTTACCCTCAAATGCCAACGATATCAAATACGAAACGTTATTCATCACCTAAACATATTCACCTCAAATTAAATATAATCCAATTCAATAATTCCAAAATAATTCATAATCTATTTAATATGCCTTTAATCATCGCCTTATATCAATTATTAATACTCCAAAATTTATATTCCAAATATAACTCTTTAAGTTCCTTCCGTCCGAACTAATTACACAAATTAATAATACTAAATGTAAGTACATTTATAAAAATATGAACACTTCTATTTGGTACGACTATAAAATATAATTACTTATAATATTAAGATTTAATTCATTCCATATAATCTTACATATTTATTTGTATAACATCTCTTACAAATTATGCAAGTTTTCGTAAACTTTAATTACTACTGCTATATATATATTTTTATTTAAAAAAATCATCAATTTATTATTTTAGGATCTCCAAAATCAATCACAGATTACTCCCTCCGTTCAATCTGATTGGAATAAAGTGATAATAATAATAATAAGTACATCCGTATAAGTATTACATTAATAAATAAACTCTCCCATCTTTAAAGATCGCTCTTAGTTCTTGAATTACAAAAGTACTTGCTCATGATGAAAAAAAACAACATACTAAATTTAATAATTTAATATGGAACCACGTGATTTATCCCCACTTTATATAATGTATAATATACTTACTTATTACTGATGAAATTTCCCCACTAGTGATCAAAATCTCTAGTCTTTCTTCACCGAGCCCCTTTGTAGTTGTTCCTTTTATCTCCAAAGTAGCCACCTCTTCTTATTCAAATTGTATAATGAAGTAATATTAGGTTTAGCTATTTATTAATTAGGTTTGCCCTAATAAACTTCTATTTGGGTTAAATTAATATTAAGGCCCAAATTTTAACCACATAATATTATCTATCACTTATTAATATTTATTAGCCCACATAATTTAAATAACTAGTTTGACCCAAATAAATGACAAGTTCCAAACAATATGTTTTAAGAATATAATTTTATAATATTATTTTATTATTTTTTCGGATATATTCTTTGTTGGAATACCCGTTGGTTAAAAACACATTAATACAGCGTTGTTGAGCGGTAACACATTAATACGCCGGTGATTGCACCAATTATTGATTCTTACGTGAAGACACTACTTTCGATAATTGTTACGATAATTAATTATTCGATATTTTATTGATTTAATAATTCTTTGCGTTGATATTTTATATTCATTGTTGTTTGAATAATTGTCGTTACACGGTATTTTCATTATCGAAGCGAATAATTCATATTATCTCGAATAATATTATTAGATAACATTATTGGCAATGTCTAGAAAGTTACGTCTAGGAGAGATTTGGTCACCTAATTGCGGCAAGAAGGAGAGATCCTTATTGGAAAGTCCCTCTTTCCCGAACTACCACGGTTGTCGATCTTGTGATTACGTAATATTATTTGTGAATAATTAATTATTGATTTATATGATGAGGAAAATATTGATTTTATGTGGATATAGATGGAGAAAATTTTAATGTAACAATTGTTAAAAATTAATATTTTATCTTTTTCCTCGATAAAATAATTCATTTAAATATATTATTTTAATAATATATTAACTATGATATTTTTATAATGAATGTGGGATATATGAGTATATGAGGAGGAAGAGTATTTTTGTGGCATTAAATGATTAACACATGTTTTGTGTGTCGGTGGACCCCATTTATTGATCAAATTTGATTATAGCACAGTAAAATCGTCTGTTTGTGGATTTTGGTTAATTTATGTTTGGAATTTGGAAAACTTCCTTCTTCAAAGTTGTAGATAATGGAATTTCCTATAAAATGTCGCGAGATTCAATTTTCTGATAAAAGGGCTATTTATTATGAATTATTTAAGTTTGAAGTCAAAATAATTGATTTTTGAAGTTTTAATTATGTTTTTAAGAAAAACGTTTTTTATATGTTGTAGGCATATTTAACATGTGCATGGTGGCTGAATTCAGATTCAAGATGTGGGCGTATGAATTTTGTTTATATATAATATTATTATATACAATTTTACTTTTTGGTGTTACAAGCGATTTCCTATAAATAGGGTCTTGGGTTAGAATTGAAAATCACACCGAAACTGAAGTTTTTTCTCTATATTATCGAGCGTATTCTTGTGAGTATTTTGAGTATACTTTGAGTATTGCTATATCGGTGCAAGTTCAAGTCATAGCCTTATATCCTGTTTCAACTAAGTCTCTTGTCTTTCGAGGTAAGGGATATTATTTTTTTTCGTAATGATATTATTTCTTCAATATCATTATGTTGAAATATTGATCTGAAGTTTTTTTATCAAATTTAGAACTTTTGGTGTCGATTACTATTCACGATATCTGCACTATTCATGTATACTCTGATCTTATTTACTATGACTATTCATCTAAAAATGAAAATTTTCCTTTTCATCTAAAATATCTATTGTGGATACTAGCTTTGATTGTATCCATGTTTTGATCATTCTTGAATTTTACTTCAGTATGATTATTTATGAAGTATTTTTGAACTCGGATTGTTTAAAAGTACGAATCCATAATACTTGTTCTTTTGTTTCACTTGGATTCGTTTTCTTTGAAATATTTTCATCATCCTCAATCCTAAATGATGATATTACTGAATATCTTTGGCACATGGTGCAAGATGAATGATTTCTTGATGAATATCTTTGGCCCATAGTGCAAAGATGAACAGTGTTGAGATGAACATGATCGATCGATGAATATCTTTGCACGTAGTGCAAAAGATGAACAAGTGTTGAGATGAACATGAATCGATGATGAATATATTTGGCTCAGAGTGCAAAGATGAATATTTGATTCGGATATATATTGATTGATGTTACAAGGATAAAATATCGACGATGAACTTTTAAATTCATATATAGAAGATAGTAGTTTGCATTCTCTACTTAACTCTTCTAATGAATTGTTGTTTCATTGCAGTTTGTTGATTTAAAACCGGTTGTCTATCATTGTATTCTATTAGATTTTTCCTGTTGAAGACTAACGATAATTTGTTGTATATTATCTTAGTCATAATATTCTTTTTTGGGCTAGTTGAGCTCACCCTTTTCCTTGTTGTTCCATTTTTCTTCTCGGAGGCGAGAATGTAGCGCAGTACTAGTCGAGAGTATGGAATGAAGGTTCTAGAGAGAGTTGTTTAGTAGTCCTCACCATTTTTGTAAAATAATGTATCAATAATTATGATGGGGATTTATTTGCGTGTGGATATTGTCTAGATGGCAATATCTGTATTTTTACTCACAATTATATGTTGTAATAATAAAGTTGTAGTTATTTCTGTACCATGTATTTGGCGACTCAGAATGGGTTGGATGGAATGGACCTATTTTGGGGGCGTCACAAATAGACTCCTCTATCTCCCAAGTAGCTTCCCGCTCCGAATAATTTTACCACAAGACTTTAACAAAAGGAATTATCTTCCTCAAATTTTAATTTAATCAGTTATTTAATTATCTACTAAAAGAATTTAATTTTCCAAACAAAAGAAGGAAGAAAAGAAGGAAACAAAATCATTTACCTTTTCCCATTTAAACACAATTGTATAAGATAAAATCAATTAATATTTAATTATATAAAAAAAAATAGGTTATTACATTTTTCACCCCTTAAAAATAATTTCGTCCTCGGAATTCAAATAAGCTACAGAAAAAAAAAATTAAATTTAGTTACGACGTAGCGTCGCCATTTGTAACGATCAACGTGGATAAGTCATCGCTCCACGTAATTATCAATGTACTTGTAAAAGATTCGTTAGCTACCGTGTCAAGTCTTGGTAAGGTTCTTCGCGTTAAATCACATGATCCACTGTTGGTGCGGGGCCCCCGTTAATATCTTTGAGTTTCATTCTTGCAAGCGTACGTACTCTTCGGAACATAATTCGAAATCACAAACATTTTTCTTCATCTAAATACGATTCAAATAACCAAAATATTTAAAATTATTTTTAACTCGTTAAAATGTTTATATTCCACACATGACAAAGATCTAACAAATTATTTTTATTTAATTTTACATAAATTCATGCAAAACTCTAAAGACATCAGATAATCAAAACAACTATGCAAACCATATTACCAAGTCTCCCCAAGTCCTCAAGAGCTTCAAAATATCTCATCCTTAATTTGAACTATTCACCAAATAATATTACACCAAAGAATATACTACTAATATCTCTTTATCACTAACTTTCCTAAGTCCTTAAGAGTTTCAAAATATCATAACCTCCAATCAAATTAGTTCTCAAATATTATTACACCAAAAATATACTACTACTAAGATCTCTCCATCACCATACCAAACTCCAAATCATATATCCTACTATCTGAATAAACAAACGATAGCTTTCAAAATCTCTTAAAGATTCATCACTTAATATCTAATCATTTAATAAATCAATCATTCTCTTAATGCAAACCTTAACCCAACAAATTCCAAAATCTCCTCATACTATCACTCAAAATTTCATATAAGATAACTCCAATATTCTACTAGGAAATAATCGCAAAATTCATTTACTCCAAAAAATTAATCTAATTACCTCGAATCTTTACAACAACTCAAAATTACAAGAGATCCTTTGTACTTAATAGTTTTCACTTTATCATATTATCCCACCGATTCACATACCTCAAATTATTCACAACTTAACAAAAATCATAATCTAACCCAAATAAAATCCTCAATTCCAAAATCATAATAATTTGTAATTACCTGAAATAACTCTTAACAAATAATTCTCCCATATCAAAACTTGCTGATACAAATGCTCATATCATAATCAGATAATCATTTCTTAATCGAACAAAATATGATATTATTCTCCTTAATAATCCAATCACAATCCTTAACTAATATTATTGTTCTAACGCATACAATATTAATCTTAACAAATTATCTCGCCTTTCTCAAATCAACTATAACTCAAAGAACTAAAAAACACTTGGTCGAGAATAAGACCAACCAAACAGAGAACAAAATCAATTCAAACTCCTATGTACACCCAAAGGATTTACCCACAACTCACGAAAGTCAAACCTAAATAGGTTTTCTACAAGAAAGAACCTAAGCTCGATACCATCTCAGTAACACCCCTTCCCGAAAAGGAAAGGGAGGTCACGCGTCTGCACAAACAAACCTCAAAATAAATAAACGAGCACTAACAACCTCAAAATATTAATAGTGGTGATTCATTAATAAAGTAATAAAGTACAATTCTCCAAACCGAGTCAAAATAATCAAAACTTAAAATTGAATCAACCTAAATGGTCAAAGGCAAAAATCTCATCACACTAGCCTGAATCACCCCCCGCAAACTGCTTGGAAGAAAAACACAACATGAGCGAATTGCCCAAGTCGGGATACGGATATACAACCGATATACGAAAAAATAATCGAGACAAAATAATTTGAACAAAGCCTCAAGTGCAAAATCTGAACGAAAAATATAATATCCAAAGATTTGAATGGAATATATCTGAATCAACGTAATGAATATATCTAAATCAACGTAATTGACGAAACCAATAAAAGAATAAAGAAATAACAAACTGAAGTAACTAACTCAATGACTTGAACTAAACAGAAACCAACAAAACTAATCCAATAAAATAATAGGCTGAAACAAATAGCTGGAGTTATTTTATACCGAATGAGCTCAGAAATACACATTGCCACACAGGCAAGTCAAAATAATGACACAAAGGCAACCAAAATAATGCCACACAGGCAAATCACACATTGGACCGCGAATCCAAATGTATGCAAATCGGATAGGTGTGTTTGGCACAACATCACAAATCCGCAGAACAGAAAACTAGGGTTAACCCATACGCCTCCCACAACAAAACACCAAATGGCCCACTTCCTCCAGAATCCAAAATGGAGACGCCGTGGACTAATCACACCGCCGCGGAAAGTGTCACGTCTCTCGTGCGACGACGCGTGCTGTGGTACCCCCACAGTGGTTATAACTTCGGTATACTCTACGGTATATTCTAACAAAATATCATGTCACAACACATGCGACATAATACCAACAAAAGGGTTCTATATATGCATGTTGAACCAATCAAATTATAGTCACGGGGTTTCAAAAGGAAGGTAGCAATACATATGCAGCTCTACAATTATCAAAATAAATAATACTAAACATGATAACCTAATTCAAAGAGTACAAATCGAGTCATAATGTATCAACTCTAAAATGAAACTAATATATTTATTTCACAAGAAACAATTATGTGAAATCATAATAGAATTCAAATAAGGAAACAAACGAACAAATCAAATTTAACAAAGGTATCATTTGAAAGAGTACGAATACGTACCTGATACTTCCAAACCATTTATAGCATACTCCACAAAATCTTACCCTCAAATGCCAACGATATCAAATACGAAACGTTATTCATCACCTAAACATATTCACCTCAAATTAAATATGATCCAATTCAACAATTTCAAAATAATTCATAATCTATTTAATATGCCTTTAATCATCGTCTTATATCAATTATTAATACTCCAAAATTTATATTCCAAATATAACTCTTTAACTTCCTTCCGTCCGAACTAATTACACAAATTAATAATACTAAATGTAAGTACATTTATAAAAATATGAACACTTCTATTTGGTACGACTATAAAATATAATTACTTATAATATTAAGATTTAATTCATTCCATATAATCTTACATATTTATTTGTATAACATCTCTTGCAAATTATGCAAGTTTTCGTAAACTTTAATTACTACTGCTATATATATTTTTATTTAAAAAAATCATCAATTTATTATTTTAGGATCTCCAAAATCAATCACAGACTACTCCCTCCGTTCAATCTGATTGGAATAAAGTGATAATAATAATAAGTACATTCGTATAAGTATTACATTAATAAATAAACTCTCCCATTTTTAAAGATCGCTCTTAGTTCTTGAATTACAAAAGTACTTGCTCATGATGAAAAAAACAACATACTAAATTTAATAATTTAATATGAAACCACGTGATTTATCCCCACTTTATATAATGTATAATATACTTACTTATTACTGATGAAATTTCTCCACTAGTGATCAAAATCTCTAGTCTTTCTTCACCTGAGCCCCCTTTGTAGCTGTTCCCTTTATCTCCAAAGTAGCCACCTCTTCTTATTCAGTTTGTATAATGAAATAATATTAGGTTTAGCTATTTATTAATTAGGTTTGCCCTAATAAACTTCTATTTGGGTTAAATTAATAATAAGGCCCAAATTTTAACCACATAATATTATCTATCACTTATTAATATTTATTAGCCCACATAATTTAAATAACTAGTTTGACCCAAATAAATGACAAGTTCCAAACAATATGTTTTAAGAATATAAATTTAATATTATTTTATTATTTTTTTCGGGATATTACATTACCTCCCCCTTAAAAAGGATTCCGTCCCCGGAATCAAAAGAATGAAAAATACCTAATTATCAAAAAGATGCAGATACTCCGTTCGAATAGACTCCTCTATCTCCCAAGTAGCTTCCCGCTCCGAATAATTTTACCACAAGACTTTAACAAAAGGAATTATCTTCCTCAAATTTTATTTTAATCAGTTATTTAATTATCTACTAAAAGAATTTAATTTTCCAAACAAAAGAAGGAAGAAAAGAAAGAAACAAAATCATTTACCTTTTCCCATTTAAACACAATTGTATAAGATAAAATCAATTAATATTTAATTATATAAAAAAAATAGGTTATTACAATGGAGGTTAATGTTGATGATATAATCGTCAAGAGTACTGTGGTGCGGGACCCTTTAGCCGATATAAAGGAGTATTTTCAAATTTTTTGATATCATAACATACACCTGAATCCGACTAAATGCACTTTTGGTCTCGGATCAAAAAAAGTCCTTAGGTATTTGGTCAGCAGAAGGGGAATTGAAGCCAATACGTAGAATATAAAGGCCATACTAGATATGAGATTCCCACATACCTTTAAGGATGTTCAACGATTGGCATGACTGGTAACAGTGCTTCTGCGATTTATGTCCCGATCAGCAGAACGATGTTTGCCCATTTTTAACACTTTGAAAGGTCCGAAGATTGAAAAAACTTTACTAGTGGACTTTGGAGTGTGAAGATGTGTTTCAAGAGATAAAGAGATATTTTTCTTCGACTCCTTTGTTAATGAAGTTGATTCATTCTGAGTTGTTATATATGTACTTAGCAACAAGCTCCCTGGCTATCGGTGCAGTCCTAGTTAGTTAAATAGGAAGGTATTAAGTAGTATCATGTTTATTATGTTAATCGTACTCTTCAGGATATAGAGACTAGATATATCTGAATTTGGAGAACTTTGCTTATACCTTGATTATACGCAGTTGGAAGCTTCGACACTATTTTCAAGGTCGGGTGGTTATTATTTTTACTGATAAACCTTTGAAGAACGTGCTCCATAAGTCGGATACTTTTGGAAGGCTAGTGGATTTGGGCGGTTGAATTAAGCTAGTTTTCCTTGGAATATCATCTATGAACGGCAATAAAGAGTCATGCTTTAGTAGACTTCATGATTGAGTTCTAGTTTATCGAACCAGATCTGCAGGTTCGATCAAAATATGAGGTACGCCTGGTGACCGGGGTTCAACTGACACAATCCTCTTGGACTCTTTATGTCAATGGATCTTCGAAAATGGACAAAAGTGGAGCGGGAGTCATACTGACTAGCCTTGAAGGGTTTAAAGTCTAGCAGGAAATACATTTCCAAATTAGGGAAACTAATAACAAGGCTGAGTATGAGAAAATCCTAGCGGGGTTACGGCTGGCGTGGAGTTTGGAGGTTCATTATTTGCTTATATTTAGTGACTCACAATTAGTTGTTAAGTAGATAACAGGAGAATATGATTCTCAAGGGGCACGAATGACCAAAAATATTTATATGAGGTTAAGAGTCAACTACATTATTTTAACTTTTACTCCTAGGAGTGGATTGAGTGAACAATACAGTGACTGATGCCTCGTCAAAACTGGTCACGAAGGATGTAAGCTCATTCGGTGCATCAATGTGCTTAGAAGGTAGTGGCTTTAGGCGGTGGAATTAAGCTAGTTTACCTTGGAGTATCATCTGCGAACGACAATAAAGAGTCAGGATTTAGCAAACTTCATGATTGAGTTCTCTTTTATCGAACCAAATCCGCAGGTTCGGTCTAAGGTATGCCTGGTGATCGGGGTTCAGCTGACACAATCCGCTTGGACACTTTATGTAAATAGATCTTCAAAAATGGACAAAGTAGAGCAGGAGTCATACTGAATAATCTTGAAGGATTAAAAGTCCAGCGGGTAATACGCTTCCAAATTAAGGCAACTAATAATGAGGCTAACTATGAGGCAATCATAGCGGGGTTACGGCTGACATGGAGTTTAGAGGTTCGTTATTTGTTTATATTCAGTGACTCACAATTAGTTGATAAGTAGATAACAGGAGAATATGATTCTCGGGGAGCATGAATGACCAAATATATCTATATGAAGTTAAGAGTCACGCTATTTCAACTTTTACTCCTAGGAGTGGATCGAGTGAACAATACATTAACTGATGCCTTATCAAAATTGGTCACGACATACATAAGCTCATTCGGTGGATCAGTGTACTTAGAAGTTCTAGTGCTCCAAGTATTCAGAAGCAGGTGGTCATGGCAATAGAGAGGTCGAATTGTTGGCTTAGACCTTATCTAGATTACCTTAGTGAAGGGAAGTTGCATTAGGATCGAGTATTGGCGAATAAAGTGAAGTATATAAGTTTATATTTTTGTTTGATTGACAGAGATATCGATAGACGGGCTCATTTTTCTCCTAATTTATTAAAATGTTTGATACCTTCGGAGACAACTTATGTTCTTCGGGAAGTCCATGAGGGGATATGCAGGAAGTCTATAATTTGTTTAGATTTGAAAAAATCAGTTGTTCGTGAAAGCAATTTTGGTAAGTGTTCATTAATGGCTTTCATGTCTGCTACAAAGATATTTTAATCTAGTTCTTCTGAATCTCTTCATTGTTTAAAGCGTATGAATGCATCTGAATATGTTAATGATATTGAAACTAGTAAAGAGGTAATGGTCCCTTATGTTGGTTAATTATTCTCTAAGTTAAAAGAAGATGAAAATTTTTATTGCACACAAAAATGGATTTTAGATTAGGATTTCTACGAGTCATAAACATGCTAATAGTAATGATTTGTCGTCCATGTTATATGTATGTAAGAAAACTGGTAGACCAACTACTATAAATTGTTAAATTGATGATGAATGTGATAACGATAAAATAAAAAGACAAAGAGACTTGATATAAAGAACATTATGCAAAGGTAGAATGTTTGTTGTCCATGGTAAGAAAGAAGATAATTGGTGTATTTCGACCATTGAGTTGGATCACAATCATCATTTATTGACACTTACCAAAGTAGATTTGATTGAGACATATATAAATATTACGTCGGTAGCAGGACAATTAATTAACACCTTAAATAAGGCAGGTATTGGATATAGCACTACAAAAAAATGGGGCTTCAGCAACAACCGATTTTCATTGCTAAAGGTGTCAAATTTCATTGCAAAAGGGTTTTGGCAACGACTTTACTATCGTTGCGTCTTTTGTTGCGCAATAAGCGTTGCTAATTGTTCCGCAACGAACATATTTTTTTCGTTGCCAAAAGTAATACATTTTGCAACGAAATTTTGCTTTCGTGCAGAGACATCGATCTTTTCGCAACAAAATGTATTGTTGCAGAATAATTAAAATTTCGCTGCTAAAAAGCCCATTTCGTTGCAAAAGCCTTCTAATTGGCAATGAAATGAACTCTTTTTTTCTGCAACGACCATACATTTTCGTTGCAATTGACACCATTTTGCAACGACATTTTTCGTTGCATTAAATTATAAAAATTGTTGCCTAAGCTTGCTTTCGTTGCGAAAAGTAAACTTTTTAGCAATGATTTTCGTTGTTGATTATATTATTTGTTAGCGACATTATCTTTGAATCGACAACAAAAATATTTGTTCTTGGTTATTTTCAATAACAACGAAAGTCGTCGATTAGCAATGACATTATATATTCTTGTTTTTTATATATGCAACGAAAGGTTGATATGATTTGCAACGATAAAAAATGTTGCCTTTTATTTTAGTATTAGCAACAATATCCTCTCCATTGTTATTAGGTTAATTTTTCGTTGCCAAATATTATATTTTTAATGTCATTAGCAACGAAAATTTGTTGTTAAATGTATAAAAATTGTTGCTATATTAAAACTTGTTCAATGCTTTGATAACGAATTATATTATTGCCAAATCAAAATTTGACATTCTTTTTGTGTACCTGGCTGGCTCAATGTCCCCATAGCAAATAATGACAAAAATAAAAAAAACTAAAATATTATTAACTTAATAAAATCATCCACTACATAATCATTCATTATCTTTACAATTAATCATTTAAAACTACCACAGTTCTACAATCAAAGTATATATCTACATATATAGAGATAGTACACTTCATAATTTTATCTTTTGTCTTCCATAAATGTAGCACGAAAATTTGATACCCAGTATTGTAAGGCAGGTCGTAGAAGCAGTCTTCCTGCACATGTTTAAAAATAATAAGTCAAGAAAATGAAGTAAATAGGTCACCAGAGGTACTTAGTGCCAAAATTAATACACAAAGACAATAGAGTTGTTACGCGGTACCAATGTACACCCTCACAGGTGAATACAACTTGATTAAATATTTCTAATCAAGTTAACACTGAGATGGGCACACAAGACATGAATGGAAAAGCTAGTCCAAGTATATTGAGAGATGCTCACACAAAAATATCATGCAAGGTACCGATTTTAGGATGAATAGGAAATCTACTGAGTAAATTCAAAGGTGAGTGTGCAGATCTGCCATTAAGAAAAGGATTATTCAAACAACTAACTCAAGCAAAGTAAAGATAATTGCAAATAAACAGATAATTCCAACCTATATACATTCCAATTTCCTGTCTGCAATTTCTCCGAAATGGGAAGGGCAAATTCAATATTAAAAAGAAACAACGACAACAACATAATCTATAGGAAAAGACCAAATTGATTTATCAATTGAAAGCATAACCATATTGATAAGTCATGAAAACAAACATAGAAGCGATAAGAGACATTAATAACTAAAGATATATCACTCCATCCTCAAATGAAGTAAGGTTTAGTTTCTCAAGCATTCAAAAAATAAGAGTATTTTCAAAATCAAAAGTGTTGGTTATTGTTCTTAACGGTAATATCGGATTACATTATAATAGATATGTTGGTGTCTTTCAAACATTTACAACTATTGGCACTCTTGCCCCCTTTGTCTTGGTGAGATAACTTCATTAAGCTTTCAATTCAAGATGCCAAATTTGAGGAAGTTGAGACTTGAAAGAGTTTCATGATATGCAAAGAACAAACCAAGTAATAACAAGCAATAAACAACTTAGAATAGATCAACAAGCATCATATGCAATAACACACCAAGCAATACCAACAATGCGGCGGACGGAGAAGCAAAAGGAGCCCAAGTAAACAAATGGGAACCCATATCCACAAACAACTCCAACTGGGTATAATAAAGAATGGAATAACAAAAGAAATCACCGCATGCATGATTGCTTATGCATGGAAGTTATTCCAATGAAATAATAATAACGGAACCAGGTCGGTGAAATTATATGCAAGCGGGATATTCCAATGAATAATAAAGATGGAACCCGGTCCGGGTGTAAAACACACACGAGATAGGATATTCCAACGAGAATGATAAAGAGCGGAACCAGTCCGGTGTAAAACACACAGATGGGATGTTCCAATGAGAATAATAAAAAGCGGAACCAGTCCTGTAAAACACAAAACCTACGATCGGGATGTTCCAATGAGAATAATAGAAGAATGTCACCAAGTATAGGGTAAATCACGTGATATCTGAGTTATTCCAATGTATAATAAGCGATGGAATAACATAAGGATTTCACCAAGTATAGGGTATGCAGCGTATCACAGTTTATGTAAAGACCAAAATTTTTAAATAAAAAGGAATTTCTTTTATTTATTATTTTGAAATAGTAAGGTTGATTTGATTAATGTGGATAGTTAAGGGTTAAATACATAAATATTTCAAAATAAGCAAGTGGTTATAAAATATTCATTATCGCTTGGGAATATTCGTTTGGTGGTGGAATATTAAATGCTTTGTCGGGAATATTAAATCGATTTGCGAAGCAGCCATGTGTGGGCTCCATAACTGAAAGCGATTGGATGAAGAAACGACAAATATAAGTTGTTTTTAAATAATGGCGTAGTTATTCACCAATCTTTGTTGGAATACCGGTGGTTAAAACACACTAATACGCGTTGTTGAGCAAGAAGCACCAGTATTGCACCAATTATTGATTCTTATGTAAGAAGGCACTACTCAATAATGGTTACAGAAATTACTTTATTCAATATTTTATTGAGTTAATAATTCTTGCGTTGATATTTTATATTCATTGTTGTTTCAATAATTGTCATTACACGATATCTTTCATTATCGAGCAATAATTCATATTATCTCGAATAATATTATTAGATAACATTATTGGCAATGTCTAGAAAGTTCTATCTAAGGAGAGGTTTGGTCACCTAATTGCGGCGCCATAAGAAGAAATTCTTATTGAAAGCCCCTTTCTCTGAGAACCGCACGGTTGTCAATATTGTGATTCTGTAATATTATTTGTGAATAATTAATTATTGATTTATATGATGAGGAAAATATTGATTTTATGTGGATATAGATGGAGAAAATTTTAAAATGACAATTGTTGAAAATTAATATTTTATCTTTTTCTCGATAAAATAATTCATTTAAATATATTATTTTAATAATATATTAACGGTGATATTTTTACAATGAATGTGGGATATATGAGTATATGAGGAGGAAGAGTATTTTGTGGCATTAAATGTTTAACACATGTTTTGTGTGTTGGTGGACACAATTATTGGATCAAAATTTGATTATAAACTTGTAAAATCACCCGTTTGTGGATTTGTCAATTTCTATTTGGAATTTGGAAAACTTTCTTCTGCAAAGTTGTAGAGAATTGAATTTCCTATAAAAACTCATGAGATTCAAATTTTCTGATGAAAGAGCTATTTATTATGAATTATTGAAGTTCAAGTTCAAATAATTGATTTTTGGAAGTTTAAAATATTTTTAATTACAAAAACGTTTTTTTCATTTTTGAAACTCATTTAACATGTGGTTAGGAGGCTGAATTCAGATTGTTAGTGTGCGTATGAGGTTTTGGAAAATAAATATTAATATTATATTAAATTTTCTGCTTTGGTGTTCTAGCGATTTCCTATAAATAGGGTCTTGGGTTAGAATTGAAAATCACACCGTAAATCAAGTTTTCTCTCTATATTATCGGCGTATTCTTGTGAGTATTTTGAGTATACTTTGAGTATTGCTATACTGGTGCAAGTCCAAGTCATAGCCTATATCCTGTTTAAATTTAAATCTTGATCTTTCGAGGTAAGGGGATATTATTTTTTCAGTAATGATATTATTTCTTCAATATCATTATCTTTGAAATGTTGATCTGAAGTTTTTATCAAATTTGGAACTTTTTCATGTCGGGTTACTATTCATGGGTTACTATTCACGAAGTTACTATTCATGAGTTCTTATTCACGATTCTACTATTCACGAGTACTATTCAATGAAGCGTGAAGATGTTTTTTGTGGAATTTCTATCTTTTGGTGTCGAGTCACAATTCACGATATCTGGCACTATTCACGTATACTGACTATTCACGAATCGGACACTATTCAATTCTAAAATGAAAATTTTTCTTTTAATCTAAAAAATCTAATCTGGATACTAGCTTTGATTGTATCCATGTTTTGAATCATTCTTGAATTTTACACCACTATGATTATTTTTGAGGTATTTTTGAACATGGATAAATAAAAGTACGAATCCTTAATCCTTAATCCTTGTCATTTTGTTTCACTTTGGATTCATTTCTTTAAAAATATTTTCATCATCCTCGATCTTAAATGATGATATTATTGAATATCTTTGGCTTTGTAGTGCAGAAGATGAGCAGTGTTGAGATGAACATGACCGATTGATTAATATCTTTGGCTGTAGTGCAAAGATGAACAGTGTTTAAATGAACATGACCAATGATGAATATCTTTGGCACAGTAGTGCAAAGATGAATATTTGATTCGGTATGCATATTGATTGATGTTACGAGGATAAAATATTGATGATGGATATTAAATTCATAGATTATAGTAGATTTCATTCTCTACGTAACTCTTCTATGAATTATTATTTCACATTGCGAATATTGATCTCGAAACTTGTTGTCTATTGTATTCTATCGATTTTTTCCTGTTGAAGACTAACGATAATTTGTTGTATATTATCTTAGTCATAATATTCTTTCTTGGGCTAGTTGAGCTCACCCTTTTCCTTGTTGTTCCATTTTTCTTCTCGGGAGGCGAGAATGTAGCGAGTACTAGCTTGAGGGTATGGAATGAAGGTTCTAGAGAGAGTTGTTTAGTAGTCCTCACCATTTTGTAAAATAATGAATCAATAATTATGATGGGGATTTATTTGCGTGTGGATATTGTCTGAAGACAATATTATATTTAAACTCATGAAGATATATTGTCGTATTTCACACGACATTTGTATTATTGAAGTTGTAGTTTACTTCTTGTACCATGTATTTGGCGACTCGGAATGGGTGTTGTGTATACCTATTTTGGGGGCGTCACGGTTGGTATCGAGCTTAGGGATATGATCTCCATGGAGATCGGGAATAAAACTAGGAGGGAGAGATTTAGTAAATCCTTCGCTAAGTGTGTCCTACCTAAGCTTATTTGTTAGTTGGTCAAGATATAGGGATATTATGTGATATATTGATTTCCTTAATTAACCCTTATTTTATGACAAGATTTGAGAATGTCGTTCGAGAATATTAACGATGGAGTAAATGAGACCGTGGAGATGCCTGTACTCACCAACGAGGAGAACGCATAACAGTGGCAATGTTCCTCCTCGTGAACAACACCACCGAAAGCGAGATGATGAACGAGGGATGTTTAGAAGCTTTTTACAGTTCATGCAAAATCGGATTTGAGGAGACTCGTGTTCAAAATACAGGAGGAAATGATAGCAATTCCACGGGTGGTCACATGCAAACAGTTCAAAGAGTTGGGACCACGAGAATTGCTGGGAAAGCCGGATCCGATTAAAGGCGAGAGGCGTGGGTCAAACAAATTACCAAGATATTCGATGTCTTGGGATGCACGGAGAACGAAAGTTCCATTCGCGCCTTTATGTTCCGTGGCGGCAGACATTCTTGGTGGGAATCATGAAGCGTACCCATCCAACCGCACTCGGCGATGTCATGGGAGACGTTTGAAACAGTTCAATGACAAGTACTTCCACGAAAGTATTCGTCATATATGAAGGAAGTGGAGTTTATTAGACTAGAAGCGAGAATAACATGGCGGTGTCCCAAAGACGAGGCGAAGTTCATGGAGTTATCCGAGTTTGCACCTCATTTGGTGGAGAATGAGGAACGTATGACGCGGATGTTTCGAGAGGTTTGAAACCCGACATACGTTAGTATCTCATTTCTCATAAATTTTCTCTCTATTCGAGATGTTGTCAATGAGGCTCGGTTGTTAGAAGCGAGATAACGAGTACGTTCAACCGAGGGACCATAACCGAGGATCATACTCAAGATAGCGATCATCGAATAACGATAACCAAATGAGAAAAGAGAATACGATTAAAGGCGGTAACCACTCTGGTGGTAATCGTGGCCATGAAAATAAGAAGCGCGAGTCGGAGAAGATTTTAAAAGAGATTCAACAACGACCATGTGAAGACGTCGGCGCCCGATGAAGAAACTAGTTTTAAGGGAGGAGAACGACCACCGGTCGTATGTTACAAATCACGGAAAGAGGACATATCATTGAAACCGCCTAGCAACAGTTTAAGGTATGCTATAATTGTGGAAAATAAGGACATATCGCTCGAGATTATGCGATATCGAAACCAGATCCAATGAGAATGGTGACTCAAAAGGATGTCCCGAGAAAAGTCAAAGTCAACGGTTCTTGGAAGAGCGTTTGTCGTGGCCGGTCAAAATGCAAGGAACCCGAACGAAGTTAGCACGGGTTAGTCAATTATAAATTCTTGCGAAGTATATACCTTACTAGATCTGGGTTCTACCCTTTTCTTTTATCTCTCTTTAAGGCTTCAACGTTTGAACTTGACTACGGAGAAATTAAACTTTGACCTATCTGTGGAGACTCCATTAGGAGAAAATTTCATTACATCCGTTATTTAAAAATCTTGCTTGATTCAAGTTGGCACTATCACATTACACCGTTAACCTTATTTCTATAGAGATATTTTTACTTTTGATGTGATTTTAAGGTTAACTACTCATCATGCCAAAATTAATTACTTTCGTAAGGTTGTTAGTTTTCACATTCCTAAGCAACTTTGTTATTCAATTTAAGCAATCAAACCATTGTAATCAAACATTTTCATATCAAGCCATGAAGTCATTCGTTTATTACGGATGTCAAGTTTTCTTAGTCCATGTTATGGATTTGAATAAAGACACGTCGATTTGAATAATATTCTTGTTGTTATTGATTTTTCCCGGCGTATTTTCCGAAGAATTTCTTGGCTTACTCCCAAAGCTTCGATATTAAATTTTGTATCGACTTTGAACCCGTTACAAAACTCATTTCTAAAATCTCATATCGAATGGCTCTATTGAACTTCGTGAGTTAAAAATTCAACTATAGAATTTGGTACTGAGCCTTTATCTTGTGACTTCCTTTGTGGAATTCACCGAAGCCGAACTCTCTGTAGGGGACGTCATATTCGATGCGATAGTAAAGCGATAGGTGTCATTGTGACGTCTATATCAAGATTGGGATATGAGTCACGATTGAGAAGCAACCTAAGTCGATGTCGAAATACGTAGCTTTCTACGCTTAGTTGGTTATTATCGAGATTCGTTGAAGGATATTCTCGAATCGCTATTCCGTTAACTTAGTGACTCGAAAAGATACAAAATTGCATATGGAGCGAGGAATGCGAGAAGATTTTCCAAGAGCTTAAGAGCGACTCACTTATTTCTAAGACATATTCTAACCATACCATCTTGGAAAAGCGAACGTGGTAGGTAGTGCGCGTTGAGTAGAAGATCATATCTTGAGGAGCGAGTGCGATGATGTCAAGTATACGACGTAGAGCCAACTTTAATAGAAAAAGTTAAGGTTGCTCGAAGCCACCAGGCCGGGTACGATCGTATGAAGAAGAAAGTACAAGAAGGAGCTATTCCTAAGCGAGAATTGATGAAGAAGGAATACTTGAGTCCACTCTGAGACTTTGTGTTCCTAACGACTCGATTTGAAGAACAAGATTATGATGGAGGCACACAATACACCATTTGCAATCCATCTCGGAATTACTAAAATGTATCATGATCTTCGACATACATTTTGGTGGAACAATATGAAGAGAGAGATTGCAAAGTTTATCTCGATGTGTTTAACTTGCCAACGTGTAAAGGCGGAGCATCTTGTACCTAAGGGTCCGTTGCAACCACTTGAGATTCCGGAATGGAAGTGGGAACACATTACTATGGATTTCGTTACGGGTCTTCCTACGGTTTCTCAAGGCATCAATGCTATTTGGGTTATTGTTGATAGATTAACCAAGTCTGCTCATTTCTTGCCGATACGGGAGACTTATTCACTTGAACGTCTTGCTAGTATGTACGTGAATGAGATTGTGAAGTTGCATGGCATGCCTGTATCCATAGTTTTGGATCGTGACCCAAGATTCACTTCATGATTTTGGGTTAGTTTGTAGAAAGCTATGGGCACGAATTTACGATTCAGTTTGGCATACCATCCTTAAACGGATGGGCAAATCAGAAAGGACTACTCAAACTCTTGAAGATATATTAAAACTCTGTGTCCTAGATTTCAGAGGAAGTTGGGATAAGTACTTGCCATTGGTGGAATTCTCATACAACAATAGTTATTAAACAAATATAGGCATGGTTCCATTCGAAGCATTATATGGACAAAAATGACGTTCTCCAATATGTTGGGATGAGGTGGGTGAAGCAACATTGTTGGGACCCGAGAGTTAAATGCGTATGACTCACCGAAAAGATCCAAATGATTCGACAACGATATACAAAGCGGCACAAGATCGACAAAGAGTTATGCGGATCTTCATTAAAAGGACGTGGAATTTAATGTAGGGGATCATGTATTGTTGCGAGTTACTCCATGGAAGGGTGTTACAAGATTTGGGAAGAGAGGAAAGCTCAATCCATGATTTATTGGTCCATTTCAAATTCTTGACCGAGTAAGAAATGTAGCCTATAGACTTGCGTTACCTCTCAGGTATGTCTCGTGTTCATAATGTGTTTCACATATCTCATACTTCAATAAATATGTGAAAGACCAGAACCACGTTATTGAGTTAGAAACCGGACGAGATAGCCGAAGACTTAACGTATGAGGAGGTACTGTCAAGATTTTAGATAGGAAGGAGTATGTCCTACGCTATGAAAGGTCATACCACAAGTTAAAGTTTTGTGGAGGAATCATGCTATAGAGGAAATGACACGGGAATTGGAAAGCGAAATGAAAGCGAGGTATCCTCACCTTTTCAAAAACACCGAGTGCGTCGTCAATTTCGAGGACGAAATTTCATAAGGAGGGAGGTTGTAAGACCCAAAATTTTTAAATAAAAGGAATTTCCTTTATTTATTATTTTGAAATAGTAAGGGTTGATTTGATTAATGTGGATAGTTAAGGGTTAAATACATGAATATTTCAAAATAAGCAAGTGGTTATAAAATATTCATTATCGTCGGGGAATATTCGTTTGGTCGTGGAATATTCAAATTTGTGGAAATATTAAGTGCGACAGTAGCGACCATGTGTGGCTCCATAACGAAAGCGATTGGATGAAGAAAAGCGACAAATATAAGTTGTTTTTAAATAACGGCGTAGTTATTCACAGATTAATCTTGTTGGAATACCCGGTGGTTAAAACACACTAATACGCGTTGTTGAGCGATGCACTGCGGTATTGCACCAATTATTGATTCTTACGTAAAAAGGCACTACTCAATAATGGTTACGATAATTACTTTCAAAGATTTTATTGAGTTAATAATTCTTTGCGTTGATATTTTATATTGTTGTTTGTTTCAATAATTGTCATTAAACGATATCTTTCATTATCGAAGCAATAATTCATATTATCTGAATAATATTATTAGATAACATTATTGGCAATGTCTAGAAAGTTACATCTACAGGAGAGGTTTGGTCACCAATTGCTTGCCAAGAAGAAGAAATTCTTATTGGAAAGCCCCTCTTTCTGAGGAACCTGCCAGTTGTCAATATTGTGATTACTGTAATATTATTTGTGAATAATTAATTATTGATTTATATGATGAGGAAAATATTGATTTTATGTGGATATAGATGGAGAAAATTTTAAAATGACAATTGTTGAAAATTAATATTTTATCTTTTTACGATAAAATAATTCATTTAAATATATTATTTTAATAATATATTAACTGATGATATTTTTACAATGAATGTGGGATATATGAGTATATGAGGAGGAAGAGTATTTTTGTGGCATTAAATATTTAACACATGTTTTGTGTGTTGGTGGACACAATTATTGGCCAAAATTTGATTATAAACTTATAAAATCACCCGTTTGTGGATTTCGGTCAATTTCTATTTGGAATTTGGAAAACTTTCTTCTGCAAAGTTGTAGAGAATTGAATTTCCTATAAAAACTCATGATTCGAATTTTTCTGATGAAAGGGCTATTTATTATGAATTATTGAAGTTCGAAGTTCAAATAATTGATTTTTTGAAGTTTAAAATATTTTAATTACAAAAACGTTTTTTTCATTTTTTGAAACTCATTTAACATGTGGTTAGGAGGCTGAATTCAGATTGTTAGTGTGCGTATGAGGTTTTGGAAAATAAATATTAATATTATATTAAATTTTACGCTTTTGGTGTTCTAAGCAATTTCTATAAATAGGGTGCTTGGGTGAGAATTGAAAATCACACCGAAAGCGAAGTTTTCTCTCTATATTATCGGCGTATTCTTGTGAGTATTTTGAGTATACTTTGAGTATTGCTATACTGTGCAAGTCCAAGTCATAGCCTATATCCGGTGTTTAAATTTAAAATCTTGATCTTTCGAGGTAAGGGATATTATTTTTTTAAGAATGATATTATTTCTTCAATATCATTATCTTTGAAATGTTGATCTGAAGTTTTTATCAAATTTGGAACTTTTTCATGCTCGGGTTACTATTCATGGGTTACTATTTATGAGTTACTATTCACGAGTTACTATTCAATGAGTTCTTATTCACGATTCTTATTCACGAGTACTATTAAATGAAGCGTGAAGATGTTTTTGTGGAATTTCTATCTTTTGGTGTCGGAGTCACAATTCACGTATCTGACCTTATTCACGTATACTGACACTATTCACGAATCTGACACTATTCATAGAAAAATGAAAATTTTTCTTTTCGTCTAAAAAATCTAATCTGGATACTAGCTTTGATTGTATCCATGTTTTGAATCATTCTTGAATTTTACACCACTATGATTATTTTTGAGGTATTTTTGAACATGGATAAAACAAAGTACTGAATCCTTAATCCTTAATCCTTGTCATTTTGTTTCCTTTGGATTCGTTTCTTTAAAAATATTTTTCATCATCCTCGGTCTTAAATGATGATATTATTGAATATCTTTGGCACCGTAGTGCAAAGATGAATAGGTGTTGAGATGAACACTGACCGATTGATTAATATCTTTGGCTGTAGTGCAAAGATGAACAGTGTTTAAATGAACATGACCAGGTGATGAATATCTTTGGCTGTAGTGCAAAGATGAATATTTGATTCGGATGCATATTGATTGATGTTCTGAGGATAAAATATTGATGATGGACCTATTAAATTCATAGATTATAGTAGATTTCATTCTCTACGTAACTCTTACATGAATTATTATTTCCATTGCGAATATTGATCTCAAACTTGTTGTCTATTGTATTCTACCGATTTTTTTCCTGTTGAAGACTAACGATAATTTGTTGTATATTATCTTAGTCATAATATTCTTCTTTGGGCTAGTTGAGCTCACCCTTTTCCTTGTTGTTCCATTTTTCTTCTCGGGAGGCGAGAATGTAGCAGTACTTAGTCGGGGTATGGAATGAAGGTTCTAGAGAGAGTTGTTTAGTAGTCCTCACCATTTTGTAAAATAATGAATCAATAATTATGATGGGGATTTATTTGCGTGTGGATATTGTCTGAAGACAATATTATATTTAAACTCATTATTATATATTGTCGTATTTCACACGACATTTGTATTATTGAAGTTGTAGTTTGCTTCTTGTACCATGTATTTGGCGACTCGGAATGGGTGTTGTGTATACCTATTTTGGGGCGTCACATTATGTATAAAGGTATGCCACTTTTACGAGTTATTCCAACGAATAATAATGAATGGAATAATGAAGTTCTCTTCAAGAAGAATAACACCCTTACCGTAAAAAAGAACCTAATATAGAAGTAGTGAAGTAGCAGAATACTTTTCTTCTTTCTCTCTATAGATTTTCTCTCTATAGCTTCTCTCTATAATTTCTCTCTCTAGAGTTTCAATGAATTCGTAAGAAAATAATGAAGGAATGAGTTTCTATTTATAGGAAAATGGAATGCATAGTAACTAATCCATGAAACGGTCAGTTGATTTACTTTAATCTGACGGTCCATATTTAAAGAAAAATCTTTTAAATAAAATATAATATATTCTATTTATATAAAAACATTTTACTATGCAAACACTATGCAATACTATGCAAAATACTATGCAAAACACTATGCAACACTATGCATAATAAAATATAATATATTCTATTTATAGAATAACTTTAATAAAGTATTCTATTTTATATAAAAAAGATGTTTACATTTTATTACGTTAATAATACGAATAAAACAAAACGTCCATTATCTCTATAATAATTCATATTATTAATCGACAATAATGGAATCAAACCGAGTGACTTCTCACATAAGCATCAATAATCAATCTGGTGTAATACTTCTTGCAACCACACGTATTCTTGTACTTTTACTACTAGAGTAGTTCAACAAGAACTACCACGGTAAAACTTCCGCCGTTATTTCAATAAAATATTTTTTGTCGTTTTCTCAATCAAATGATAATAATTACATTATTAGGGTCCACCAATGATTGAGTAGTTATGCGAATATTCCTGCTAAACCGAATATTCCCCGACCAATCGAATATAATATAACCACTTGCATACTTTGCAAAATTTATAAATACTACCCACAACTATAATATTATCTCAAATTCACACCATAATATTAAAAATTATTTTGACAAAATTTAAATCTTTATTGATAAAATCTGGGGTCTCACAATCTCCCTCCTTATGGAATTTAAGCCCTCGAAATTAGGGTGCGATATCTGGTATGATAAAGAGGTGAGGATACCTTGAATACCTTTATTGTTAAAAATATTAAATTCATCTTCGTAATCCGCCAAAGATATTCATTAACAATTCATCTTTTTACACTACAGCCAAAGATATTTATTAACAATTCATCTTTGCACTACGTGCCAAAGATATATAAGCGTAAAACCAATAATCTTTGAGACTTACCTTAATAGTATCACAACCATGAATTATCCATGCACCATTGGCTAAGGATATTCGTGTTTTTCAATTACTGATCGTGATTATCTTAATAATCCGTGGTCATAATCATACCAAGTCTATCAATGCACTACTGACGAAAAGATGACTTTTACCACATCCATGAATTAATATTTCATTCTTTGAGACTCATTTCAATAATTAATCCATATCATCGAATCATCCACGCACTACGGGCCGAGGATATTCATTAAGTATCACGACCACGAATTATCCATGCACTACTGAAAGATAATCGTGTATTCATTAGTATCACGACCACAAATTATCCATGCACTACGGCCAAAGATAATCGTGTATTCATTAGTATCACGACCACAAATTATCCATACACTACTACCAAAGATAATCGTGTATTCATTAAGTATCCGCGACCACAAATTATCCATACACTACTACCGAAAGATAATCGTGTATTCATTAGTATCACGACCACAAATTATCCATGCACTACGGCCAAAGATAATTGTGTATTCATTAGTATCACGACCACAAATTATCCATACACTACTGACGAAAAGATAATTGTGTATTCATTAATATCACGACCACAAATTATCCATGCACTACTACGAAAGATAATTGTGTATTCATTAATATCACGACCACAAATTATCCATGCACTACGGCCAAAGATAATTGTGTTTTCAATTATGGTTATGATTATACCGAACAATCCACAGTCATAATCATACCAAGTCCATCTATGCACCTTCTGAGCCCACAGATGACTTTCAACATAATATAAGCGTGAGGATAATGATATAAAGAATCAATCAAATGAGATAAAGGATAAATATTAAACATTTATAATATAATTTATCCGAGGATTCAAGAATATCCCATGTTATCAATCACTTAATAATCTCATAATCCAATATCATTAATATTATAACAATATTTTAATCACTTCTTAAATTTATAAACAATTTATCTTAATTGTTTACGCTTTTACCATATAATGCATTTAATCATTCAAAATGCCATACTCATAAGATATCATCACCAATTATTAAATCTCTCAAAAATATGCATATACTCTATATAGGATTCTTTAGCCATAAAAATCCTATTTTCAATTTTGTTACTTCACATAACATATATTTAACTCATATATGTTCAGTAACTAAACTATTTTCATGAAAAATACCAAATCAGTCCCAAAAATATTTCTTTTCTGGGATTTAGCATAATATAGTCCCATAATGAAAATATATTTTTTCTCTAATTTTTTAAAATTTATTTACTATTTTTCAAAAATCAATTTCTAATTAATTCCTTAAGAAATTAGCTACCTCAAGGTTAACTCCAAAATTCCCAAATCTTGACAGGACCTTACACATGTTAACGTGAGCTTCAGTTTAAATTTCATGGTCATCGAGTTATAGAACTCCGGTTATAGCGTTTTTAATCGGAAAAACCTAAATATTGAAATAGTCATAACTTGCTCATTTTATGTCGAATGAGCTCATTTTTGGACAGGAGATACTTTATACCATATACTTTCATGTCCCAAAAGGCCAGAATTTTTCTCATAATTTAAGTGGCCGAAACAGCCTCTCTAAAATCATGGCGAAGCTTTTTCGGTTTTGCAGCTTTGCACTCCTTTGCTAAAATCAGTCCACACAAAAATCTACAACACCTTTTCCAGTACTTCCACTTGTATTAGTTAGGTAACTCATAGATCTAACTCTAGGACTTGACCACATTCAAAATTCAAAATATAATAGGAGATATGGTCAATTGAATTTCATGTTACGTTTTTCACTAAAATCGATTTTCAACTCTTTGTGATTTCTAAGAAACTTTCATGTTTTCACATACTAACCAACATAACTCATCATAAAACTTACTAATACTTCATATACCCATGATTTTTATTAGTTCTATACTTTTATTATGACTTTCATCATAATCCACGTAAAGCAGATCCTTTTAGTTGAAGAAATATTTGAGGTTTAAGAAATGGGTTTTTGTCTTTGGGGTCAATACAAAATTCGATTTTACGCTCTAGGGTAGGCTAGGAAGTCTTCAAGAATACGCCAAGAAATTTATTAATGATAGAAATATCATTCAAAATCACACTCTCGTCCAAGACTTGGATAATACGTCACATTAATACCAACTCGTGACTTCTATCCCTTAACTCAGATAAAGACCTCACAATGATACCTATCAACTTGCCATCTTCAATCATGGCGACGCCTCTGACGTAAAGTCCGGCTTCGCATTCCACACAAGGAAGTCAACAACGAAAGGATCGGGCTCTTTACTTATGGCTTGATATAACAAATGATTAACTTTAGGATTTGGTTACTTTGAATTACGTATATAACGGGTTGGTTAGGAATATGAAAGCTAACAACCTTACAAAAAGAATAATGAGTAGTTAATCAATCGTTTTCAAAAATTACCTCAAAGGCAAGTATTTTCAAAGAGATAAGATAGACAGGTAACGTGAAAGTGTTTATTTGAAACAACAAGATTAATAAACAGTGGAGGTAACGAAGGTTTCTCCCAACGAAGTTTCAATAGATAAATCAAAGTCTAATTTCTCCGGAGTCAAATTAAAACGTTGAACGCAAGCAAGAGAGATAAAAGAATGGGTAGAACAGGTATCTAACACGGTATAGACTTCGCAAGAGCTTATGATTAACTTACCCGTGATAATTTTATTCAGGTTCCTCGTCACGAGAAAAAATGCTCTCTCTTAAACTACCGGCTTTGGCTTGTCTAGGACATCCTTTGGTATCACTATCCCAGCTGGACTTGACTTCACCATACGACAAAATCGAGCTAGGTGACCTTCTCTTGACAAATTAAACACACTTTGGATTCTTCGTGCATAGGTTTGACGGATGTGTCCCTCATGTCCGCATTTGAAACATACCTGATCGATGGGCATTCTTCTTCCTTTGAAGCGGGTCTTGATCTTGAAGCGTCTTCACGCCATTGTTGAACCTTCTCTTCTTGAAATGTCCATTCTTATTATCTTAGCCATGATTACCACCGAAATGGTTACCATTCTTGGCATGATAATATCCCCCACGATGGTTATCGTTGTTCCGATGACCGTTACCACCGGTATGATTATTATCGTATTGTTGGTCGTTACCTTTTGGTTGTGCTGACTCATTATCGCGCTCCAATAACTGAGCCCTATTCACAACATCTAAATATAAACAAAGTTTGTGAGAAATGAGGTATTGTCGTATATTGGGTTTCAAACCTCGCAAAAACATTCGCGTCATTCGCTCCTCATTATCGACCAAATGGGTCAGTAAACCGGATAACTCAGCAAACTTAGCCTCGTACTTCGATACGGTCATATTATGTTGCTCCATTGCTTATCTCAACATTTTTAGATGCCATTTTCAAACACTGCCACAAAATAAGGGTTAATTAACATATCACATATTATTCCTATACTCTGACCGACCAATTAAATACCAAATAAATTTAGGTAGGTCATACTAGCGAAGGAATTCCCCGTCTCTCCCCTCCTAGTTCTTATCTCACATCTTAGCCGTGGATCATATCCTAAGCTCGATACCAACCGGCGCCCCCAAAATTAGGTATCGTCACCCATCTTGGGTCGCCACTTACATGGTACATAAATTCAAATACAACTTACTAATATAAGCGTAGGTATGCACAATACGACATAAACCGTGAGTTTGAATACAAATATTGTCTACTAGATATTATACAAACTCAAAAGGAGTCCTCATTACAACTATTATCACACTATTTCACGAATAGTGAGGGACTACTAATGCTATCCTCTCGGACCATTACTTCGTTCCCCGACTAAGTCCCAACTATGTTCTCATTTCACAAGAGAACGGTGAAAGAAAGGGTGAGCTCAACTAGCCCAATGAAATAATATTATGACTAAGATAATGCGAATAAATTATCATTAGCCTTCAACAATGTTAAACCGATAAAATACAATAGACAACCAGGTTTAACTACAAATGAATAAGCAATCCATTAAAAGAGTTAAGTAGAGAATAAAGTCTACTATCTTTTAGGTTTTAAAAGGTTTTCATCAATTTTATCATTTGAGACTCGACTTAATAATAAACCACCACATCTAATCATCCCTATACCACGGTCAAGGATTTTCATCAAATTATCAATGGTCATGACTATACCGAATCACCCCTACAGTCATAATCATACCAAAAACTATCCATCATCGCATTACGAGTGCCACTGTGGACTTTTGTCACATCATTTATATCAAGTCATGATTATACCGAATGATCCCTCGAGTCATAATCATACTAAGTTCATCTATGCACGTAAGCCAAAGATAACATAATATAACATGAGGATGATGACAATGACATAGTAATTCAATAAAACAAGTTCAAGAATTATTTAATCCATGAATTATTAACGTCCAAATTGTCGACATGATCTTTGTTTGTGAGAGTAAAATTCAAGAATGATCGTAAGAATATTTCCATGAAAAGATCTTTGGATGAAACGCAAATATCAAGGATATTCTACTAATTTCATGGAGTATAGAAGTCAAAGTTTTAACCAACCGGGTATAATAAAGAATGGAATAACAAAAGAAATCACCATGCATGCGGTGATTTCGATGTACGGTGTTATTCAACAGAATAATAATAACGGAACCAGTCGGGTGAAATTCACACCCAGCCGGATGTTCCAACAGAATAATAAAGATGGAACTGGATCCGGTGTAAAACACACGATAGGATATTCCAACGGAATGATAAAGACGGAACCAGTCCTGTAAAACATGCACGTGATGTTCCAACAGTAATAATAAAATCGGAACCAGTCCTAGTGTAAACACATGCATGTGATGTTCCAATGTAATAATAGAAGAATGTCACCAAGTATAGGTAAAAACCACATTATACTGAGTTATTCCAATGTAATAATAAGCAATGGAATAACATAAGGATTTCACCAAGTATAGGGTATGCCACAGATATCAAAGTTATGTATAGGGTATGCCACTTTTACGAGTTATTCAATGTAATAATAATGAATGGAATAATGTAAGTTCTCTTCGAAGAAGAAAGAATAACACCCTTACCGTAAAAAGAACCGAATATAGAAGTAGTGAAGTAGCGAGAATACTTTTCTTCTTTCTCTCTATAGATTTTCTCTCTATAGCTTCTCTCTATAATTTCTCTCTAGAGTTTCAATGAATTCGTAAAGAAAATAATGAAGGAATGAGTTTCTATTTATAGGAAAATGGAATGCATAAGAATTAATCCATGAACGGTCCAGATTGATTTACTTTTAATCGACGGTCCATATTTAAAGAAAAATCTTTTAAATAAAATATAATATATTCTATTTATATAAAAATATTTTACTATGCAAACACTATATAATACTATGCAAAACACTATGCAACACTATGCATAATAAAATATAATATATTCTATTTATAGAATAACTTTAATAAAGTATTCTATTTTATATAAAAAGATGTTTCGCTTTTATTACGTTAATAATACTGAATAAAACAAAACGTCATTATCTCTATAATAATTCATATTATTAATCGACAATAATGGAATCAAACCGAGTGACTTCTCACATAAGCATCAATAATCAATACCGTAGCTACTATGCAACCACACGTATTCATCGCACTTTTACTACCGAGTAGTTCAACAAGAACTACTTAGTAAAACTTCCGCCGTTATTTCAATAAAATATTTTTGTCGTTTTCTCGATCCGATAATAATTACATTTGCTAGGGTCCACCAATGATTGAGTAGTTGTACGAATATTCCCCGCTAAACCTAATATTCCCCAACCAATCGAATATAATATAACCACTTGCATACTTTGCAAAATTTATAAATACTACCCACAACTATAATATTATCTCAAATTCACACCATAATATTAAAAATTATTTTGACAAAATTTAAATCTTTATTGATAAAATCTGGGTCTCACAAAAGAGAGAAAGGAAAAAAGATTTAAAAAATAATGAGGTTTTGATTGTATAATTAATTTTAATTTTTATGTCATTTGTTTAACTAATTTTTTTTAATTGTATCAAATTTTCTATTCGATGTTAATTATGTACTTACTTTTTTTATATCATTAAAATATATATTAGTATTAATTTTAAAATAAAAATAATTATTAAAAGAAAGGAAAAGAGATAAGGAAAAGAATAAAAAAGAAAATGAATTAAAATATTTATTTTAATTTTATTATTAGTTTAATTATTTTATGCCACGTAATTAATGATTTTTTATTTTTAATTTTTGTAGACATTAATATAATGTTGTAATAGATCTCATTGATACAAAAATTTTGATATATTATTTGTATTATTTGGAAAAGAGATAAAAGGAAAATAAAAAGCCACATAATCAATGATTTTATTTTAGTATTTTTTTGTGTTGCCACATCAGAAAATAATGATTTTTTGAAAAAATTTTCATTGCCACGTGTGTAATTATTTGACGTCCGTCCAAGAAATTGGACGAAATGGCTTGATTGAATATTTTTAAAAAGTACAGTGGGCTAATTGAATATTTTAAAAGTACAATGGCTAATTACTTAAAACACTACAATCACAGTGGTGTAAAAGTACTTTTTGCCTTTTTTAATATTATTAAATAAACCGGTACGTTTGGTTCGACATATACTGATCAAGCTAAATAACTCACCAAATCGATCCCAAAAAACCCGGATGTATGCATTTTATATGTATCTTGTATCAACCTGGATTCGTTTTTAGACCGAACCCAATTCTGCTCAAACCGGTTCGGTTTCCCTAAATATAATAATTAATGTTTTAAATTATAATTTGAGTAAGTTTTTATCATTTTTGAAATATTAAGTTTTAAAATGAATACTTTAATTGCAACTATAGGTAGAATAAGAAAAAAAATAATGAGTTTTAAAGTATAGTATTAATGAATGAATATTAATTTATTTATTTTGAATAAATACAATAATCAATAATCTAAATTACTATTTAAATAACTTTTCATCATTTTTGAAATTCTAAATTTTAATTTTAAAATGAATGCTCTAATTATAATTATAAATAGAATAAGAAAAAATAATAAATTTTAAAGTATAGTTCATTAATTCTAAATTAATTTGAACTTTAACACATTTTAATAATAAAATTATATTATCCATTGTTATCATTCCTATTATCGCAAAGTAAATTTTGAAAGTACAAAATTTGTAACAAACTAATACCTATATATATATATATATATATATATATATATATATATATATATAAGACCCCAACTTATTATTAATGAAATTTAATTTTCTATTTATTATTTTGAAATAGTAAGGGTTGATTTGATTAATGTGGATAGTTATGGGTAAAATACGCAAATATTTTAAAATAAGCAAGTGGTTATAAAATATTCATTGTTGTTTGGGAATATTCGTTTGGTCGTGGAATATTCTTCATTGTCGGGGAATATTAAATGCGACGCTAGCTGACCATGTGTGGGCCCCATAACGAAAGCGATTGGATGAAGAAAGCGACAAATATAAGTTGTTTAAAATAACTAGGCAGTAGTAGTTATTCAGCTTAATACTATTAAAATACTAGGTGGTTAACACACAAGAAGATTACCAGTATTGCACCAATTATTGATTCTTACGTAAGAAGGCACTACTCAATAATGGTTACGATGAATTATCGATCAATTATTTTATTTTATTGATTTAATAATTGTCTGCGTTGATATTTTATATTCTTTGTTGTTTCAATAATTGTCATTACACAAGATTTTTCATTATCGAAGCAATAATTCATATTATCTCGAATAATATTATTAGATAACATTATTGGCAATGTCTAGAAAGTCCCGCTCTAAGGAGAGGTTTGGTCACCTAATCATGCTACCAAGAAGGAGAAATTCTTATTGAAAACCCCCTTTCCCTGAACCGCACTGGTTTGTCAATATTGTGATTACGTAATATTATTTGTGAATAATTAATTATTGATTCATATGATGAGAAAATATTGATTTTATGTGGATATAGATGGAGAAAATTTTAATGTGACAATTGTTGAAAATTGAAATTTTATCTTTTTCGATAAAATAATTCATTTAAATATATTATTATATTTTAATAATATAATAATGGTGATATTTTTACAACGAATGTGGGATATATGAGTATACGAGGAGGAAGAGTATTTTTGTTGCAATAAATGTTTAAAACATGTTAAACATGTCGGTGGACCCCATTTACTTACTGAAATTTGATTATAGCCTGTAAAATCACCCGTTTATGGATTTCGGTCAATTTCTATTTGGAATTTGGGAAAACTTTCTTCTGCAAAGTTGTAGAGAATTGAATTTCATATAAAAAGTCGCGAGATTGGAATTTTCTGACAAAAGGGCTATTTATTGTGAATTATTGAAGTTCCAAAGCTCCGAAATAATTGATTTTTGGAAGTTTAAATTATTTTAAATTAGAAAAACGTTTTTTCTTACTTTTTATAGAAGGTGGCATGTGCTTATTGAGCTGAAATCAGATTTCAAGAGTGGCATAGGAATTTTGATATATATAATAATATTAAATTAAATTTTCTCTTTTTGGTGTTCTAAGCAATTTCCTATAAATAGGTGCTTAGGTTAGAATTGAAAATCACACCAAAAATCAAGTTTTCTCTCTCTATATTATCGAGCGTATTCTTGTGAGTATTTTGAGTATATTTTGAGTATTGCTATATCGGCAAGTTCAAGTCATAGCTTTATATCCTGTTTTTGACTAAGACTGTCTTTTTTGAGGTAAGGGATATTATTTTTTTTGTAATGATATTATTTCTTCAATATCATTATCTTTGAAATATTGATCTGAAGTTTTTATTAAATTTGGAACTTTTAAGGCGTCTGAGTTTCTATTCACGATATCACGACTATTCACGATATCGACGACTTATTTATGAATACAAAGACTATTCATCTAAAATGAAAATTTTCCTTTTAATTCCAAAATATCTATTCTCGGATACTAGCTTTGATTGTATCCATGTTTTGATCATTCTTGAATTTTACACCACTATGATTATTTTTGAGGTATTGTTGGACATGGATAAAACAAAGTACGAATCCTTAATCCTTAATCCTTGTCATTTTGTTTCACCGGATTCGCTTTCTTTAAAAATATTTTCATCATCCTCGCCTTAAATGATGATATTATTGAATATCTTTGGCCTGTAGTGCAAAGATGAATGATTTCTGATGAATATCTTTGGCCCGTAGTGCAAAGATGAACAGGTGTTTAGATGAACATGACCAACTGATGAATATCTTTGGCCTGTAGTGCAAAGATGAATATTTGATTCCAGATGTATATTGATTGATGTTACAGGGATAAAAGATAGACGACAAACTTTTAAATTCATACATAGAAGATAGTAGTTTGCATTCTCTACTTAACTCTTCTAATGAATTATTATTTTCGCTGCGAATATTGGTTTAAAACTTATTGTCTATTGTATTCTATTAGTTTTTTTTTCTGTTGAAGACTAACGATAATTTGTTATATATTATCTTAGTCATAATATTCTTCTTTAGGCTAATTGAGCTCACCCTTTTCCTTGTTGTTCCATTTTTCTTCTCGTGAGGCGAGAATGTAATGCAGTACTAGTCGGGTATGGAAGGAAGGTTCTAGAGAGAGTTGTTTAGTAGTCCTCACCATTTTTATAAAATAATGTATCAATAATTATGATGGGGATTTATTTGCGTGTGGATATTGTCTCAGATGGCAATATCTCGTATTTAAACTCACGCTTTATATGTTGTAATAATAAAGTTGTAGTTGTTTTTCGTACCATGTATTGACAACTCGTAATGGGTGATGTATACCTATTTTGGGGCGTCACGGTTGGTATCGAGCTTTGGGATATGATCTCCGGCGGAGATCGGGGAATAGAATTAGGAGGAGAGACGAGTAAATCCTTCGCTAGTGTGTCCTACCTAAGCTTATTTGTTAGTTGGTCAAGATATAAGGATATTATGTGATATATTGATTTCCTTAATTAACCCTTATTTTATGACGGTGATTTGAGAATGTCGACCGAGAATATTAACAATGGAAATGAGGCTGTGGAGACGCTTTGTACTCACCAACGAGGAGAACGTGCAACAAGTCGGCAATGTTCCTCCCGTGAACAACACCAATCGAGCGTATGATGAGCGAGGGGATGTTTAGAAGCTTTTTGTAGTTCATGCAAAAATCGAATTTGAGGAAACTTCGTGTTCAAAATATAGGAGGAAATGATAGCAATTCACGGGTTGTCACGCAAGCGCTTCAAAGAGTTGGGACCACCGAATTTAAGGGAAAGCCGATTCGATCATGGCGAAACATGGGTCAAGCAAATTACCAAGATATTCGATGTCTTGGGATGCACGGAGGAACAGAAGGTTCCATTCGCCACCTTTATGTTCCGTGGCGAGACTATTACATAAAGACCCCACTTTTATAAATAAAGATGAATTTTTCTATAAATATTATTTTGAATATTATGGAATAAATTTGATATAATGTTATAGTTGTGGGTAATATTTATAAATTTTGCAAAGTATGCAAGTTGTTATAAAATATTCGTTTGGTCTGGGAATATTCTTTTGTTAGGGAATATTCGTACAATGGCTCAATCATTGGTGGACCCCAATAATGTAATTATTGTCGGATTGAAAAACGACAAAAATATTTTATAAAAATAACTACGGAGGTGTTACCGATTAAAACTGTTGAACTACCCTATGGTAAAAGTAATGCGATGTCTGCCGTAGTTGCATAAGTAGTAACTACGGTATTGATTATTGATGCTTACGTGAGAAGTCACTCACGGTATGCTCAATTATTACTACAAGATAATTCTTTGCATCATATCTCTTATATTATTGATTCAATTATTGTCACAATGATCATGTGTATAATATGTTATAGTATTAAATCAATAATTGAGACGACAAGTTATAAATGATTAATAATTGTTGAAAGATTAAATATGTGTTGATGAAAAAAAAAATGATTTGTGGTAAGTTTGATTATTTTATGGGGGCTCATACGTCATCATCTAAGAGTCTCTTCGTCGATAGTAATTACCTTCGTCGATAGTAATTACCCTTGTGAATAGTATTACCTTCGCCTTCAATAGTAATTACCTTCGTCGATAAGTAATTATCCTTGTGAATAGTATTTACCTTCGTCGATAGTATTTACCTTCGTTAATAGTAATTACCTTTACCGACGTCGAACCACTTGTCGTTTCACATTACAAACCACGTCAAACCGATTCGTCAAAGCCACTTGCCTTTTCACGGCGGTCTTAAGCTAGAAATCTTCTATAAATAGAGGCCTGGGGCTTCATTATTTTTCACAAATTCATTCAAGCTATAGAGAGAAAGTATAGAGAGAATAAGAGAAAAAGAAGAAGAGTATTTTGTTACTACTGCCGCTTTGCGATATTCAATCTCCTACCAAATGTAAGGGGTGTTATTCTTTCTTATTCATGAAGAGAACTGTTGTTATTCCATTGCTTATTATTACATTGGAATAACTTTGTATAAGTGGTTTACCCTATACTTGGTGACATTCTTCTATTATTCATTTGGAACATCCTCATCATGTGTTTTACAGGACTGGTTCCGTCTTTATTATTATTCATTGGAACATCACATGCATGTGTTTTACACCGGACTGGTTCCGTCTCTTTATTATTACATTTGGAACATCCCATGCATGTGTTTTACACCGGACTGGTTCCGTCTTTTATTATTACATTGGAATATCCTATCATGTGTTTTACATCGAATCTGGTTCCATCTTTATTATTACATTTGGAACATCCAGCTTGATTGTAAATTTCACCGACACAGTTCCGTTTCTTTATTATTACATTGGAATAACTTTTATGCATTAGGTTTATCGCATGCATGGTGATTTCTTTTGTTATTCCATTCTTTATTATATCCAGGTTGGTTAAAACTTTGACTTCTATACTCCATGAAATTAGTGGAATATCCTTGATATTTGCGTTTCATCCATATCTTTTCATGAAAATATTCTTCCGATCATTCTTGAATTTTACTCTACAAAACAATGATCATGTTGATAATTTGGGCGTTAATAATTCTGGATAAAATAATTCTTGAACTTGTTTTATTGAATTCTTATATCATTGTCATCATCCTCATGTTTATATTTTTTTAAAGTCATCTCGTGGCACAGTAGTGCATAGATGGACTTGGTATGATTATGACCGAGAGACTATTCGGTGTAATCATGACCGTAATGTTACAAATGATGTGGTAAAAATCCTCGATGGTAGTAGTGCATTGATGGATGATTGTTGGCATGATCATGACCATTAATGAATACACAAATATTCTTGGCCCGTAGTGCATGAATAATTGTGGTCGTGATACTAAAGAATATCCTTGGCCAGTAGTGCAGGGGTGATTCGATGATGTGGAATATTTATTAAAGTTTGAGTCTCGACTATAACAAAGGATGAAAAACCTTTTAAAAACCTAAAAGATAGTAGACTTTATTTTCTACTTGACTCTTTTATTGGATTGCATATTCCGCTACAGATTAAACCGGGTTATCTATTGTATTTTATCGGTTTAACATTGTTGAAGACTATTGATAATTTATTACGCATTATCTTAGTCATAATATTTCTTCTTTGGGCTAGTTGAGCTCACCCTTTCTTTCACCGTTCTCTTGAAATGAGAATATAGGTGGGACGAGTCGGGAAACGAGTGATGGTCCTGAAGATAGCATTAGTAGTCCTCACTATTACGTGAAATAGTGTGATAATAATTATAATGAGGACTTTTTGTTTGAGTTTGTATAATATCTAGTAGACGATATTTGTATTTAAACTCACGCTTTATATCGTATTGTACCACGCAGTTATGTTAATAAGTTGTATTTAAATTACATACCATATAAGTTTTGACCCAAGATGGGTGATGTATACCTAATTTTGGGGGCGTCACGGTTAGTATCGTAGCTTGGGATATGATCCTGGCTAAGATGTGAGAATAGTACTAGGAGGGAGAGACGGGGAATACCTTCGCTAGTATGACCTACCTAAGTTTATGTCTTTATTTATTGGTTGGTCGGAAGATAGGGATAATTTGTTATATGTCAATTAACCTTTTGTTTTGTGGCGATGTCTCGAAAATGACATCCGAGAATGTTGAGAATAGCGATGGAGCGCATGAGCGATCGTTGATTCACCACATATCAATAATCGGATAATGTGCATCGAAGGCGACAATCCTCATGCAAACAACAACAACACGACCAAATGATGAATGATCAAATGTTCGGAGGCTTTATGAAATTTATGCAACAAATAATGGAGAGCGACTCATGTCCAAAACGTGGGGTGGAAACACGGAAAACTCTCGGCGGTCACCGCTAAACAATTCAAGGAGCTAGGACCACCGGGAGTTTAAGGGAGAGCAAAAACCACTTACGGCGGAAGCATGGATAAAACAGATTACCAGAGATATTTGATGTCTTGGGATGCTCCGAGAGAGCAAAAGGTTCCATTTTGCCGCTTTTATGTTGCGGAGAGAGCGGATTCTTGGTGGGAATCGGTAAAAGCGTACTCAACTTCTTTGTCTTGAAGATATCTTGGGAGAAGTTCGGGAGAGTTTTCAACGACAAATACTTTCCCGAAAGTATTCGCCACATGAAGGAGGTGGAATTTATCAAGTTGGAACAAAACAATATGGCCAGTGTCGCAATACGAGGCAAAATTTGCGGAGTTATCACGGTTCGTCCCCACTCTTGTGGATAATGAAGAGAGAATGGCGCGAATGTTTTTAAGAGGTTTGAAGCGGAGATACGTCAACATCTTATTTCTCGTAAAGCGTGTTTGTATTCGGATGTTGTAAATAGGGCTCGATTAGTGGAACGCGATAATGAGTCTACACAACTAAAAGAAGCGGTAAATGACAAAATTATAATACCAAATGAGTAGTCATCGAGCGGTGAAAACAAGCGTGGAGGGAATCAACGGGCCGGATATGGTAACCACTTGGTGGTAATCGGGGCCAAAAACAATAAGAATGGACATTTCAAAAACGGAGATTCAACAATGGTGGAAAGACGTCGGCACCAAAGACCCATTGTTAAGGAAGGAGAAAGACCACCTATCATATGCTTTAAATGCGGAGGAGAGGGACACATCGATCAAAGCTGCGTCATGCCGTCAAAGCATGTTATAATTGTGGAAGAGAAGGTCACTTAGCTCGATTTTGTCGTTTCATCAAGACAAATTCAATAGGATGGAGGCACCAAAGGCCATCCCGTAAAAATTTAAAACCGGTAGTCTGAGGAGAGCGTTTGTTGTGACCTCCCAAAGAGCAAGGAATCCGAATGAGGTCATCACGGGTAAGCTTATCATAAACTCTAATGAAGTCTATACTTTATTTGATACCGGGTTCTACCCATTCTTTTATTTCTCTACTTTGCGCTCATCGATTAAATTTGACTCAGGAGAAATTAGACTTTGACTTATCTGTGGAAACTCCGTTGGGAAAAACCTTCATTACATCCACTTTGTTTATAAGTCTTGTTTGGTTCAAATCGGTACCCTCACATTAACCGTCGATCTTATTTCATTAAAAATACTTGCATTTGGCGTGATTCTAGGGATTGATTGGTTAACTACTTATCATGCAAAAATTGATTGTTTTAAATAAGGTTGTTAGCTTTCATATTCTAATCAACCTATTATGCTTGAATTCAAACGACCAAACCATTAAAATCAATCACGGTCATCTCAAGCCATAAAGCTATTCGTTTATTGAAAAACGGATGTCAAGCTTTCTTAGCTCATATCACAGATTTAAATAAAAATACGTCAGTTTTAAACGATATTCCTATTGTTAATAAATTTCCTGACGTATTCCCCGAAGAACTTCCTGGCCTACCCCCAGAGCGTGAAATTGAATTTTGTATCGACCTTGAACCCTAGGTACAAAACCTATTTCCAAAGCCCCATGTCGAATGGCTCTATTGAACTTCGTGAGTTAAAGACCCAACTGCGGAATTGTTAGACATTGGCTTTATTCGTCCTAGTACTTCTCCTTGGGGTGCTCCCTGTTCTATTCGTGAAGAAGAAAAAGATGGGAGTATGCGACTTTGTATTGATTATCGGGAGTTGAATCATGTCACCATCAAAATAGGTATCCATTGCCCGCGTATTGATGACTGTTTGACCCGGTTGCAAGGAGCCAAATTCTTTTCAAAGATTGATCTTCGTTAGGATATCACCAATTGAAGATTAGAACCGCTAACATTCCAAAGCGGCTTTTCGAACTTCGATGCGGGCATTATGAATTCCTAGTCATGTCCTTTGGATTGACTAATGCTCCTCTTTGCCTTCATGGATATGATGAACCGAGTATTCAGGAATATTTAGATCACTTTGTGGTCGTCTTTATTGATGACATCCTTATTTATTCCAAAAGCCGTGAAGATCATGAGCAACACTTGAGGTGACACTCCAAAAGCTTCGTGAATATAAGCTTTATGCCAAGTTGAAGAAATGCGAGTTCGGCTTGCGAAAGTAGCATTCCTTGGACACGTGGTATCAAGTCATGGAATATCTGTTGACCCAAAGAAAGATTGAAGCTATTCAAAGTTTGGAACAACCTAAATCGATGGACCGAAATCGTAGCTTTCTCGGTTTAGTTTGGTTATTATCGGAGATTCGTGGAAGGATTTTCTCGAATCGCTACTCCATTGACTTCGGTGACTCGAAAAGATACAAAGTTCGGTTGGAGCGAAGAATGTGAGAAGAGTTTTCAAGAACTCAAGAGGAGACTTATTTCAAAGACTGTTACGACAATACCATCCGGCTCGGAGGATTTGTCATCTACTGATGATGCTTGAGCAAAAGGGTTGGGATGTGTTCTTATGCAACATGGAAAAGTTATAGCCTATGCCTCGCGACAACTCAAAGAATATGAGAGGAATTATCCTACTCATGATCTAGAGTTAGCATATGTTATCTTCTGCACTTAAAATTTGGAGGCATTACTTGTATGGGGAGAAAGTGGAGATCTTTACGGATCATAAAAGCCTCAAATATTTCTTCACTCAAAAGGAACTCAACATGCGACAACGACGTTGGCTTGAAGCTGCTGAAAGATTATGATCATACCATCCAATACCATCTGGAAAAGTGAGCGTGGTAGTGACGCATTGAGTAGAAAATCATATGCAAGCACGAGTGCGATATTGTCAACGCAAAAGCCCATTTTGTGTGACTTGCAAAGGATGGAGATAGAGATAAAGACTCGAGGGACCCAGTGATGATGGCGAATATCACGAGTGGAACCGACTTTAATCGATAAAGTTAAAGCTACGCTCAAGCTACAAACACGGAGCCGATGCATATGAGGAAGAAAGTTCAAGAAGGTCTTATCTTGGAAGCAAGAATTGATGAAGAAGGAATACTTGAGTCAACTCCGGACTTTGTGTTCCTAACGACCACGATTTAAAGTATAATATCATGATGGAGGCGCCTGACACACCATTTGCAATCCATCACAGGGAGTACCAAAATGTATCATGATATTAAATCATACATTTTGGTGGAGCAATATGAAGAGAGAGATAGCACTGTTTATCTCAAGGTGTCTAACTTGTCAACGAGTTAAAGCGGAGCATCAAGTACCAAAAGGTCCATTGCAACCACTTGAAATTCCAGAATGGAAGTGGGAGCACATTACCATGGATTTCGTTACCGGTCTTCCTAAGGTTTCTCAAGGCATTGATGCGATTTGGGTCATTGTTGATAGATTGACCAAGTCTGCTCATTTCTTACCTATACGAGAAACTTATACACTTGAACGTCTTGCTCGTATGTACATAAACGAGATTGTAAGACTGCATGGTATCTTAGGTATCTATAGTTTCGATCGAGACCCAAGATTCACTTCACGATTTTGGGTTAGGTTGCAAAAAGCTATGGGCACAGACTTACGATTTAGCTCGGCATATCATCCTCGAGATTTGACGGACGATGGAGAGGACTATTCAAACTCTTGAAGATCTATTAAGACTCGTGTCCTTGATTTCAAGGGGAGTTGGGACAAGTTCTTACCATTGGTGGAGTTTTCCTCTGAACAGCGATTTATCAAGCAAGTATTGGCATGGCTCCATTCGAAGCATTGTATGGAAGAAAGTGTCGTTCTCCAAATTATCTTTGGGATGAGGTGGGTGAAACAACGTTGTTGGGACCAGAGTTGAATGCGTATGACTACGGAAAAGATTGAAACGATCCGACAACGTATATAAACCTCACAAAATCGACAAAAGAGTTATCTTGATCTTCATCGAAAGGGCGTAGAATTGAATATAGGAGATCATGTGTTGTTAAGAGTTGCTCCATGGAAAGGAGTTACAAGATTTGGAAAGAGAGGAAAACTTAATCCTCGATTCATCGGTCCATTTTAATCCTCGATCGAGTAGGAACGTGGCTATAGACTCGCTTTCTGCTAAATATGTCTCGTGTTCATAACGTTTTTCACATATCTATGTTACGTAAATATGTGAAAGACCCGAACCATATTATTGAGTTAGAACCGGACAAAATAGCGGAAGATTTGGCGTATGAAGAGGTTCTGTTCAAATTTTGGATAAGAAGGAACATATTCTACGCTCGAGGTTATACCTCAAAATCAAAGTTTTGTGGAGGAACCACGATGTTGAGGAAATGACTTGGGAGTTAGAATCGAAATGAAATCAAGGTATCCTTACCTCTTGACATACCGAGTACGTACCACTAATTTCGAGGGCGAAATTTCATAAGAAGGGAGGTTGTAAGACCCCGCTTTTTATAAATAAAGATGAATTTTCTATAAATATTATTTTTGAATATTATGGAATAAATTTGATATAACGTTATAGTTGTGGGTAATATTTATAAATTTTGCAAAGTATGCAAGTTGTTATAAAATATTAGTTTGGTTGGGAATATTCTTTTGTTAGGAAATATTAAATACAATGGCTCAATCATTGGTGGACCCCACAATGCGAAATTATTATTTGATTGAGAAAAACGACAAAAATATTTTATAAAAATAACGGCGGAGGTGTTCTGCGATTAAAAGCTGTTGAACTACCCGGTGGTAAAAAATACGATGTCTGGCGTAGTTGCATAGTAATAGCACGGTATTGATTATTGATGCTTACGTGAGAAGTCACTCAACTATGCTCAATTATTACTACGATAATTCTTTGCATCATATCTCTTATATTATTGATTCAATTATTGTCACAATTATCATCTCAGATAATATGTTATAGTATTAAATCAATAATTAAGGCGACAAGTTATAAATGATTAATAATTGTTGAAAGATTAAATATGTGTTGATGAAAAAAAAAATGATTTGTGGTAAGTTTGATTATTTTATGGGGGCTCATATGTCATCATCTAAGAGTCTCTTCGTCGATAATAATTACCTTCGTCGATAAGTAGTAATTACCCTTGTGAATAGTATTTACCCTTCACGATAGTAATTACCTTCGTCAATAGTAATTATCCTTGTGAATAGTATTTACCTTCGTCAATAGTATTTACCTTCGTTAATAGTAATTACCTTTACCAGACGTCGAACCACTTGTCGTTTCACATTACAGGCGTCAAACCAGTCGTCAAGCCACTTGCCTTTTCACACGGCAGGTGCTAAGCTAGAAATCTTCTATAAATAGAGGCCTAGGGCTTCATTATTTTTCACGAATTCATTCAAGCTATAGAGAGAGAAAGTATAGAGAGAATAAGAGAGAAAGAAGAAGAGTATTTTGTTCTACTGCTTCTGCGATATTCAATCTCCTACCAAATGTAAGGGTGTTATTCTTTCTTATTCAGCGAAGAAACTATTTGTTATTCCATTGCTTATTATTACATTGGAATAACTTTGTATAAGTGGTTTACCCTATACTTGGTGACATTCTTCTATTATTACATTTGGAACATCCATGCTGTGTGTTTTACACCTGGACTGGTTCCGCTCTTTATTATTATTCATTTGGAACATCACATGCATGTGTTTTACACGGGACTGGTTAAAATCTTTATTATTACTCCGCTGGAACATCCATGCGTGTGTTTTACCTGGACTGGTTCCGCCTTTATTATTACTGTTGGAATATCCTATCATGTGTTTTACAGGATGCAGTTCCATCTTTATTATTACATTGGAACATCCCGTGGGTGTAAATTTCACCTCGACTTTGTTCCGTTCTTTATTATTACATTGGAATAACTTTTATTCGGTTTATCGCATGCACATGGTGATTTCTTTTGTTATTCCATTCTTTATTATATCCAGTTGGTTAAAACTTTGACTTCTATACTCCATGAAATTAGTGGAATATCCTTGATATTTGCGTTTCATCCAGTATCTTTTCATGAAAATATTCTTCGATCATTCTTGAATTTTACTCTACAAAACAAGATGTCGTGTTGATAATTTGGGCGTTAATAATTCTGGATAAAATAATTCTTGAACTTGTTTTATTGAATTCTTATATCATTGTCATCATCCTCATGTTTATATTTTTTAAAGTCATCTGTGGCTTTTGTAGTGCATAGATGGACTTGGTATGATTATGACCGAGAGACTATTCGGTGTAATCATGGCCGTAATGTTACAAATGATGTGGTAAAAATCCTCGATGGTAGTAGTGCATTGATGGATAGTTGTTGGCATGATCATGACCATTAATGAATACACAAATATTCTTGGCCCGTAGTGCATGAATAATTGTGGTCGTGATCTTAAAGAATATCCTTGGCCGTGTAGTGCGGGGGTGATTCGATGATGTGGAATATTTAATAAAGTGAGTCTCAAATTATAACAATGATGAAAAACCTTTTAAAAACCTAAAAGATAGTAGACTTTATTTTCTACTTGACTCTTTTAATGGATTGCATATTCATTGCAGTTTAAACCGGTTTATCTATTGTATTTTATCGGTTTAACATTGTTGAAGACTATTGATAATTTATTACGCATTATCTTAGTCATAATATTTCTTCTTGGGCTAGTTGAGCTCACCCTTTCTTTCACCGTTTCTCTTCTTGAAAATGAGAATATAGTTTGAGACGAGTCGGGAAAACAGTGATGGTCCTGAAGATAGCATTAGTAGTCCTCACTATTACGTGAAATAGTGTGATAATAATTGTAATGAGGACTTTTGTTTGAGTTTGTATAATATCTAGTAGACGATATTTGTATTTAAACTCACGATTTATGTCGATTGTACACGGCAGTTATGTTAATAAGTTGTATTTAAATTACGTACCATGTAAGTGGTGACCCAAGATGGGTGATGTATACCTAATTTTGGGGCGTCCACAACCATCTTCTTTGAGATGCGTGAAGCGTACCCATCCAACCGCACTTTCGGCGTGTCTTGGGAGACGCGTTTTAGAAACTATTTAATGACAAATACTTTCCCGAAAGTGTTAAGTATACGGGCTGAAGGAAGTGGAGTTCATCGATTAGAACAAAACAACACGATTTGTCTCGATGACGAGGCAAAGTTTGCGAGTTATCCGAGTTTGCACCTCATTTGGTGGAGAATGAGGAACGTATGGCGCGGATGTTTCTTAGAGGTTTGAAACCCGGCATCGACAATATCTCATTTCTCATAAATTTTCTCTCTATTCGAGGATGTTGTTAACGAGGGCTCAATTGTTAGAAAGCGAGATAACGAGTATGTTCAACCGAGGGACCATAACCGAGGATCGTACCGAGATAGCGATCAATGAATAATGATAACCAAATGGAGAAAAAAGCAGACGGACAAAAATGGTAACCACTCTGGTGGTAATCTTGGCCATGAAAATAGAAGAAGCGAGTTAGGAAGAGATTTTAAAAGAGGATATTTAACAACGACCGTATGAAGAGGCAGCGATCTTGGCGGAAAGAATCGGTTCTAAGGGAGGAGAAACGACCACCCCATTCATATGCTATAAATGCGGGAAAGAGGGACATATCGGTCAAACTGTCCCACAACAGTTCAAGGTATGCTATAATTGTGGAAAGGAAGGACATATCGCTTTCGAGATTATGCGATGGCGAAACCTAGTTCAATGAGGGACGGTGACTCAAAAACATCCCCCCAGAAAAGTCAAAATCAATCGGTTTAGGGAAGAAGCGTTTGTTGTGGTTTGGTCAAAATGCGAGGAACCCAAACGAGGTGATCACGGGTAAGCTAGTTATAAATTCTTGCGAAGTTTAAACCTTACTTGATCTTACCAAGCTTTAACCATTCATTTATCTCTCTACTTGTGCTCAACGTTTAAACTTGACTCCGGAGAAATTAGACTTTGACCTATCTGTGGAAACTCCGTTAGGAGAAACTTACATCACATCCACTGTTTATAAATCTTGTTTGATTCAAGTTGGCACCATTACCTTACCTGTTGACCTTATCTCTTTAAAGATACTTGTTTTTGATGTTATTTTAGGGATTGATTGGTTAACTACTCATCATGCCAAAATTGATTGTTTTCGTAAGGTTGTTAGTTTTTATATTCCTAACCAACTTTGTTGTGCAATTCAAGCAACTAAACCATTAAAATCAATCACCGTCATATCTAATCATAAAGTTATTCGTTTATTAAAAAGCGGATGTCAAGCTTTCTTAGCCCATGTTATGGATTTGAATAAAGACACGTCAAATTTGAATAATATTCCTGTTGTTATTGACTTTCTGACGTATTTCTGAAGAACTTCCGGTCTACCCCGAGCGTGAAGTTGAATTCTTTATTGATCTTGAACTGGTACAAAGCCCATTTCTAAAACCCCATATCGAATGGATCTATTGAACTTGAGGAGTTAAAGGTCCAACTACGAGGAATTGTTGGACATCGGTTTCATTAGTCCTAGTACATCTCCTTGGGTTCTCTCTGTTTTATTAAGTAAAGAAGAAAGAGCGGGTATCGACTTTATTGATTGACTATCGGAATTGAACCATATCACCATCAAGAATAGGTATCCTCTACCTCGTATTGATGACTTGTTTGACCGATTGCAAGGGCACAATTCTTTTCAAAAATCGATCTTAGTTACGGATATCATCACGGTGAAGATTAGAACCGAGGATATTCAAAAGGCGCCTTGAACTTCGGTATGAGCATTATGAATTCTTAGTCATGTCTTTCGGATGACTAATGCTCCTGCGACTTTCATGGATATGATGAACCGAGTATTCAAGGAATATTTGGATCGGTTTGTTGTTGTCTTTATTGATGACATCCTCATATATTCTAAAATCGTGAAGATCATGAGCACCATTTGAAGTTTGGTACTCCAAAGGCTTCGTGAAAACAAACTATATGCCAAATTAAAGAAATGCGAGTTACGGCTTGAGGAAGTAGCATTTCTTGGGCACGTGTGTCAAAACATGGAGTATCCGTGGACGTGAAGATTGAAGCAATACAAAGTTGGAACAACCAAAGTCGGTGGCCAAAGAAATCGTGGTTTTTACGGGTCTAGTTGGTTATTATCGGAGATTCGTGGAAGGGTTTTCTCGAATCGCTACTCCATTAACTCAGCTAACTCGAAAGGATACAAAATTCGTTTGGAGCGAAGAATGCGAGAAGAGTTTCCAAGAGATTAAGAGGAGACTTATTTCGGCACCTGTTCTAACAATACCATCTGGTTCGGATGGATTTGTTATCTACAGACGATGCTTGAGCAAAGGGTTAGGATGTGTTCTCATGCAACGTGGAAAAGTCATAGCTTATGCCTCATGACAACTTAAAGAATATGAGAAGAATTATCCTACTCATGATCTAGAGTTGGCGGCAAAGTCGTTTAAGCTGCTAAAGATATGGAGCACTATCTATATGGGGAGAAAGTGGAGATATACTCGGACCATAAAAGCCTTAAATATTTTTTCACTCAAAAAAAGAACTCAACATGCGGCGGCGTTGGCTCGAGCTATTGAAAGACTACGACCACACTATTCATACCATCCGGAAAAGCGAACGTGGTAGGCGACGCGTTGAGTAGAAGATCATATCTTGAGGAATGAGTGCGATGATGTCAAGTATCGCGTAGAGCCAACTTTAATAGAAAAAGTTAAGGTTGCTCGAGCCACCCAATCTTGGGGTGATGGGTATGAAGAAGAAAGTACAAGAAGGAGCTATTAGGGCGAGAATTGATGAAGAAGGAATACTTGAGTCCACTCCGACTTTTTGTGTCCCTAACGACTCGATTTGAAGTACAAGATTATGATGGAGGCACACAATACACCATTTGCAATCCATCTGGAAGTACTAAAATGTATCGTGATCTTGACATACATTTTGGTGGAACAATATGAAGAGAGATTGCAAAGTTTATCTCGATGTATTTAACTTGTCAACGTGTAAAGGCGGAGCATCTAGTACCTAATGGTCCGTTGCAACTACTTGAGATTCGAAATGGAAGTGGGAACACATTACCATGGATTTTATTACGGGTCTTCCTACGGTTTCTCGAAGGCATCAATGCTATTTGGGTTATTGTTGATAGATTAACCAAGTCTCGCTCATTTCTTGCCGATCACGAGACTTATTCCTTGAGCGTCTTGCTAGTATGTCGTGAATGAGATTGTGAGGTTGCATGGCATGCACTGTATCCATAGTTTCGGATCGTGACCCAAGATTCACTTCAAGATTTTGGGTTAGCTTGCATAAAGCTATGAGCGCGGATTCTGATTCGATTCGCATACCATCCTCAAACAGACGGACAATCGAGAGAGACTATTCAAACTCTTGAAGATCTATTAAGACTACGTGTCCTGAACTTCAAGGCGATTGGGATAAGTATTTACCATTGGTGGAATTCTCCTACAACAACAGTTATCGAGCAAAGTATAGGTGTGGCTCCATTCAAGCATTATATGGATGAAAATGTCGCTCTCCAATATGTTGGGATGAGGTGGATGAAGCAACATTGTTGGGACCCGAGTTAAGTACGATATGACTACCGAAAAGATCCAAATGATTCGACAACGTATACAAACGCGGCACAAGATCGACAAAAGAGTTATCACGGATATTCATCGAAAGGGCGTGGAATTTAGTATAGGGGATCATGTATTGTTGCGAGTTGCTCCATGGAAGGGAGTTACAAGATTTGGGAAGAGAGGAAAGCTCAATCCACGATTTATTGGTCCATTTCAAATTCTTAACCGAGTAGAAAATGTAGCCTATAGACTTGCGTTACCTCAAGTATGTCTCGTGTTCATAATGTGTTTCACATATCTCTGTATTTCTTAAATATGTGAAAGACCCGAACCACGTTATAGAGTTAGAACCGGACGAAATAGCGAAGACTTAACGTGTGAGGAGGTACTGTCAAGATCTTGGATAGGAAGGAGCATGTCCTACGCCAGCGAAAAGGTCATACCACAAGTTAAAGTTTTGTGGAGAAATCATGCTATAGAGGAAATGACACAGGAATTGGAAAGCGGAAATGAAAGCGAGGTATCCTCACCTTTTGAAACACCAGTGCGTATCGTCAATTTCGAGGACGAAATTTCATAAGGAGGGAGGTTGTAAGACCCCAACTTATTATTAATGAAATTTAATTTTCTCTATTTATTATTTTGAAATAGTAAGGGTTGATTTGATTAATGTGGATAATTATGGGTAAAATCATGAAATATTTTAAAATAAGCAGTGGTTATAAAATATTCATTGTTGTCGGGAATATTCGTTTGGTCGTGGAATATTCTTTAGCATGTCGGGGAATATTAATACGACGGCTCGGCCATGTATGTGGGCCCCATAACGAGCGATTGGATGAAGAAAGCGAGCAAATATAAGTTGTTTAAAAATAACGGTAGTAAGTATTCACAGGTTAATCTTATTAAAATACTCGGTGGTTAACACACGATAGCACGCAGTATTGCACCAATTATTGATTCTTACGTGAAGGCACTTACTCAATAATGGTTACGATAATTACTGATCGATATTTTATTTTATTGATTTAATAATTGCTTTGCGTTGATATTTTATATTCTTTGTTGTTTCATAATTGTCATTACGCAAGATTTTTCATTATCAAAGCAATAATTCATATTATCTAAATAATATTATTAGATAACATTATTAGCAATGTCTAGAAAGTTACGTCTAAGGAGAGGTTTGGTCACCTAATTGCACGCCAAAGAAGAGAGAAATTCTTATTGAAAGCCCCTCTTTCCTGTGAAAGCGCTGGTTGTCGATATTGTGATTACGTAATATTATTTGTGAATAATTAATTATTGATTCATATGATGAGAAAAATATTGATTTTATGTGGATATAGATGGAGAAAATTTTTAATGTGACAATTGTTGAAAATTGAAATTTTATCTTTTTCGATAAAATAATTCGTTTAAATATATTATTATATTTTAATAATATAATAATGGTGATATTTTTACAACGAATGTGGGATATATGAGTATACGAGGAGGAAGAGTATTTTTGTTGCAATAAATGTTTAAAACATGTTAAACATGTCGGTTGGACCCCATTTATTGTTGAAATTTGATTATAACAGTAAAATCACCCGTTTATGGATTTCGGTCAATTTCTATTTGGAATTTGGGAAAACTTTCTTACGCAAAGTTGTAGAGAATTGAATTTCATATAAAAAGTCATGAGATTGGAATTTTTCTGAAAAAGGGCTATTTATTGTGAATTATTGAAGTTCCAAAGCTCAAAATAATTGATTTTGGAAGTTTAAATTATTTTAAATTAGAAAAACGTTTTTTTACTTTTTTTATAGAAGGTGGCATGTGCTTATTGAGCTGAAATCAGATTTCAAGAATGGCGTAGGAATTTTGATATATATAATAATATTAAATTAAATTTTACCTTTTGATGTTCTAAGAATTTCCTATAAATAGAGTCTTGGGTTAGAATTGAAAATCACACCGAAACTGAAGTTTTCTCTATATTATCGGCGTATTCTTGTGAGTATTTTGAGTATATTTTGAGTATTGCTATCGGTTAAAAGTTCAAGTCATAGCCTATATCCCATGTTTCAACTAAAAATCTTGTCTTTGTGAGGTAAGGGATATTATTTTTTCGTAATGATATTATTTCTTCAATATCCTTATCTTTGAAATATTGACTGAAGTTTTTATCAAATTTGGAACTTTTAGGCGTCAGATTTTTATTCACGTATACTGCCTTATTCACGTATCGACACTTATTTATGAATACTGACGACTATTCATCTAAAAATGAAAATTTTCCTTTTCGTCCAAAATATTTATTACGGATACTAGCTTTGATTGTATCCATGTTTTGATCATTCTTGAATTTTACACCACTATGATTATTTTTGAGGTATTGTTGGACATGGATAAAACAAAATACGAATCCTTAATCCTTAATCCTTGTCATTTTGTTTCACTTTGGATTCGTTTCTTTAAAAATATTTTCATCATCCTCGATCTTAAATGATGATATTATTGAATATCTTTGGCTTTGTAGTGCAAAGATGAATGATTTCGATGAATATCTTTGGCCCGTAGTGCAAAGATGAGCAGTGTTTAGATGAACATGACCAATGATGAATATCTTTGGCTCAGTAGTGCAAAGATGAATATTTGATTCGGATGTATATTGATTGATGTTACAGAGGGATAAAAGATGAGCGATTTAACTTTTAAATTCATACATAGAAGATAGTAGTTTGCATTCTCTACTTAACTCTTCTAATGAATTATTATTTCATTGCGAATATTGGTTTAAAACTTGTTGTCTATTGTATTCTATTAGTTTTTTTTTTGAAGACTAACGATAATTTGTTGTATATTATCTTAGTCATAATATTCTTCTTGGGCTAGTTAAGCTCACCCTTTTCCTTGTTGTTCCATTTTTCTTCTCGGGAGGCGAGAATGTAGCGAGTACTAGTCGGGGTATGGAACGAAGGTTCTAGAGAGAGTTGTTTAGTAGTCCTCACCATTTTGTAAAATAATGTATCAATAATTATGATGGGGATTTATTTGCGTGTGGATATTGTCTAGATGGCAATATCTCGTATTTAAACTCACAGTTTATATGTTGTAATAATAAAGTTGTAGTTGTTTCTGTACCATGTATTGACAACTCAGAATGGGTGATGTATACCTATTTTTGGGGCGTCACAATATATATATATAATTAATTTATATATATGTGACTTATTAATTATTGAATATACGTTATTAATATATATATATATATGGGTTCCAATTCTTATTTTAATAATCTCTGAAAATTTGGATTCTTACACCAAACATAGCTGTGATATTTTTGCTTCTTATGTTATATTTTGTTCATTTGAATTCGCAACCTCACATTTGAAACTTTGGTCAGATGACCGCTGGAGCAACTAGATCAACTGTTAATATTTTGCAAGGATTAATCTTTATATCAAAACATTTTATTTCCCCCAAAAAATTAAAATACTACACAGATCCTCATCTTGCCTAACATTAAAAAAATTTGTTTATATCATCTGTTTAATTCTGAATTGTTTTGTTCTTCTTTTACTTTATTTATTATATGAATTTGGGTTTATTTATTAAGATTGTTGAGGTTTAACAATGAAACTAAATATATATAAAGTAACTATGAATATTTATATAACGTAACTATATGAATATTTTAATATATATATATATATATATAAATTTATCTTTAAAATTTATAAATAAATATTTATTTATAAATTTATAAATTTTCATCTAAAATTTATAAAATTTAGATATGAATATTTGTTTACATATATATATATATATTTATATATAAAAATATTCATAGTTACTTCATATATATTTAGTTTAATGTTGAGATTTGTTTAGTATTTTATTTAGTTTGATAAGAAATTTTGAAAAGAATGTGTACATATATATATATATATATATATATATATATATATGAATTATAGGATCAGTGGCCGACGTGGCGAATATTGAACTTTATCTCAAAAAATATGTGGATGCATAAATTCGAACCCAAGACCTCTAATTTGGAATATTAATCCAATGACAACCCGAGCACCTGGGCCTAGTTATTATTATTATTATTATTATTATTATTATTATTATTATTATTATTATTATTATTATTATTATTATCTTAATTTAAGGCAACATTTTTATAGTCGTTGCAAAAAGTTGTATAAAATATGCAAAGAAAATAAAAAATGTTGCCAATGAATGTGGTCCATATTAGACAACGAAATATAGCAACAAAAAAACTTTCGTTGTCCACGATGAGGAGAAATCAAGTGGTTAAAAATTTTGCAACGAATTTCTAACAAATTTTGTTTCCAAATTTTGTGTAATACCTGAAAAAAAATTTAAATAATAATAATAATAATTAAACATTAAATAATAATATAAAAAAAAATATTTTATTTTAAAACATATTAATTGGACTTTGTCATTTTTGGGTTAAACTAGTTATTTAATTTATGTGGGCTAATAAATATTAGTAAGTGATGGATAAAATTAAATTGGTAAAATTGGGCTTTAAACTAAGTGGATCTAATTTATAATTGTATAATTTAAAATCCTATTAAAAATTTATAGAGTTAATAAAATATATTAATTAATAAGTAAAACCTAATTTTACGCATTACTTTGATCGCGTAAGAATCACCGACCGGGAAAAAAAAAGGAGGCGAGAGCGAAAACAAAGAAGAAGGCGACAAATGGCGATGACAAGAATCAAGAGGAAGAATTGAATCCATGTGAGTCTCTGCCTGCAGGTTATTGAATTAATAGTGTAGTACTATAATCATTGTGAAATCATCATGTAAAGTCTGTTGTATTTGTTTAAGGCTTGTACACAGTTGATAGTAATTGGCTTATTGTTGAGTATCATGTGAATTGGATAAGGTGGATATTAATTGAATAATAATGAATATTAAAATAATATATGCATGAATCCAGTAACATTAATGCACGAAAAAAAAAACGGAACAGGAAGGTAATCATGTTGCTGCAATTATTATGTTATTATATACATAGATATATTAGGATTGTTTATATCAATATATGTACCAACCTGCAGAGCATGACTATTAAGTTATATAGATATTATATTTTAATAAGTTTTAGCCATGAATTGTATAAACGGAAATTGTAAATTAAATTAAAGTTATGTAATTAATTTGAATTAATTAGTTAATTTTACCGACATAAGTATAAAAGTTCTTAATAATAAATTTAATAGTATTATGTTATTAATGATTGAATTGTAATAAAATTTTATTAAATTATTTAGATTGAACGGAGAGAGTCTAAGCGAGTTTTTGGATTATATTTTGGGTATTACATTGCGTAATCCAGGTACGGATTCTGTACTCTTTCAACGAGACTCTTTTATTTTTGATTTGTTCGTTTCGTTATTCGTTTCAAAATTTAGTATTGCTTCTCATGATTGTTCCTTGTCAATTGATTGTGATAAATTTGTTTTGACGTTGTATTAGAACTCATATTTGTACTCATTAGACTAGTGTATCATGTCTAAATTTTATTTTGATATTTATAGTGTTGTACATGTTATTATATTTCGGAGACTTGTGTTGATGATTCGTTCGACCTAACATGTACACGTTAGAACCCATTTGTGTTGATATTGTGTCGCATGTGTTGTGACATGATATTTTTGTTAGAATACCGTAGGGTATACCTGAGCTATAACCACCTGTGACGGTACCACATGCATGTCCTCTTGGCACCGAGGCATGACACCTTCCGTGGCGGTGTGATAAGTCCACGGCGTCTCCGTTTTGTGCTCCGGTGGGAGTTGGCCATTTGGTGTTTTTTTGTGGGAGGCGTATGGGTCGACCCTAGTTTTTCTGTTCTGTTCTGCGGAGTGGTGATGTTTGTGCCAAACAAGCCTTCCGATTTTACACGCATCTGGATTGCGCAGTCCGATGTGTGATTTCCTGTGTGGCATTGGTTCAATACAGTCTTATCTAAACAAGTAATTGGAGATGGTGTGTTAAACTATATGATAAAAAACTGTAGAAATAAGAGATTGAGTTTTACAAGGAAGTCAAGCTAGGATTACAATTCCCCTATAGTATCGCCTAATCTCTTAACTCTCCACATTACAAACAAATCGCCTATGAGTCACAAACTTTTCATAAGTATGAGTTTCAAGAACCCGCACATATCTTATCATTCTCAACCTATCAATTATATACATGAGAAAAGATTCACCTTCTCGTCATATACATATTGATAGCACGACATACTATTCCAATGATTATCACTGTAATAACTATGTAATCACAAACCCCCTCCCATTCGAAGGTTTGCACTACTCAGCTATCACATGAGTCCTCAATCGAAATCTTAGAACTTCTAACTTTCTCTTTACTTAATACGAATTTTCTTTAATTCGTATACTATCCTTTACAACTCAATTTGAGTTCTTCTTCCCGTACTACTTCGTAGTACCATTCATTCATAACATTAGCAATGAATCATTCATCGTTTAACAGATCATCTATTACTATGATTTACTGTGATCACGTGGTGATCTTCTTATCCTTCACTTTATGATTATAGTCTTAGGTACTCATACCTATGGTTTGGTGTTGATCCCGACTTTTAATAGAATTTAAATTATTTATAGTAAGGTGTTGATTTGATATAATGCTATAGTTATGAGTGATATATGCAAATTTTACAAAGTAAGCAAGTTATCATAAAATATTCGTTTGGTCGAGTAATATTCTTTTTATCGGGAAATATTCGTATTACAATGCCGAATTAACCAATCATTTGTGGGCCCTATAACAGAATAATTGTCGGATAGGGAAAGCGACAGAAATAACCTTTTTAAAAATTGACAGCAAAACTTTTATCGATAACTATTAAAATACTTATGATAAAAATACAGTAATGCGCGTGATTCTACAATAGTACACGGTATTCCTCAGTAGCACACTGTATTGTACAGTGATTCATATTATTAATTCTAATGTAAGAAGTCACTTAGTATTTCATTCAATAATTGTTATAGTAGTTATTGTACAGTGATTCATATTATTGATTCTTAATTACGTAAGAAGTCATTCAGTATTTTATTTAATAATTGTCACAGTTGTTATTGCACAGTAACTCATATTATTTGATATGATATAATTAAATCAGTTGGCAGTATTGTGAGTCTATGTTAATAATTATGAATAATGGTTCAAAGATTAAAAAGGGTGTTGATTAAAGATAAGTATGATATTCATATGTTTGTTCAATTATTTTCTTTTTACAAAGTAAGTCTGGCATAACTTGTCGACACTCTAGTTTTCCTAAAGTAGTCTGGACCACAACTCTATTATTGAACAAATTTTGTTAAAATGTGTATAAGTTGGTTTAATTTTTTCTGTGGTACCATAAATTCTGTGAGATCCCGAATTTTATGAAATGAAAGTATTCAATTTTCTTATAATTATTATTTTATTTAGTAAATGGTTAAATTGAGAAAGGGTTAAAGTTAAGGATGATATGTGAAAATTTTGCAAAGTAAGTAAGTTGATATAAAATATTTGTTGTGTCGGGGAATAGTTATTAATATTATTATTTGTAATATCTTCGATAGTTATGTATAGGTATACATCACCCTCTTGAGTCGTAAGATCCTCAATTACAATCTTTAATATCACAAGAGAGTTGTGAGTTTAATACAAATATTGTCTTACAGACATAATATCTCTCGAATAAGTCCTCATTACATTTATTGTCATTTTAATGAATAGTGATGACTACTAATCTTATCATCATCGGATATCGATCCGTTCTCGACTTTCGTCCCGGCTATATTCTCATTTCACGAAGAGAACGGTGAAGGAAAAGGTGAGCTCAACTAGCCCGATAAGAAATATTATGACTAAGATAATGCGAGAATAAATTATCATTAGTCTTGATAATGTTAAAGCGATAAAATACAATAGACATCAAGTTTAAGCTGCGGTGAAACAAATGAATCCATTAAAAGAGTCAAGTAGAGAATAAAATCTACTATCTTTTATGATTTAAAAGGTTTTTCATCACTTTTATCATTTGAGACTCGACAATAATAAATAATCCACATCATCAAATCATCCCTACACTACGGGCGAGGATATTATTTAGTATCACGACCACAAATTATCCATGCACTACTGGGCCAAAGATAATCGTGTTTTCATCAATGGTCTGATCATGCCATAAAACAATTCATCTTTGCTCCCTTGGCGAAGAGAATCCATAGCCATAATCATACCAAAAAGCGTCCATCAATGCACTACGGACGATGAGGACTTTTTCCACATCATTTGTAACATTACGGTCATGATTATACTTAGAATAATCCACAGTCATAATCATACCAAGTCCATCTATACACTACAGACCACGAGATGACTTTCAACAAAATATAAACATGAGGATGATGACAATGATATAAGAATTGATAAAAACAAGTTCAAGAATTAAATTATTAGGGAACTAATAACGTCAAATTATCGACATGATACTTCTTTGTAGAGTAAAATTCAAGAATGCTCGAGAAGAATATTTCCATGAAAAGATCTTTGGATGAAGCGCAAATATCGAGGATATTCCACTAATTTCATGGAGTATAAAAAGTCAAAACTTTAACCAACCGAGTATAATAAAGAATGGAATAACAAAAGAAATCACCATGCATGCGGTACTTATATAGAGCAGTTATTCCAATAAATAATAAATAACGGAACGGTCGAGGCGTATACGCCAAGCGGGATATTCAACGAGAATAATAAAGAATGGAATAACAACGAAATCACCATGCATGCGGTGCTTCGCATGAGCGAGTTATTCAACGAGAATAATAAATAACGGAACCGAGGTCGAGCGAAATTACGCAAAGGCGGGATGTTCAACGAATAATAAAGAATGGAATAATAATAGAAATCACCATGCATGCGGTACTTGGCATAGATAAGTTATTCAACGAATAATAAATAACGGAACCAGTCCCACAAAAAACGCATGCAGATATTCAGGATATTCCAAAAGAATAATAAAGAGGCGGAATCACCAGTCCCAAGATAAACGCATGAGAACGAGGATATTCAATAGAATAATAAAGAATGGAATAACGAAAGAATTTCACCAAGTATAGGGTAGCCGCACGTATACGAGTTATTCAACGAATAATAAAGAAAATAGAAACGAACCGTCGTAAAAATTTAAAGAGCGAATATTTCAATAGAATAATAAATAATGAAATAATAGAAGAATTTCACCATGTATGCGGGTTAGCATAAACAGGTTATTCAACATAATAATAAATAATGGAATAACGAAGAATTTCACCATTATAGGGTAGCTTAGCGTAAACATTTATTCAAACAGAATAATAAAGAATGGAATAACAACTCTTTCACGAGTATTGAAAAAAAAGTAATTTCTTCATGAATACGAAAGAATAATATCCCTTACGACTTACAAAAATAATATCCCTTACCTTATAAGAAAACTGGATATAGAAGTAGTGAAATAGCGAATACTTTTTTTCTTTCTCTCTATAGTTTCTCTCTACAGAGTTTAGGTGAATTAAGTAAAAATAATGAAGGAATGAGCTTATTTATAGAAGAATGGATTGCATAGTAACTAATTCATGAAGCGGTCGATTGATTTACTTTTTTTATCGGATGGTCCAGATTTAAAAAAAAATTTTTTAAATAAAATATAATATATTCTATTTATAATCTAATAAAACGAATAACTTTATAAAAGTATTACATTTTTATATAAAAAAGATTTTACTATATGCAAAACACTATCGCAGCAATATGCAATCTGACACTATGCATAATAAAATATAATATATTACATTTATAGAATAACTTTATAAAAGTATTACATTTTATATATAAAAGATTTTACTATGCAAAATACTATATATAATAGAATATAATATATTCTATTTTATAGAATAACTTTATAAAAAGTATTACATTTTATATAAAAAGCTTTTACATTTTATTACATTAATAATACTAATAAAACAAAACTTATATATATATATATATATATATATATATATACATCAATAAACAATAATTGAATCGAATAACGTGAGATACTATGTCGTGACTCTCTTGTATATAATTGAACAAAAGCGAGTGACTTCTCACGTAAGCATCGATAATCAATACTGGTGTATTACTCTTGTATGCGACCACACGTATTCTCTTATTACTTTTACTACTGAGAGTAGTTCAGCAGTATTAACGGTAAAACTTCCGTAGTTATTTTCATAAAAATATTTTTGTCGTTTTCTCGATCAATCAAATGATAATTAGTTGTGGGGTCCACCCGATGATTGTCTTGGTCGTCTGAATATTCCCCACAAAAGAATATTCCCAGACCAATCGAATATAATATAACAACTTGCATACTTTGCAAAATTTATAAATATTACCCACAACTATAACATTATATTAAATCCACACCATAATATTCAAAAAAAAAATTAGAAATTTAAATCTTTATTAAGTAAAATTTGGGATTTTACAATCTCCCTCCTTATGAAATTTAAGCCCTCGAAATTTACGTGCGTACACAGGTATCTTAGAAACAGATGAGGACACTTGATCCGATTCTAACTCTTGAGGTATAACCTTTGAGTGTTGAATACATTCGAGGATTTTAACAGTACATCTTCATACGTTAAATTATCCATTATCTCGTCAGGTTCTAAATCAATAATGTGGTTGAATTCGTCCACATATTTACGTAACATCGATATGTGAAAAATGTTATGAACACTGACATACTTGGCGGTAAAAGCAGTCTATAGGCCCGCGGTTCCTACTCGATCAAGGATTTCAAATGAGTCGATAAAATCGAGGGTTGAGATTTCCTCTCTTCATCGATTCTTGCTTCTAGAATAATGCCCTCTTGAACCTTCTTTTTCACATTCATCAGCTCTGAGTATTTAGCTTGAGCGGCTTTAACTTTATCGATTAAAATCGATTCTACTCGTATATTCGTTATCTTCACGTGGGTTCGTATATTTCACACTTTCATAAACGCATCGATCTTCTACTCAACGCGTCGGCTACCACGTTACTTTTTTCCACGATGGTATTGAATGATACGATCGTAATCTTCAACGGCTTCGAGTCAACGTCTTTGGCGCGTATTATGTTCGTTTTAGTTGAAGAAATATTTAAGGGTTTTAGAAATGGGGTTTTGTCTTGAGGTTCGATACAAAATTTGATTTCACGCTCTGGGGTAGGCGAAGAAGTCTTGAAAATCGTCGAGAAATTTATTAACAATAGAAATATCATTCACAATTGTGACTCTCATCGAAGACTTGGATAACACGTCACATTGATACCTATCAACTTGTCATCGTTATTCTGGCGTCCCTATAAAGTCGGCTTGATTGCATTCCACACAAGGAAGTCGACAACGAAAGGATCGGGGCTCTTTACTTATGGCTTGATATGACAATGATTGACTTTAGTGGTTTGGTTGCTTGAATTAGCATATAACGGGTTGGTTAGGAATATGAAAGCTAACAACCTTATTAAAAGCATGATGAGTAGTTAACCAATCGATTCCTAAAATCACATCAAAGGCAAGTATTTTCAAAGAGATAAGATCGACAGGTAATGTGAAAGTGTTGATTTGAATCAAACAAGATTTATAAATAGTGGAGGTAACGAAGGTTTCTCCCAACTGAGTTTCAACAGATAAATCAAAGTCTAACTTCTCCAGAGTTAAATTCAAACATTGAACACAACTAAGTGGAATGAAAGAGTGAGTAGAACCGGTATCTAACACGGTATAGACTTCGTAAGAGTTTATGATTAACTTACCCGTGATAATTTTATTCAGGTTCCTCATCACGAAAAAAAAAACACTCTCTCTTAAACTACCGGCTTTGGCTTATGGGACATCCTTTGGCATCACCATCCCATTGGACTTGACTTCACCATACGACAAAAATCGAGCTAGGTGACCTTCTCTTCCATGATTAAAACACGCTTTGGATTGTTTGCGTACGGTTTGGATGGATGTGTCCCTCTGTCGCATTTGAAACATCTGACCGTGGTGGTCGTTCTTCTTCCTTTGAAGCGGGTCTTTGATCTTTCTTTGTCTTTCCATCATTATTGAACCTTCTCTTCTTGAAATTTCCACTTCTATTATCTTGGCCATGATTACCACCAAAGTGGTTACCATTCATGGCATGATAATTTCCCCCACGATGGTTATCATTGTTACGATGGCCGTTGCCACCGGTACGATTATTATCGTGTTGTTGGTCGTTGCCTTTTGGTTGTCTTTGACTCATTATCGCGCTCCAATAAGCGAGCCCTATTCACAACATCTCGAATATAAACAAAGTTTGTGAAAAATGAGGTATTGGCGTATATTGGGTTTCAAACCTCTTAGAAACATTCGCGTCATTAGCTCCTCATTATCGACCAAATGGGATGCTGGCCAAGAGACAACTTCGGCAAACTTAGCCTCGTCTTTGCGACACGGTCATATTGTTTTGCTCCACTTGATGAACTCCACCTCCTTCGTGTGATGAATACTTTCGGGAAAGTACTTGTCGTTGAAACGACTCTTGGAACTTCTCCCAAGACATCTTGAGTCGTCGATCTGGAGTGCGTTTCTGATTCCCACCGATGTCTGCCTCTTCACGCAACATAAAGGTGGCAAATGGAACCTTTTGCTCCTCTGAGAGCATCCCAGACATCAAATATCTTGGTGATCTGCTTTAACCATGTCTCGCGCTTAAGTGGTTACGGCTTTCCCAAAAACTTTCGGTGGTCCCGGCTCCTTGAAGCGCTTAGCGGTGACCAAATAGTGGGTTGCCATTATTTCCACCTATATTTTGAACATGAGTCTCTCTTACCCGTTGTTGCATGAATTGCATAAAGCCTCTGAACATTCCATCGTTCATCATTTGGTCGGTGTTGTTGTTTACGGGAGGATTATCGCCTTCACGATGCACATTATCCACGATTATTGATATGTGGAGACTCAGCGGTCTCCTGTGCTCCATTACTATTCTCAACATTCTCGGATGTCATTTTCAAATCTTGCCACAAAACAAGGGTTAATTAACATATCACATATTATCCACTATACTCGACCAACCAATTAAATACCAAATAAACTTAGGTAGGTCATACTTAGCGAAGAATTCCCGTCTCTCCCTCTCTAGTTCTTGTCTCACATCTCGGCCGGGGATCATATCCTAAGCTTTGATACCAAGCGTGTGCGCCCCCCCAATAGGTATACATCACCCATCTTGAGTCGCCAAATACATGATACAAATCTGAAATACAATCTTTAATATATCTGAAATAAAGAGAGCTATGAGTTTTAATACAAATATTGTCTTCTAGACAATATCCACTTCGAATAAGTCCTCATTACATTTATTGTCACACTATTTAACAGAATAGTGAGGACTACTAATGCTATCATCTAGGATCATCATTCGTTCCCCAGACTAGTCCCGATTATATTCTCATTTCACGAAGAGAACGGGTGAAAGAAAGGGTGAGCTCAACTAGCCCGATGAAATATTATGACTAAGATAATGCGAGAATAAATTATCATTAGTCTTCAACAATGTTAAACTGATAAAATACAATAGACATCAAGTTTAAGCTGCGATGAACAAAGCAATCCATTAAAAGAGTCAAGTAGAGAATAAAATCTACTATCTTTTATGATTTAAAAGGTTTTCATCACTTTTATCGCTTGAGACTCGACTTAATAAATAATCCACATCATCAAATCATCCACACTTTTCTGACCGAGGATATTATTTAGTATCACGACCACGAATTATCCATGCACTACGGGCGAAGATAATTGTATTTTCATCAATGGTCTGATCATACCATAAAACAATTCATCTTTGCTCCTTGGCGAAGAGAATCCATAGCCATAATCATACCAAAAAGCTGTCCATCAATGCACTACGGGCGATGAGGACTTTTCCACATCATTTGTAACATTACGGTCATGATTATCTTAGAATAATCCACAGTCATAATCATACCAAGTCCATCTATGCACTTTCTGAGGCCCACAGATGACTTTCAACAAAATATAAACATGAGGATGATGACAATGATATAAGAATTGATAAAATAAGTTCAAGAATTAAATTATTCGGGAACTAATAACGTCCAAATTATCGACATGATACTTCTTTGTAGAGTAAAATTCAAGAATGCTCGAAGAATATTTCCATGAAAAGATCTTTGGATGAAGCGCAAATATCGAGGATATTCCACTAATTTCATGGAATATAAAAGTGAAAACTTTAACCAATTGAATATAATAAAGAATGGAATAACAAAAGAAATCACCATGCATGCGGTACTTGGCATGAGGCAGGTTATTCAACGAGAATAATAAATAACGGAACTAGGTCGTGTGTAATATGCTTGCGATGATATTCAACGAGAATAATAAAGAATGGAATAACAACGAAATCACCATGCATGCGGTACTTGGCATGAGCAGAGTTATTCAATAGAATAATAAATAACGGAACCGGTCGGTGAAATTACGCCGCAAGCGGGATGTTCAACGAGAATAATAAAGAATGGAATAACAAAAGAAATCACCATGCAAATGCGGTACTTGCGCATGCGGAGTTATTCAAATAATAATAATAAATAACGAGAATCGGTCCGGTAAAATAAAAGCGTACGAGACGGGATATTCAACGAGAATAATAAAAGGCGGAACCGGTCAGGTTAAAATGCATGAGATGAGGATATTCAACAGAATAATAAAGAATGGAATAACGAAAGAATTTCACCAAGTATAGAGTAATAGCGTATACATGTTATTCAAATGAATAATAAATAATAAAATAAGAACCGAAGTTAGCCAAAATCAAATAGGTATATTCAACGAGAATAATAAATAATGGAATAATAGAAGAATTTCACCATGTATGCGGTAGCAGCATATATAGAGTTATTCCAACATAATAATAAAGAATGGAATAACGAAGAATTTCACCACGTATATGCGGTATTGGCATAAACATGTTATTCTTCACATAATAATGAAGAATGGAATAACAACTCTTCACAGTATTGAAAGAAAGTAATTACTATTCATGAATACGAAAAGAATAATACCCCACTTCTGAGTCATGAAAAAATAATATCCCTTACCTTATAGAAGAAAAGCTGGATATAGAAGTAGTGAAGTAGCGAGAATATTTTTTCTTTCTCTCTATAGTTTCTCTCTCTACAGAGTTTTAGTGAATTAAGTAAGAAATAATGAAGGAATGAGCTTATATTTATAGAAGAATGGATTGCATAGTAACTAATTCATGAAGCGGTCCAGTTGATTTACTTTTAATCGGACGGTCCAAATTTAAAAGCAAAATCTTTTAAATAAAATATAATATATTCTATTTATAATCTAATAAAACGAATAACTTTATAAAAGTATTACATTTTATATAAAAAGATTTTACTATGCAAAACACTATATCTTGAGCAAGATGCAACACTATGCATAATAAAATATAATATATTCTATTTATAGAATAACTTTATAAAAGTATTACATTTTTATATAAAAAGATTTTACTATGCAAAATACTATGCGTAATAGAATATAATATATTCTATTTATAGAATAACTTTATATAAAGTATTACATTTTATATAAAAAAGCTTTTCATTTTATTACATTAATAATACTAATAAAACAAAACTTATATAATATATATATATATATATATATATACAATCAACAATAATAAAATCAAATAACGTGAGATACATACGAATTCATGTAGTGATAATTGAACAAAAGCGGTGACTTCTCACGTAAGCATCGATAATCAATCTGGTATTGTTCTTATATGCGACCACACGTATTCTTTGTACTTTTACTACTGGGAGTAGTTCAACAAGATTAACGGTAAAACTTCCGCCGTTATTTTCGGAAAAATATTTTTGTCGTTTTCTCGATCCGATAATTACATTGTGGGGTCCACCAATGATTGTCTTGTCGTCGAATATTCCCGACACACAAAGAATATTCCCCGACCAATCGAATATAATATAACAACTTGCATACTTTGCAAGATTGATAAATATTACCCACAACTATAACATTATATTATATTCACACCATAATATTCAAAAAAAAAATTGAGAAATTTAAATCTTTATTCGTAAAATTTGGGATTTTACACTGTCGAGAAGTGGTTTGGTCACCTAATTGAGCGTCAATAGGGAGAAATCTTTATTGGAAAGCCCCCTCTTTCCTGAGAATGATCTGGTTGTTAAATATTGTGAGTTATAATATTAATGATGAATAAGTTCGTGTTGATTAAAGATGAAATTGATATTTCCATTGTGTTGGGATTATTAGTGTTAGTGGAAATCGACATCTATTTCGATAATAATTGATGTCTAGAGGTTATATTGACCAATTGGGTAATTAATCGGATAAATGAGCAATTAATTGCTATTAATTCACATGCTTATAACTATTTGTTCACATGTGTGTACTATTGATTCGCGTGCATGTACTATTAGGGAAGGTGGTGCAAGATTGATAATACTTGCATGACTAAATTAAAAATGGAGGTATAGATGAAGGTACTATACTATAATTATTTTTTTCACATGCATAGAACTATTGAGTCACATAATTGTACTATTGATTCATATAATGTACTATTAGGGGAGGTGGTGCAAGTTTGATAATACTTGCAGGACTAAATTAAAAATGTAGGAAAAGATGAAGGTATTATACTGTAATATTTTGAGTCCCAAAACGTGCAATTATCGAAACTATATTTTCCTATAAATAGAAGCTCATTCTTCCTTCATTCTCACCAATTCACTAAGACTCACAAGAGCAATTATAGAGAGAAAAGCTATAGAGAGAAAAGTTTGTATTTGATTTATGTAGTGTGATATTTGGCAACTCAGAATGGGTCGTGTGGACCTATTTTGGGGGCGTCACAAATTCCACTACCAGCATTATTATATACCTCATTTGGTTATTTTGTCAAAAAGAGTGTGCTAATTGTTTCCTCAATTTTTAGTATAAATAGATTGCTTAGATGAGAAACAAAATACACCATCACTACACTAAAAATATACACTACTAAAAATTCAACATATAGCGACGAGCTATAGCGACGATCGGCACGAAACCGTCGCTATAGAATATCTATAGCGACGGTCGACACGGAACCGTCAGTATAGAGGTTTTTTTTAAGTAAAAACCCTCCCACTTTCCCCCAAATTATCTTTGCTCCAATATTTCCCCCAAATTATCTTCATTCGTCATTTCTCTCATTCGTATTTCTCCCATAAAAAATGTCTGATAATGCCTTTCCTTCTCATTGAATTGAGTCTAGCCAAGCTTTGCCTAGAAAGGAACATTCATACTGCCCTGCTGCTTACAAGGTAACAATTTCATACTCCCACTGTCTCAATTTGTCCCACTGTCCCGATTTGGATGTCTGAATTTTTAGACGGCACGTAGTTAAAGAAATGAGGAAATATATTTTCTTATTTGTCCCACTGTCCCGATTTGGATGTCTGAATTTTTAGAACTACCCCTCCCTCGGTACACTCACTTTCAGCCGAGCTGATTCAGACCTCAACTAGTTCAATTTCAACTTCTCTCCCGTAATGGATGGTAAACCCTAAATTCTCTGATCCTCATCTCATTTCTTATCAGTCTGATTTGTAATTTTACCGAATATATATATACATATAGCTCAATTGACTTACATTTGTTGCTATGCCCTAATTTAATGCAATTCATCATGAATTTAAGGATTAATCATAGTGCCGACATTGAAATTTATATAAGCTGTATCGTCTTATGTTTTGTAATTCTTACAATTACGATGTGTTAGTATATGTTGATGTTTATATAGGCAGTTGTTTGAGTAAGAATTTGCATGCTTATGTGTCTTATATTTAATATATCTCATTTTTTTTGTAGAAAGGAACAATTGTGGAGAAACTCACAGAAGAAACTTTGCGGGACTAGAAGCATCTCAAGGAGCTTCTGTCCATCTGTGAAGGTAAGGGCATTGTGTAAGAGTCACATTGTTATCGACTATGACTTTTCTTTATGCATTTTATTATGTTCTTGCAGCTCAAAGACAAGTAGGGGAGACTTCCCTGAATGAAACAAGCTCTAGATCTCATCAAATTCTTAGATTGGTCTGCTTTTAACTTCTCTTACTTTTTCTGGTTAGTGCTTTTTATACAATTATCATGTATGGGAAGTACTTCCTAATACATTTGATTTATGTATTGCAGACAATTGAGAGCTCTGCTCGCGAGTTTGTAGGAAAGGGCAAGCCAACTACCCTTGCAGCAAGTGTGGTATGGATCAGTTGGCTCTCTTTTTGATAATTTATTTTATGAATGCAAAAATGCAAATGAAGTGTATGTTCTCTACGTAAGCATTTTTGAAATTCTATAGCAAGCACTATGTTGTGACCAGCTAGTTCAAATTTTCTGCAGAATTTTGTTGATCTAGCAGGGAGTGAGCGTGCAGCTCAGGCATTATCAGTTGGGCAGAGACTGAAAGAAGGCTGCCATATTAATCGTAGTTTGCTGACTTTGGGAACTGTTATTCGCAAGCTAAGGTAGACTAATTGCTCTTTACTATATCTGAAGCTTTTCTTTGTCTTCATCTACACTTAGATGTCACTCATATCAATAATTTCTTAAATCCACATTTGGAGTTGGAGGTTAGTTCCTTTATGTATATGTTCATTTGAGGCGATTGTAGGATTTTTCTTAAAATTCATTAAATTTGTATCTTAGTATACAACAATAATGTTTTGCTTATTAAAAGTTATCTGGTATTTTGTTTCTTGTAGTTGTTAATAGCCTAATAGGACACTATTTTGCTAAAGTAATAAAGAATGTATGTGTATCCTAAAACTTATTTCATGTCAAGTGAACATGAAACATGACTGTTATTGGTGAATGCATGTGTTTTTGTGTATATATGTTTCTTTGTTATCCTTTTATACTCTGTCTTTCTGTTTCAAGTTCTTGGATGATAGAAATTTTAATTTATGATCTATGCCATATGTAGTTTATATTTTGGTTGTTTCTGTTCAATGCAGCAAGGGAAGACATGGACACGTGAATTACAGAGATTCTAAACTAACACGAATTCTGCAACCCTGCTTGGGAGGCAATGCTAGAACTGCCATCATCTGCACTTTGAGCCCTGCTCTAAGCCATGTTGAGCAATCTAGGAATACTCTCTTATTTGCTAGTTGTGCAAAAGAAGTGACTACAAATGCTCAGGTCAATGTAGTAATGTCAGATAAAGCCTTGGTGAAGCATTTGCAAAAGGAGTTGGCTAGATTGGAAAGTGAGTTGAGAACTCCTGGCCCTACTTCTAATTGTGATCACACAACATTACTGAGAAAGAAAGATCTTCAGATTGAGAAGGTAATATTTTACTTTTCCAGTTCATGCCTCAACGTGTTTCCACTTTTTAGCATCTTTATAGGCAAAAAGTTGGGAGGTAATCTAAATTCAAGTGTGGAAGGTGAAATGATTGTCTCAACGGCAATTGGACCCAAATTAAACTCACTCATGCTTCATGTGTTTATATTTAACCCTTGATGCAAAAGTAGCTTGTTTACTTATTGGCTAACACTGATTAGGTGTTTAATTCCTATGATATAGTTGGAGAGAGAGCTGAGAGAGCTAAGTAAGGAAAGGGATCTCACTCAAGCTAAGCTTGAGGATGCATTACGAGAGATTCAAAATGGTCGAGCTTCAAGACATTGGGTATATGTGGGACAAAGATGGTGGTGTCCTTTTTCTTCATTTAGGATAAAGGTAAAATGGGATCATATCATTATTTGAAGTATTGAATCCCAACTGTTTTCCTCTTTATTCAAGTAATGTAGTTTGGTTTCTTTGCATATAAAGGTTGAGATGATTGAGTTTATATACAGATGGCTGGACTTTATATAATTATGGGTCAAATATATAATGATGGGTAATATTTCCCTGATTTTAGATGCTGTTATATGTTTACCCTATGATATTATGTGAAACTTTAAAATAATTAGCCCTATCTAGGTGGCTCATATAGAGAAGACATGCAATTAGTATGAACTTGTTTCAATTTCATACTGAGATTGAATGAGTTTTTGACTGAAAATGAACAAAAGTCCTCTTGGCCTTATATTTCTAATATTCTGTTAATTCATTTCATTTTTCACTATTTGTCAATTTGATGATGTTGGAATATTTTTTGAAGAGAAATGGAATGATCAGAGGGAAAAGTAAGGACAGCAACAAGAAGCATTTGTGTACTAAGCATCTGTATTGCTTATATAGTGAAGCTTTGGAGGGTCTTCTTGGGAAGGGCCTACTGTTCTGTCATCAATATATATGTACCAAGCTCTCCATTCATTCCAGTGATATTCTTTCCATATACTACATATATTTTTGCTGATCATTCATGTGACGCCCCCAAAATAGGTATACATTACCCATCTTGAGTCGCCAAATACATGGTACTAAATTCAAATACAACTTGATTATACAACAGTCGTGTAAAATATGACAAAATATATACGGTGAGTTTTAATACAAATATTGTCATCTAGACAATATTCACACTCAATTTAGTTCTCATTACATTTATTATCACACTATTTAACAGAATATTGAGGACTACTAAGACACTATCTCGGACCATCACTCCGTTCCCCGACTAGTCCCGACTACGTTCTCATTTTCTGAAGAGAACAGTGAAAGAAAGGGTGAGCTCAACTAGCCCAGTAAGAAATATTATGACTAAGATAATGCAGAATAAATTACCATTAGTCCTCAACAAATTATTAAACGATAAAATACAATAGACATCAAGTTTAATCTGCGGTGAACATACGCAATCCATTAAAAGAGTCAAGTAGAGAATAAAATTTACTATCTTTTATGATTTAAAAATGTTTTTCATCACTTTTATCGCTGAGACTCAGCTTAATAAATAATTTACATCATCCCTGCACTACGACCAAAGATATATTCATTAGGGTCACGACCATAAACTATCTATGCACTACAGGTCAAGGATATTTGTGTATTCATCAATGGTCATGATCATGCCAACAACTGCCCATCAATGCACTTCGGGTCATTGAGGACTTTTACCACATCATTTGTAACATTACGGTCATGATTACACCGAATAATTTCTGGTCATAATCATACCAAGTCCATCTATGCATTACAGGCCACATATGACTTTCAAAAATAATATAAACATGAGGATGATGACAATGATATAAGAATTCAATAAAACAAGTTCAAGAATTAATTTATTCAGGAACTAATAACGTCTAAATTGTCAAAATATTACTTCTTTGTAAAGTAAAATTCAAGAATGCTCAGAAAAATATTTTCATGAAAAGATACTGGATGAAACGTAAATATCAAGAATATTCCATTAATTTCATGGAGTGTAGAAGTCAAAACTTTAACCAACTGAGTATAATAAAAAATAGAATAACAAAAGAAATCACCATGCATGCGATCTTGGCATGTAGGCGAGGTTATTCCATCGAAATAATTAATAACGGAATCGAATCGAGGCGTGTCTACGCACCGACAAGATATTCCAACAGAATAATAAAGAATGGAATACAACAGAAATTATCATGCATGCGGTACTTCGCATAGACAGGTTATTCCAACAAAATACTAAATGACGGAACCAGGTCAGGTGAAATTCACACCAACAGGATGTTCCAATAGAATAATAAAGACAGAACCAGGTCCGGCGTAAAGCACAGACAGGATTTTCCAACAGAATAATAAGAATGGAATACAGAAGAATTTCATCAAGTATAGGGTGGCCCATTATCTGAGTTATTCCAACGTAATAATAAAGATGGAATAATAGAAGTTCTCTTCATGAATATAAAAGAAATAATACCCTACTAGTAAAAGAAACTTGATATCGGAGTAGTGAAATAGCGAATATTTTCTTCTTTCTCTCTATAGTTTTTCTCTAGAGTTTCATTGAATTAAGTAAGAAATAATGAAGGAATGAGCTTATTTATAGAAGAATGGAATGAATAATAAGAACTTGAATCCATGAAACGGTCCAGATTGATTTATTTTAATCAGACGGTCCATATTTAAAGCAAAATTTTTTAAATAAAATATAATATATTCTATTTATAATCTAATAAAAGCGAATAACTTTTAAAAAGATTTTACTATCTGAAACACTATGCGTAATAAAATATAATATATTCTAATTATTATACAATAAAATGAGATAACTTTATAAAAGTATTACATTTTATATAAGAAAGATTTTACTATTAGCTTTAATAAAGCGAATAACTTTATAAAAGTATTACATTTTTTATATAAAAAAAATTTCTGCTTTTATTACGTTAATAATACGAATAAAACAAAACGTCATCATCATTATTATTATTCACACTATTATTAATCGACCGAATTCGTTCCCAAAGAAAGAGAGTTTTTCAATAAGGATTTTTCCTATTGGTGCTCAATTAGGTGACCAAACCTCTCCTTGGCGAACTTCTAGACATCGTTAATAATAATGAATAATAATATTAACAACTTCGTCGTCTCAATTATTGATTTAATAACATATAAAATATCGACAATAATTGAATCAAACCGAGTGACTTCTCACATAAGCATTAATAATCAATACCGGTGTTACTACTTATGCAACCACGCCAGACATCGTATTCTTGTACTTTACTAAGGAGTAGTTCAACAATGATCAACGGTAAAACTTTCGCGATTATTTTCATAAAAATATTTGTCGTTTTCTCAATCCGGCCAATAATTTACATTGTAGGGTCCACCAATGATTGTATAAATAAATGCACGAATATTTTACGACCAATCGAATATTATATAAAAACTTGCGTGACTTTGTAAAATTTATAAATATTACCCACAACTATAACATTATATCAAATTTATTCCATAATATTCAAAAATGATATTTATAAAAATTCATTTTATTCATAAAAGTTGAGGGTCTTACAATTCGAAATTTGGTATGTTTTCATTTACATTATTTTTTTCCTTTAAGCTGCTTAATCTGGGTCTCTTTCTCAACTTGTTTAATTAATCCTTCACTAATTGTATATGTTTGAACTATCCAAGTTCCAATTTATTCAACAAAACAAAAAACTATCCAAATTCCATTGACACGAGATGAGTTAATAGTTTCCATTGATAGCTAGCGTTTACTTGTTTAATTCTTGCTTATTGTTAAAAATGTTACCTATTTGTTTGATACAAGCTAGTAGTGGCATTATTATTTTGCGAGATATAGGGAGGGCTTGGTGTGTTATTACGGTGCCATGGAAAAAAGCAGGTTTTGCTTGACTAATTTGTGTAATAGTTGTGGGTTTCTCGACTATTTTTTCTTGTGAAAGCGAGAGGACCCCTATAAATACTTTACATGGATTTGTCACTTATGGAACAACTTCTCCAATCGGGTATCCTCAACGGTGACTATTACCATTTTGGGGGTACTTGTTTACCTACCTATTACTTTCAATGGAATTAATATATTTTAATTAACTTGGTGATTTGATTATACTGTGAGTGAAGGTCATTCTCATCAATGCTCAATCGGAAGTGCTCGATCGTGATAATATGGACAGTGAATGCCCCTCAGTAGATGGTCTAAAATATTATATTATAATGATTGTATTGTGAATGATTGTAATTTGTAATGATTGTATTGTGAAAGATTGTATTGTGAATGATTGTAATGTTGTAAAATATGACGCCCCCAAAATAGATATACATCACCCATCTTGAGTCGCCAAATACATGGTACAAAATTCAAATACAAACTAATAATACAGCAGTTGTGTAAAATACGACAAAACATATGTTGTGAGTTTAAATACAAATATTGTCTTCTAGACAATATCCATTCTCAAATAGAGTTCTCGTTACATTTATTATCACACTATTTTACAGAATAGTGAGGACTACTAAGACACCATCTCGGACCATCACTCCGCTTCCCGACTAGTCCCAAATTACGTTCTCATTTCCTGAAGAAAACAATGAAAGAAAGGGTGAGCTCAACTAGCCCAGCAAGAAATATTATGACTAAGATAATGCAAAATAAATTATCATTAGCCTTCAACAATGTTAAACGATAAAATACAATTGACATCAAGTTTAAGCTGCGTGAATCAAGAAATCCATTAAAAGAGTCAAGTAGAGAATAAAATCTACTATCTTTTATGATTTAAAAGTTTTTCATCACTTTTATCATTTGAGACTCGGCTTAATAATTAATCCACATCATCCACACTTTCTGACCAAGGATATTCATTAGGGTCACAACCACAAATTTCATGCTACTACGGGCGAGGATATTTGTGTATTCATCAATAGTCATGATCATGCCAACAACGTCCCATCAATGCACTACGACCAATGAAGACTTTTACCACATCACTTGTTATATTACTAATTAAATTACATACCAATAGAATAATCTCTCGTCATAATCATACCAAGTCCATCCATGCTCTACAGAATATAGATGACTTTCAAAAAAAAATATAAACATGAAGATGATGACAATGATATAAGAATTCAATAAAACAAGTTCAAGAATTAAGTTATTTAGGAACTAATAACGTCCAAATTGTCAACATGATACTGCTTTGTAGAGTAAAATTCAAGAATGCTCAGAAGAATATTTCCACGAAAATCTTTGGATGAAGCCTTGAAATATCGAGGATATTCCACTAATTTCATGGAGTATAGAAGTCAAAATTTTAACCAACCGAGTATAATAACGAATGGAATAACAAAAGAAATCACCATGCATGCGGTACTTGCATGAGCGAGTTATTCAAATGAATAATAATAACGGAACCGAATCGGTGAAATTCACACCGAAGCGGGATGTTCCAACGAGAATAATAAGTGCGGAATAATAAATAATGGAACCAGTCCATTTGTAAAACACACGAGCGAGGATATTCCGGCGAGAATAATAAAGACGGAATAATAAATAATGGAACCGAATCCGGTGTAAAACACACGAATAGGATATTCCGGCGAATAATAAAGACTGAATAATAAATAATGGAACCAGGTCCGGTGTAAAACACACGCATGGGATATTCCAACGAATAATAAAGACAGAATAATAGAAGAATGTCACCAAGTATAGGGTAGACCGCGTATACAGGTTATGTATAGGGTATGCCTCATATACAGATTATTCCAACAGAATAATAAAGAATAGAATAACATAAGGATTTCACCAAGTATAGGGTAAGCCATGTATACAGGTTATTCCAACAGAATAATAAGAAATGGAATAACAACAGTTCTCTTCATGACTAAGAAAGAATAACACCCTTCTAGTAAAAAAAAGCCGAATATAAGAGTAGTTAAGTAGCGAAATACTTTTCTTCTTTCTCTCTTTTACAATTTATCTCTAGAGTTTTGGTTGAATTTGTAAGAAAATAATGAAGGAATGAGCTTATTTATAGAAGAATGGATTGCATAATAACTAATTCATGAACGGTCCGGATTGATTTACTTTAATCTGACGGTCCATATTTAAAGAAAAATCTTTTAAATAAAATATAATATATTCTATTTATAATTTTACTATATGAAAATACTTATGCAACACTATATCATAATAAAATATAATATAACCTAATTATTATCAAATAAAGCGAATAACTTTATAAAAGTATTACATTTTATATAAAAGATATTTACATTTTATTACGTTAATAATACTAATAAAACAAAACTTATAAATCAACAATAATTGAATCAAATAATGTGAGATCTATGCATCAACTATTGTAGCAATAATTGAACAAAACCGGTGACTTCTCACATAAACATCAATAATCAATACCGGTGTTCTCTATGCAACTACGGCATATTCTTTGTACTTTTACTACCGAGTAGTTCAACAATATAAGCAGTAAAACTTTTCGCCGTTATTTTTTATAAAAATATTTTTGTCGTTTTCTCGATCCGATGATAATTACATTATTAGGGTCCACCAATGATTGGTAGTTATGCGAATATTCCTTGCTAAACCGAGATATTCTCCACCAATCGAATATAATATAACAACTTGCATACTTTGCGGAATTTATAAATACTACCCACAACTATAACATTATTTCAAGTTTATTCCATAATATTAAAAATGATATTTATAGAAAATTCATTTTATTTCAAAAGTTAGGTTCTTACATAAAATATCTCTTCTTATATTGTAATGTTGTAGTGTGAATGATTTTAAATGATGTATATAATATTTTTATATTTTATTTTATATTGTATTTGTGTTTGTTGAATAAATGTGCATTATTAATTTTTTTTTAAATATAAAAAGTCTATAGCGACGGTCATCGACCGTAGCTATAGTGTTCTATAAAACACATCCCTATAGCGACGGTCACCAAGCGTCGCTATGAACATCTATAGCTACTGTGCATGGCCAGTAGCAATAACTCTCGACCAGTTAGTAAAGAGGAAATTCACGATTTTGCCACGACTTTATAGCTAGGGTCGATGGCCGATCATTATAGGCCAAAGAGCGCCATCATATAGGCTTTAAGCGGATTCTATGGTGACGATCGACGGCCGATCGTTAACTTATCTTGAAGCCGAATCGCTATAAATTTGATTTTCTAGTAGTGATAAAATTCTTTTACTACAAAATTGTGAGTATAATATTGTGAGTATTTCTGTTGAGTGTAAGGTTACTCCAAGTTTGGATAAGAATGCAAGCATTGTTAAAGTTGATCAATGTCACATAAAGCATAATCAAGTCACATGCTAATGTAAGGGGTATCATTTTTATGGTAAAAGGGATATCATTTTCTTTCATACTCCATATTATGGTAAGATATTATTTTTCGTTTTTTCAAATTATCATTAAATGGTGAAAAATCTTGAAATGATTAGAATATCCTTAATAGTTTGTGTTTCATCTAATATTTTGACCAGAATCTTTCTATTCAGTTTTAAGTTATTATATTTGAGCCGGGAACTTCACATCTACTTGAACCTTATATTCTATCAAGAATTCTAATCGATTTTCTAGATATCATGTTGGCAATTTGGACTGGATAATTAAGTTATAAATCACTAAGATCTATTTTATCTTATTATTTTGATTATTTCTGTCCATTCATTATATATATTATTGTCATCATCCTCAGACTTAAATTTGTGTTGGGAAGTTATTTTTGGCCCGTAGTGCAAAGAAGAACTGTTGATTAGTATGATTATGACCAGGAATTGTGTATTGATATAATCATGACCGGAATTATGTATTGGTATAATCATGACTATTGGTTTTATAGTTGTATATCTTTGGCCCATAGTGCAAAGATGGACTGTTGATTATTGGTTTTACAGTTGTATGTCTTTGGCCCGTAGTGCAAAGATGGACTTTTGATTATTGGTTTTAGAGTTGTATATCTTTGGCCCGTAGTGCAAAGATGGACTATTGATTATTGGTTTTACAGTTGTATGTCTTTGGCCCGTAGTGCAAAGATGGACTGTTGATTATTGGTTTTACAATTGTATGTCTTTAGCCGTTTAGCCGTAGTGCAAAGATGGACTGTTAATTGGCATGACTATTAGTGTTACAATTGAATATCTTTGACTTGGAGTGCAAAAATAAATTTAATGACATAATTATAAATATGAACTGTGAATTGATATAACCATGATCTTTGGTGTTTCAGATAAAGACAGATGGTGAAAGTTCTCTTTGTCTTGGGTAATGAAGAACTGTTGATTGGAGTTACATGAAACAACACTATTGATGATGGACTTTTAATTTGGAGAAGATAGTATACATTATGTTCTACTTGAGTCTTCTAATGGATTGTTGATTCCGTTGTAATTATGGTTGAAAACTTTTATCATCTACCATATGTTTTAAATTTCTGATTTATTAGTGATGAAGGTCGTGATATTCTTTATTGGGTTATTTATGCTCACCCTTTTGTTTCACAATTCATTTCAGAAAATAAAACTGTAGCTGGGACTAGCATAGAGAACATGGGTATAAAGTGGTGTTTCGAATTAATCGTAATCCTCATCAAGTTATAGAACAGTGTGAAATCATAATTGTACTGAAGACTTAAAATGTGTATGTCGTATTTTATACGTCATTTAATAATTAATTTTGGTGAACAACAATAAGGTGATGAGAACCCGACTTTGAAAGCGTCAAAAATTCACCGCATTAGAATGAGGACATAAATCTTCTCGTGTTTCTTTGAGGACTTGAAATATTTGTTGCTGTATTTTATATGGTATTATAATAATTTGAGTATGAATATTGTCGTATTATATACATTACAATATTTGTATTGAAACTCACAGCTTATGTATTGTCGTATTTTGTACGGCAGTTTAATTGTTGTAATAGGAAAGTTAGCGTCAGTAATGTTATTTTTGGTGACTCAGAATGGATTGTATGAACTTATTTTGAGAGCGTCACTTTCTCTCTCTCTCTCTCCTCAATTATCATCTGCTACCCATCAACTATGGCCCCTAGCAATAGACCCCTAAGTGACCCCTTAGCAGCTCCCTAAACCCCTTAGGCACCCCCTACTTGGCTACATCTCATCCTATTTAATTCCCAGCACAGGTACATGACTTAGTTTTATTGCTCTGTACTTTCTTCTAAACAATTATACATATTATTTTACATTTACATTATGTTTCCCAACATACTTGCTTAGCTTACTTGGCTTGTAAATTTCAGCACATATATAAAACACTACCATTCCATATATTTTCATAACATATAACTTATCAAAATTGGTATTTATATATTACCACATTAAATCTCGTACTTAATACATATTTATATAATATCACATTATTTATTTCTGTTACATACACTTAAATTAACTTATGCGCTATAATTACACGCACTCCAATTATTAGTCAAAATTGGATAATTGATTATAATATGTATAAAATATTTCTACTAATTATGAAATTAAATTTTATAATTAAAATAAATACATGAAATGGGACGAATCAACTATTTAATTAATGTTATTTCATTTAAATAGTTGATTTAAACTTTATTATTACGTTTTTCCTATTCCTTCCATAAATTATTTTTTTAAACAATTTATTTAATATATATATATATATATATATATATATATACATATATTTATTAATTAATCAAATAATTAATTTGATTTACATTTACTTGGTACTTATTTTGCCATCATAATATAATTCTCTTCCTCATATAATTAAATAATTCCTTATTTAATTATCACATTAACAATTTTATTTAACTTATTCATTTCATCTCAAATTAAAAATTAATTTAATTTACTAATTTAATACCAATATTCATATATATTGGTCTCCCACCTCGTATTTTAAATTCACATTCCTTTAATATAATATTAGATATTATACCATTGTATGTTACATTATAGTAACAAGATTCTCATTATTAGCTAATTAAAAGAAAATAACTTTCTTTATTCAATTAATCGACATGAATATTTTAATTACATAAATCTTCAACTAGTAATTACTTACCTCATTTCATATTCAATTTATATTAGATTTAGGCATAATATAATATATTAAGTTATTTCATAAATATATTACATTTATATGTAATATATTAAATTATTAATTTAATTAATTCCTTCATGTCATGTTTATTAAAAAAAGATACTTAATCTCTTCATTTATGAATTTTAATTCATAATAACTTTATTATCATACAAAGATTATTATTCAAATTATCTAATATAATTTGACTTAATCTCAATTAATTAATATTAATTGACTTTCTTTATTTCCATATTTCATTTCATAATTACCTCAAGTTAACTAAATTAGCTATTAACTTTTCGTTTCCAACTATGTGTATATATTTCATACTTATATACACTTTCAATTCATCATATATATATATATATATATATATATATATATATATATATATATATATAGGGTTTAAATCAGAATGATCAGTTCTTTGAATGGCAACCCTTTTTAACCTTATATCAATTTTTTATTTTCTTTTTTTTGCTCCAAATTGCTTCTGACACAAGGCTAAAAAGGGTTGCTCCCACAACAATAGGTTCTTGTGGATGGAACCCCTATATATATATGGAAAAAATGTATGTACAAATGTATGTGTATTACTGCGATGAGGCTATCTTAACGATTTTTGGGCTATATAGCGGCGGTTTCACACATCGTCATAGCTATTACAGGCTATGGCGACGAGTTTACCGTCGCTATAGCCCAAAAAAATCTATCTATCGTCGTAATCTCTTGTGTGTCTGTAATATATTATATATATATATATATATATATATATATATATATATATAATGACCCATAGCATGTATTTGCTATGGATCAAAAATTGACAAATATCATCTTTACCTTCCATTACAATTATGAATGACTGATTAAAAAACAGATCTCGCCATCTGCTAGAATTATTAGCGGATGAAATTAAAATTTCTCATTAACAATTATGCCCTATTCTTTACTGGTGTCGTTTATAGCTCACACATAATATACAGACATAACTATGTGCACAGTCTCGATTTTTGTTTTGGGTATGTAGGCAAAGACGAACCAAAACTAGTTTTGGTGGTGTTTCCTTTCATATTCAAATTGATTGAACCCATGTCAACCCTTGGAAAATAGAGGGACAGATCGTTAATGGCTAAAAACTTGTTCTTTTCCTTCACAATAATCAGATCAGATTGTCTTTTAAATGGCACAAAAGCCCCTCCACTGTTTTTCAATTTACTAAATATTTGATCATATGGGTTCTCAGTTGTGAGCCTTAACCATCCTCTTCTTTCGTCCTCTGCTCATAAAAAAAAAAAAAAAAAAAAACCCGAAAAGTTTTAATTAGAGTAATTAATTAATAAAACCCCATTTTGTAACATCCTTCTTTGTACTTTTTAAAAAATAATAAGATTGTATCACTTTAATTATAAAAAAATCATTATATATATATATATATAGGTGATGAAATCTTACTGATTTAAGGTCTGATACAGAGTCTTGTATGTTGATATCAAAATTTTCATACTCAACATTAGTGCTCCAAAGTTGAGCAAAGCTCATCCAGCTCTTCTTCTCACTGCGATCGCTTGCCTTTTTTGCCCCTACATCTTCATTCGAATTACCACACTTCAGTGGCATAAATTCTTCCTTCCATGGTCTAGCCTTGGCATCCGTACAGTTTATTTTCTCCTCCTTAATATCTCAATAGCTAAAAATAAAAAATAATTTTTTTTTTTTTTTTAAAAGAATCATTTCTTAATATACCCAAAATACACACATACCATCGTTTAACAGTATCATGCAAAAGGGAAGTTCACACTTAAAACATGGATCTTCCTCAGTTCATCTTCTAATTCATGAATATACTTGTTCACCTTCGTTGTTTTCTCAAAAACATCATTGATCATATAAAGATCTTCGAGAAAATCAGAAATGTTAATGGGTATAAAACTAGAATTCAAATCAAAATCCGATTCCGCCATTTTACACCCATCTTTCCTTGTATCATAATTCTCGTTTACATTCACATTACTCAAATAAACATATCGAAACCGAGACGGTGCACATAGATATGTATGTATACTATGTGTGAACTATAACCGACATAAGCAAAGATCAAGGTATAATTGTCACAGTGAATATTTTAATTATGTCCGCTAGTAATTCTAGCGAACGGCGAGATCTGTTTTTTAATCATAGCCGTTTATAATTTTAATGGAAAGTAAAGATGGTATTTGTTAATTTTTGATCCATAGCAAATACATGTTATTGGATCATTACTCATATATATATAACACGTATATACTTATTCAACTTGACACATCTTATAATAAGAATTTTATATAATAAAATTTTATTTTAATTAAAAATAATTTCTGAAACAATTCGAGTTGTCAAAGTTTCCTAAACTTTTCATTGTCTCTTGTGAATTAATATACTATTTGGGATGAGTAAATCTACACACACATCTGACCTCTATCCTTTCTATCCCACATCTCACACTCCTACTCTTCCTCTGTTAATTGTCCTCTATCCCAATTTCTCTCCCTTCTTCCAGCAAATCCAATCATGGTTTTCATCTGATGAAGAAATCACTTCAAATCCTCAACAGAAGAAGATCACCAAGATTAAAACCCTGTTGGATCTGTTTGTTGTAGTTGTTGCATAGTCAACTCTGTTTGTATAATCCCTATTGTTTAGGGTAGTTTAGGTTTAAATATTTCCTTAGCTATCTCCACGTTTTTTAGTTAATGATATACGTGGTTGTTATCTATATATTTCCATTCCCTTGTAAGGCTTATAAAGCCATCAATCAGTTCTAGAATTTAATAAGAGAAAGCATTCTCCGAAATATATTGTGTGCACAGAGTTGTGAATTAACAATTTTGGTATTAGAGCTTCTCACAAGGGCTTGAATTTTTATTTTTTTTGAATTTTCAGGTTAAGCAGAAGTAAAACAGAGAGGTAGAGTGTGAGAGAAACACTCAGGATTATTGAGATAGCCAACTAATGGCGGCAGAGAACAACAATTTCTCCCAACCTGCTAGTTATACCTAGATTTGATGGTCACTATGACAATTGGTCTATGTTGATGGAAAATCTCTTGCGATCAAAGGGGTATTGGGGTTTAGTTGAGGAAGGAATTCCCATTGTAGCTGATGGAACTCAACCCATCTGAAGCCGCGGTCTGAGGTATCGAAGAGTCAAGGCTGAAAGATCTCAAGGTGAAAAACTACCTCTTCCAAGCTATTGATTGAAGCATTATGAAGACGATTCTCAATCAAAACACAGCCAAAGACATATGGGACTCGATGAGACAGAAGTATCAAGGGTCCATGAAGGTGAAAAAGGCTCAGCTGTAAGCTCTTAGGAGAGAGTTCGAAGTACTTGGGATGAAAGAGGGAAAGACAGTAGATACTTACTTCTCTTGAACCTTGGCCATTGCCAACAAAATGAAGGCACGTGGAGAACAAATTGATCAGCTGGTGATTGTGGAGAAAATACTATGGTCCGTGACAAGAAAATTTGATTATGTTGCGGATGCAATTGAGGAATCCAATAACCTCAACACTATGATAATTGATGAACTTCAGAGCAACCTTCTTGTTCATGAGCAGAGAATGCGAAATCACACAGGAGTAGAAGAGCAAGTATTGAAGGTAACATTCGGTGAGAAAGCTTGTGAAAGAAATGATAACAGATATGGTGCAAGAGGCCGTGGGTCGAGGAGGTTTTAGAGGCAGAGGAAGGGGTTGAGGAAGAGGATCGTTCAATAAAGCACTGGTGGAATGTTATAAGTGTCATAAATCTGGGCACTTCCAAAATAATTGCCCTGATTGGGAAAAGAATGCAAACTACCTAGAGCTAGACGAGACCGAAGAGCTATTGCCGACGGCACATGTTGAGATAAACGATGCCAAAAGAGAGCATGTTTAGTTCATGGATTTCGGATGTAGTTACTATATGAGCAGAGACAAGCAATGGTTCAGTGATCTAGATGAGGAGTATAGGCAGTATATGAAGCTCGGCAACAACTCCAAGATGGCTGTGATGGGGAAAGGTAACATCATGATACAAATAAATGGAGTTACACATGTGATCAGCGATGTGTATTTCATTCCAGAGTGGAAGAATAACCTGCTCAGCATTGGACAATTACAAGATAGAGGAGTGACAATATTAATTCATAATGGAACATGTTGAGTCTATCATCCTCGAAAAGGTTTGATCATACAAACAACTATGAGTGCTAATAGAATGTTTGTGCTCATTGCAAATGTGTTGCCTAGAGTTCTTGTGTGTTTTAAGACTACCACTGAAGATACTACTCAGCTATATATGGCATTACCGATATGGACATCTTGGCTTTAAGGGATTAAGATCATTGAAATTTGGGAAGATGGTAAAAGGGTTGCCAGAAATCAAGACACCAAGCAAATAGTTCCGAGACTATGTGACCGAAAAACAACGCAGAGAATCCATACCTAAGAGAAGCATGTGGCGGGCATCTCATTAGCTCCAATTCATTCATTCAGACATATGTGGTCCTATTACACCAAAGTCAAGCAACATGAAAAGGTAAATCATTAGTTTCATAGATGATTTTAGTCAAAGTGTTGGGTTTATTTCTTAACCGAGAAGTTACAAGCCTTTGCTACATTCAAGAGTTTTAAAACCCTAGTTGAAAAAGAGATTGGTTCATATATTCAATGCTTACGAACTGATAGGGGTGGTGAGTATAATTCTCAAGAGTTCAAAGATTTTTTTAGTACTAATGGCATTCAAAGGTAATTGACCGAAACATACAACCCACAACAAAATGGGATGGCGGAAAGAAAGAACCAGACCATCATGAACATGGTTCGGAGTATGTTAACAGGAAAAGAGGTTCCTAAGGTTTTCTGGCCAGAAGCAGTCAACTGGGCAGTCCACATCCTCAATCGAAGTCCAACATTGGCCGTAAAAGATGTTACCCCCGAAGAGGCATGGAGTGGAGTGAAATCGGCAGTGCACCACTTAAGGGTTTTTAGTTGTGTTGCACACGCACATAACCCTGAAGTAAAGAGAAAGAAACTTAAGGCTTATAAAGCCACCATTAGTTCTTGAATTTAATAAGAGAAAGCATTCTCCAAAATATATTGTGTGCACAGAGTTGTAAATTAACAAACCCTAGTACACCTCCCACAATCAAAAGAAGACCTCTTCGTCCTCGGCCAAACTATCGGTCGCCAACTCCACAGCGTCGTCTACTTCTTCGCTCCACCACCTCCCTCTTCTGTCTCCCTCCTCCGTCCCTCCCTGCTTCAAAATGAGTCTCTCCCTGCTTTCCTATAATAATGCAGTGACAGAGATTTTTAGGTTTGCCACGAATTTGTTACAGTTTGGAGGCGAAGAAGAAGAGGACGAAGAATATAATGGAGGAAGTTGGGGAATTTGTTCTCAAGATTTCCAAGCGGCCGGAGTTATGTACTGATTTTCTTTTTAACAGTAAAGTTCTAATTTGCTCATGTTGCTTCAATTACATGCATTTACTGGTGCATAATATTTATATTGTATTTCTATACTTTCAATCCAATCAGACCCACTTGGACTAATAGGGAATTATAGCGAAAATATGATGATTTTTGATTAATTTTTGAGTTTTCAAGTTTTTCATCGGCTTAAAAATCCATGATTGGATTTGAGAGAAATTGGGATAGAGGACAGACAGTTAACGGAGGAGGAGTGTGAAAAGAAATAAGCATGTTGTGCGACTTTTCTCCATTTCTTGTTATGTGAAAAGAAATAAGCACGTTGTGTGACTAATCGACATATATGAAATCGATTAGATTCTTGTTTCACTTTTATTTTCTTTTCGACTTATATGTATTATACAATCCTACCAATATATGTATTTACCAAGATTAATAAATAATAAAGATTTATCCGTTTAATTATTAAAATACTCCCTCTATTCTTTAATATATATAGTTTTAGAGTTGTGTATGTTAATTAAAAAAATTACGATTGTATAATATTAAATATAATATCGATTATCTATAATCTTTCTTAAATTCTCATAATAATCATACTTATCTCATACTCTTTTCATCCGTAACATTCATTTTCTCATGAGAGGTAATTTTAAAAAGATTGTAATTAATTCTCCTAAATTATATAAAAGCGACAAATAATTAAAAATAAATAAAATTATCTAAAACGATATATATTAAGGGAGAGATGAAGTAATAAATTGAATATCGATTAGATTTATTGAATTAGGACTTTGAGAGAATAATCATTAAGTTCTTTGATTTTAAGCCACCAATAGAGTTTTAATAGTTATACTTCCTGCGAAATTAACAAACAAAAAATATTTCTTACCAAATAATTAAAGTAAATATATAAAAACAACTCAGTACATAAAATTATATATATGGATGGGAAGAACAGTGGATGGTAAATTAAATTATTATTAGTATTATTATTATTATTATTCCAAATTTTAAACGTGGGGAATGGTATATTAAAATAATACTACCATCGTATATGGGATATGGGAAGTCTGAATAATTGCTCTTTTCAAGAAGAGTATTGAAGTCTCTTAAATAATTCACGAATAGAAACAAAATATAAATTAATTAATTAAAGTATGAAACAATAACACCGTGTGACAGTATCATTTTCAGTATATATATATATATATATATATATATATATATATATATATATATGCAAGTACAGGATGCCATATTTAAATGGAAAATAATGTTTCCTCCACATTATTGGAAAATAATGTTTCCTCCACATTCTCTATATATAAGTCAAAATCCAATTGTACCACACCGACCACATCCTCGCAAATATTATATTTATTAATTGTACTAATACTTCCTCTTTTCTAATTATATGATTATGAATTTATTTATTTTTATTAATACGATTATAAAAGTTGTAAATTACTTAAAAGGGACTAAAAATTATAAAATTTGTTATTTTAAAAACTAAATGAATCATATTTCTCTGTTTCCTACACTATTGCACAATAGTGCTCCATCTACGTCAGAGCAGTTCGAGTTGCTTAGTGATTATGTTTATTTGTAAAAAATATACTTGAGTTTGAATTTGTCTTAATTTCATATTATTTTGGACTATTTTATCTCATGATTGGGGATTTTATCATTTTTAAGGATATTTATGATGGATTACACAATTTCATGATGAACGTGAGATTAATAGTCCCTCTATTTTAAGTTATCAAATGGATTTACGAAAATAATATCCCACATTAAGGGATTAATAGTCTCTCTTCAAATGATTAAATAGTTCAAAATAATGTTAAATTATAACAAATAATTTAATCTTAAATATATACTTTTTACAAATAAACATGGTGGAAGTGCATTAGAGAGGAGATCTTTCATCGAGTAACTGATGGTCTTGCCAACACAGTAGAGAAGTTTTATCCTAAAGACTTCAATAAGTTAGAGAAATCACATATGAGAATGTAATTTTAATATTATAAGCTTGATATGTTTCAATTTACAAGGAGATATTATTGGGTTCTAGTCTATCTCGTTTGTTGGTAGACTCATTTTCACCCTTTCAGTTTCAATTATAATTGCGAAGAGAATATTCTCAGTCATCAAAATTGTCAAACGAGACTTCGGAAAAAAATGAGTTAGTTAATGATAAAATTTTTCATAGATAAATTGACCATGTACATTAAGAAAAGAGTTGAAGTTAAATTCACTAGCCCAATCATATATAGATGAATTTTGTAGTATAAAATAGTGTCCGAGTACCACTTTGATACGCTTTTATGGGAAATAAAAATATTATTGTTGTTAATCTCTATAAAAATTTTGATACTTGGGATTGAAGATAAATCTCCAAACCCTAAATCCGGTTGATCAGAGACAACTCTCTGACTAGTGATCAGGGAGTCCATAGAAGAATTAAATCTATTCAGCATTGAAATTATCTTTTCTAACCCATCTATCTTAAAGATTAGTGATGACTCTCTGTGTGTACTTGTGTCAGTTATCTGCCTCAAATGAACATTCTTAACTTCAAGTTTAGATAGAGAGGCAGTGTTTCGTAGAGTTGTTTCCAACTCCATTTTCACTTTCACTTTCTCCTCTTGAAGAAGAGAATGGTCCTTTGATAGAATCCTGAACAATTTTATATACTCTCTTTATGCACTTGCATCAGCTATCTGCCTCAAATTAACATTCTCAACTTCAAGTTTAGATAAAGAGACATTGCTTCGTAGAGTTGTTTCCAACTCCACTTGCACTTTCTCTTTCTCCTCTTAAAGAAGAGAATGATCCTTTGATAGAACCCTAAACAATTTCATATATTAATGTAAATCCAAATTTATATCATGCAATGCAACTCTAGGATCAACAACATTCACATCGAGAGAGTTGAAATCAAATACCTAGATCACTGATGTCAATTTCTCGATGATCAGTGGACTTGTTAGCATCTGCTTCTATGGCCATCAGGCTGAGATTGGCCACTTGGGGGGTCTTTCATCATCAACTTTGAAATTTGAAATTTGAGTCGAGTTCTAATAAACTCATCACCCCTTAGCTCCTTGGGCGGAACCAAAGAAGTGGAGGGTCAATTGACCCCGGTATATATTTATACTGGTAAGCCTATATTGTAAAAAATATGAAAAAAAGAGAGAGAGAGAGAGAGATTAATAATGAAGAGTAATGAGGAAAGGAAATGAAAAGGCTGCTATTAAAAGGTTAGGAGTAAATCTCAATAATATTAAGAAAATTGATATACTTGTTAGGATAAAGTTGAATTCTTTATTCTAAGTAAATATATATATATATATATATATATATATATATATATATATATATATGAAAAGATATAATAAATTAAAGTATGATATTTTTTAATTTTATATATATATAATTATTATAATTTGATTGTAAATTTTTACATTATAATATTATAGTAACTAATGAATAATTACAAAAAAAATATAAAAATAATGTGTAAGATTGTAGTTGATTACAATTATTAAATTCACTTATATCGCATATTATTTTATAAAGTATTATTATAAAATTCTTTATAAATATAACAATACTCATTTATTACCTATCCCAATATATATTCATACAATTATAATTAAGTTAAAAACTTTTACAATGACTTTAAGAAATTAAGATTTGTACTTTGAAAAAGAAACAAAGGAAAAAAAGAAAAAAAGGTATATATATAAATTAATTCATTCCCTCTAAGCAACGAGGTTACATGTGAAGTGATGACCAAAGTATATCCATTATATCTCGTAAAAATTATTACTTTTGAATTTTATTTTTATCTCATAATTAATTTTTTAGAAAATAACTAGAAATGTTCATATCTTTCTCTCACAACATTGATACTAATATTTTTTTTAAGAGAAAATTAATTACCGTATTTCAATTTCAAGTCACTTTTTATTTTGTTTTAAGACAAAAATAAAATTTAAAAGTGACTCTTTGCTAGACATCGTGAGTCCGTGAGTATATCCTTTTGTGAGACAATTTATGAAATTATAATCTTTTTATTTGCTTACAAATCATACATTGCAAAATGGGAACACAAGAATTAAACTCTATTTTTTGTTTGCACGTAAAAATCATATTGTAAATTTTGTTCTCTTGTTGGATAATGTGGGTTTTGTGCAGGAATTAAACATGAGCCTTTTGCAACATAATAGAGAGGAAACGACCAGTTGTGAGTATGAAAGACATTGGTGTTACTATTAGTTTATTTATCTTTAAGACGTTGGTATTAGTAATTAATTTATTTAAATAAATAATATTTATTCTCCAATAGGGATAAGCCTCCCTAGCGATCAACGACTTTCCAGATAATATAGATTTTAACATTAATCATAAAAGAACCTTTGAGTAAATAGTTCTGCATCTGATTCAATCCCTACTACCATACTGATGTCCCAATTAAATATAAGGCGTGAAATTACTTTGTCGAGTCTTATTTAATTTAATTATATGTATTTCGACTCTTAAATATCAAGACATGTTATTGTAAATCTCCGTTCTTGCCGTCATTGTAAACTTGTATCGTAGCGTCGTGATTTTTATAAGTATATTTTATTTTCTCAAAAAGTTTACGATTCGGCCACTGCCTTAGCTACAAAGTCTTTTTCCTTCTTATGATGCGTCTTGTAGCCTCCTTCTTTGAATAAGACTTCTTCTTATCTTTCTTGAGCTCTTCTAGCAGAGGTTTGGTGCACTCTGCGATATAATGATCAGACTTGCAGTTGAGCATAAAGGCTTGTAGTTGAGCATAAATCCTTATCTTGATCTCTGCTACTACTGCCTTTGTTGTTGTTGAAGTTCTTTCTTATTCTCCTGCTACTGCTCTTCCTCGTGAACTTCTTCAGACTTCTAGTGAGGAGTGCTTTGGGTATCTGTATTTATTTCCTTAACGTAGACTTATTCAGCCGTGCTTCTACTTCCCATAGAAGCATTGTCTTTAAATTATGTATATAAAATTTTATCGATGCTTTTTTTTTTTATGTTACATTAATATTTTTTTAGTGCTTTTAAAAATAAATATACAATTTTTGCCCCTCCCACTCAAATTTCTTGTTACACCTCAGGCTTTGGGTATTTGCATTTGTTTCCTTAACGCAGTAACGCTTCACTAAACTCAATTCCAAAATATGTTTTAATTAAAGCTCAACGTTTGGATATATAATTCTGACCAAACTTAATTAACATTGAGTTCCCAAAATTAATTTAATATATTTAAATGCAAATTACGAAAAGCATATAACAATAGGGAGGTGATAAATATTGCATTCCCCTTTTCACAATTTGTGTTAAATTGATAAAATTTTGTTCTATAAGGAATTCAACTAACAAAATTTCAATTGCCATTATCATTAATCACCCAAAACCACTAGGAATTAATCTCAACTACAATTAATTACAATAGTCAAAACTCTCAACTTCATCCCTCATCTTCCTACAAACTTGCTCTGATTTGGGTTCAAAAATACACCATTTTTACAAAGAGACGAGTAGAAACTGTTCCTCGTATATATGTCGATAATGTGAACCCCCATTGGAATTTGGAGTACTATCATTACTAATTATATATACCTTTTCTCCTCCTTTTTGATAAGCCATTTTCCGATGAAGATGGAGATGATGACGATGACGATGACGAGGAAGGCTCCGGTGACCGCCGCTTGGCCGTGACACTAAATGGCTCCAATATCTCAGAGCCAATCAAATTCGGAAAATTAACCTTAGCCCGCGAGCCACGAAACTTGAAAGCGGCTCTATCATAAGCCAATGCTGCACCCTCAGGCGTATCATACGTCCCAAGCCATATTCTTGCACCTTTCTTACCCGGGTTTCTTATCTCCGCCGCAAACTTCCCCCAAGGACGCCGCCTCACACCTCTGTATCTCTTCCACTCTGGCGGAGCGTTACTTCCACGCGCCTCCACTACCTCCGTTATTTCCTCATACCCCAAACTTTCAACCGTCTCCGAGGTGTAATCTCCATTAAACAATGGCACTTGGGCGATATTTTCTGCCAAAAAGAGATCGCCAAAGCTCGTTTCCCAACCAAAAATCGGCTCATTGCAAGAACTTGTAGTCGGGAAAAAATCCGATATGTCAGGATCGTCAAGAAGATGCTGTCGTATCGATTCGAGAACTGCAAGATCTGAATCTGATAAATTTTGGGAGAACATGTTGTGGGTTTGTGCTAGTTTTTTTTTTTTTTTGGTTAGTGATTGAGTTTTGATTATGAATAAAAATGTCTATAAATATATATAGGGAGATGGGCGCAGAACATCAGCATGTGACAACCTTACTGTCAGGTGAGGTGTAACTATTTGTTTAATGCATTATCACCACGTTTCCTTGAAAATTCTTTGAAGTTTCATTTAGCCATGCATGCAATATAGAATTGCTTTTAATCACATGTGGTATGTGTTTAATAATGATATTTCTTCTTTATTTGGTATCTTTTGTTGTTCAAGATTGTTTTAATATTCATTTTGAAGTAAGTGAAAATTTTCTATTAAATATATCGTAAAAATATTATCATATATAATATATATCATTTTCTATACTTCATTGCATAGTATTAATATGCTGATAAGGATAATTAGTTAGAGAGAATGTTAAATAATATTTGAAAATATCTAATAAGAGTGTTAAAATATCATTAGTTAGAGATATATTAAGTTATCAATATCCCATGCATATATATATATATATATATATATATATATATATATATATATATATAAATATGAACTTCTATACAATGTAATCTTTTAAAGAAAGCAATGTAATGAATAAATTAAACCCTTTTTCTTTTTATCAAATAAATTGTCATTACTTAATTATTTTTATATGTTACCACACGTCCTTTATATACAAGTGGATGGTCAAGGTTTAAATCTTCCAACCCCACGTGCTGCAGAGTTGGCCTCTATATTGATATTTAATTATCCATATGCATACAAGTTGACGCATGTAATATAGAAGGTGGTCACTTATGAATCTGGTTACATGAAATTAATTTTATAATAATTTAATTAATTAATTAATACAATATTAATTAATTGACCAAAGTTAACTTCATGTTAACCACTTCCTAACTTGATATTATTGCGAAATAGGAGGTGCAAAATGTAAGTGTGACGCCCCTAAAATTAGGTATACGTCACCCATCTTGGGTCGCCAAACTTACGTAGATACGTAAATTCAAATACAACTTACTAATATAAGCGTAGGTATATAATCTGACGTAAAGCGTGAGTTTGAATACAAATATTGTCTACTAGATATTATACAAACTCAAAAGGAGTCCTCATTACAACTATTATCACACTTTATTTCACGAATATAGTGAGGGACTACTAATCTTATCCTCCGGACCATTCTTTCAGGATTCCTGACTCTAAAAATCCCAAATATGTTCTCATTTCACGAAGAAACGAAGAAAGAAAGGGTGAGCTCAACTAGCCCGAAGAAGAAATATTATGACTAAGATAATGCGAATAAATTATCATTAGCCTTCAAATGTGTTAAACCGATAAAATATAATGACAACCGGTTTAAGCTGCAGTGGAATATGCAATACATTAAAAAGTCAAGTAGAAAATAAAGTCTACTATCTTTTAGGTTTTAAAAGGTTTTCATAAATTTTTATCACTAAGACTCGGTTTAATGAATAAACCACAATATCTAATCATCCCACGTACCACGGTCAAAGATTTTCATCAAATTATCAATGGTCATGACTATCTTAGAATCACCCCTGGTCATAATCATACCAAAAACTATCTATCAACGCATTCTGAATTTGAGGACTTTTATCACATCATTTATAACAAGCCATGATTATCTTAGAATGATCCTCGGTCATAATCATACTAAGTTCATCTATGCACGTAAGCGAAAGATAACATAATATAACATGAGGATGATGACAATGACATAATAATTCAATAAAACAAGTTCACGAATTAATTTATTAGGAATTATTAACGTCCAAATTGTCAACATGATCTTTATTTTGTAGAGTAAAATTCAAGAATGATCGTCGAGAATATTTCCATGAAAGATCTTTGGATGAAACGCATGAATATCAAGAATATTCTACTAATTTCATGGAGTATAGAAGTCAAAGTTTTAACTTAACCTGGGTATAATAAAGAATGGAATAACAAAGGAAATCACCATGCATGCGATTGATATGCATAGAGCAGTTATTCAACGAATAATAATAACGGAACGGTCGGTGAAATTCACTGTAAGACCAAAAATTTTTTTAAATAAAAGGAATTTCCTTTATTTATTATTTTGAAATAGTAAGGGTTGATTTGATTAATGTGGATAGTTAAGGGTTAAATCATAAATATTTCAAAATAAGCAAGTGGTTATAAAATATTCATTTTGTCGGGAATTGTTGTTTAGCGGGAATATTAGTTTGGTGCGTGGAATATTAAATGCTTTGTCGGGAATATTAAATGCAACGGTAGCGACCATGTGTGAGCCCCATAACGAGAGCGATTGGATGAGGAAAAGCGACAAAGTTTGGGTTGGTTATAAATAACGGCGTGGTTATTAGTTATTCTGATTAAAGGCATTGGAATACCGGTGGTTAAAATCTGATGTCTGGCGTGGTTGCCGATGGCACCGCGGTATTACGCAGTATTGTTGAATTATTGATTAAATGCGTGATGGCACTTACTCAATAATTTTCCACGATGAATTCTTGTTCAATATTTTATTTTATTGATTCAATAATTCTTTGCGTTGGTATTTTATATTATTCTTGTTTGATAATTGTCAACTTGCGATATTTCCCATTATCGGATCAATAATTCATATTATTTGAATAATATTATTAGATAACATTATTGGCAATGTCTAGAAAGTTACATCTAAGGAGAGGTTTGGTCACCTAATTGCGGCGCCCGATGAGGAGAGATCCTTATTGGAAAGCCCCTCTTTCTGAGGAGCGGCTGGTTGTCATAATTGTGATTACGTAATATTATTTGTGAATAATTAATTATTGATTCATATGATAAGGAAATATTTATTTTATATGAATATAAATGATGGATTTATTTATGTGTTTATTAATGAAGGAATTAATGTTGAGGTGTTTTATCGGTATTTTATCGGATTGGAGGTATTAAAAATCAAATCGAGGGTTTTGAGATATATTACGGGGTTATAATTTTTAATCCGAATAGTTGGATCGTTGTAATTTTTGGATATGTTATACATACATAAGTTGAGTATATGTCCACAAATTTTGAGCCGTTAAAAATGCACGAATGATTTGTTGTGAATTTTAAGAGGTGTCGGATTCGGAAATTAGGTTTATAATTGATTTTGGTGGAAAATTCTAGAATTGAGTGGGCCCCACTTGTGGTTGGTGAAGAAATGTGCTGAATTTTATTTCAAATGTGGTGGGTGGCAATAGTAGCGAGTAAAAGCCATCGGTGGCAGTCAATGCCTTGGTGAACTAACATTTTCTATAAATAGAAATTTAAGTTAGAATTGAAAATCACACGAAACAAAGTTTTCTCTCTTTCTCTCTATATTATTGAGCGTATTTTGTGAGTATTTAGATACTTTGAGAGTTCTTTGTTGATTACAAGTTTCATTCGACATCACTTGAGCCTTTCCTTAGAAATCTTGATTCTTTGAGGTAAGGGATGTTATTTTCTTCTCGAATGATATTAATTCTTGATATCATTATCTTTGAAATATTGGTTGGTACTTTTTATCAAATTTGGAACTTTTTCATGTCGGGGTTACTATTCATGAGTTCTTATTCACGAGTTACTATTCATGAGTTCTTATTCACGATTCTTATTCACGAGTACTATTAAGCTGAAGCGTGAAGATGTTTTTTGTGGAATTTCTATCTTTTGGTGTCGAGAGTTACTATTCACATATACGGCCTTTATTCACGTATCTGACACTTTATTCACGAATCTGGCACTATTCACCAAAAAATGAAAATTTTTCTTTTTTAAATCTAAAATATCTATTACGGATACTAGCTTTGATTGTATCCATGTTTTGATCATTCTTGAATTTTACACCACTATGATTATTTTGAGGTATTTTTGGACGTGGATAAAACCAAGTCTGAATCCTTAATCCTTAATCCTTGTCATTTTGTTTCCTTTGGATTCGTTTCTTTAAAAATATTTTCATCATCCTCGGTCTTAAATGATGATATTATTGAATATCTTTGGCACAGAGTGCAAATGAATGATTTCTGAAGAATATCTTTGGCTGTAGTGCAAAGATGAATGATTTCTGAAGAATATTTTGGCTTGAGTCAAAGATGAATGAATGATTTAAAGAATATCTTTGGCTTTAGTGCAAAGATGAGCAGTGTTTAAATGAACATGGCCGGTGATGAATATCTTTGGCCTTTAGTGCAAAGATGAGCGGTGTTGAAATGAACATGTGGATTGATGAATATCTTTGGCACATGGTGCAAAGATGAATATTTGATTTGAGATGAATATTGATTGATGTTACGAGGGATAAAATATTGATGATGGTATTTAAATTCATAGATTATAGTAGATTTCATTCTCTACGTAACTCTTACATGAATTATTATTTCCATTGCGAATATTGATCTGAAACTTGTTGTCTATTGTATTACATCAGTTTTTCCTGTTGGAGACTAACGATAATTTGTTGTATATTATCTTAGTCATAACATTCTTCTTTGGGCTAGTTGAGCTCACCCTTTTCCTTGTTGTTCCATTTTTCTTCTCGGGAGGCGAGAATGTAGCGAGTCTTAGTCGGGGTATGGAATGAAGGTTCTAGAGAGAGTTGTTTAGTAGTCCTCACCATTATTGTAAAATAATGTATCAATAAATGTGATGAGGATTTATTTGAGTATAAATATTGTCTAGAAGATAATATTTGTATTTAAACTCACGATTTTATTGTTGTGATAATAAAGTTGTAGTTGTTTACATACCATGTATTTGGCGACTCGAGAATGGGTTGGATGGAATGGACCTATTTTGGGGTTAAATCACGGTTAATATCGAGCTTAGGGATATGATCTCTGGCGGAGATCGGGGAATAGAACTAGGAGGGAGGCAGTAAATCCTTTGCTAGTGTGTCTACTAAGCTTATTTGTTAGTTGAGTCGATATATAGGGATATTATGTGATTTGTTAATTTATTTAATTAACCCTTGTTTTATAATGATGAATTGAGAATGTCGTGAGAATATTAATAGTGGTGTAAATGAGGCCGTGGAGATGCACATACTTAACAGCGAGGAGAGCGTCTGAGCAGTGGCAATGTACCTCCATGAATAACACCAGCTGAAGCGAGATGATGAGCGAGGGGATGTTTAGAAAGCTTTTTGCGATTCATGCAAAATCGAGACGAGGAGACTTCGTGTTCAAAATCTGAGGAGGAGATGATAGCAATTCACGGGTGGTCACGATGGCGATTCGAAGTTGGGACCACGAGTGCAGGGAAAGCGGATCCGATCATGGCGGAAACATGGGTCAAAACAAATTACCAAGATATTCGATGTCTTGGGATGCGAAAAGAGCGAAAAAGTTCCATTCGCTACTTTTATGTTAAAATGGCGAAGCGATTCTTTGGTGGGAATCGTGAAGCGTACCCATTCATTTGCACTTCGGCGTGTCGTGGGAGAGCGTTTGAAAGCAGTTCAATGACAAGTACTTCCACGAAAGTATTAAATCGTATGAAGGAAGTGGAGTTTATTAGATGGGCGCGAATAACATGGCGGTGTCCCGATCTGGCGAAGTTTGCGGAGTTATCGGTTTGCACCTCATTTGGTGGAGAATGAGGAGCGTTATGCGCGGATGTTTACGAGAGGTTTGAAACACGGCGTCGTCGATATCTCATTTCTCATAAATTTTCTCTCTGACCGAGATGTTTGTAAGCAGGGGCTCGGTTGTTAGGCGAGATAACGAAATGCGTTCAATGAGGGACCATAACCGAGGATCATACCAAAAGATAGCGATCATCGAAATAACGATAACCGGTGGAGAAAGAAGAATACGGACAAAGCGGTAACCACTCTGGTGGTAATCGTGGCCATGAAAATAGAAAAGAAGCGAGTTGGGAGGAGATTTTAAAAGGGAGATTCAACAACGACCATGTGAAGGCGTCGGCGCCGATGTGGCAACTAGGTTCGAGGAGGAGAAAGACCATCGGTCGTATGTTACAAATCTTGGGAAAGAGGACATATCATTGGCGCCCTAGCAGTTTAAGGTATGCTATAATTGTGGAAAAGAAGGACATATCGCTCGAGATTATGCGATATCGAAACCTATCCAGTGAGGAATGGTGACTCGAAAGGATGTCGAGAAAAAAGTCAAAAGTCAGCGATTCACGGAAGGCGTTTGTCGTGGCCGGTCAAAATCGAGGAACGACGAAGTTAGCAGCGGGTTAGTTAATTATAAATTCTTGCGAAGTTTATACCTTACTGAATCTGGGTTCTACCCATTCTTTTATCTCTCTTGCTTGCGCTCAGCGTTTGAACTTGACTACGGAGAAATTAGACTTTGACTGTTTATGGAGACTCAGATTGGAGAAACTTTCATTACATCCGTTGTTTTTAAAATCTTGTTTGATTCAAGTTGGCACCATTACACTACACATTGACCTTATCTCTTTAAAGATACTTGCTTTTGATGGATTGATTGGTTAACTACTCATCATGCCAAAATTGATTGCTTTTGTAAGGTTGTTAGTTTTCATATTCTAAGCAACTTTTTATTGAACTCAAGCGATCAAACCATTGTAGTCAAACATTTTCATATCAAGCCATGAAGTCATTCGTTTATTACGGATGTCAAGTTTTCTTAGTCCATGTTATGGATTTGAATAAAGACACGTCGATTTGAATAATATTCTTGTTGTTATTGATTTTTCTGGCGTATTTCTGAAGAATTTCTTGGCTTACTCCCAAAGCGATATTAAATTTTGTATCGACTTTGAACCGGTACAAAACTCATTTCTAAAATCTCATATCGAATGGCTCTATTGAACTTGAGGAGTTAAAAATTCAATTATAAATTTGGTACACGAGCCTTTATCTTGTGACTTCCTTTGTGGAATTCACTAAGCGAACTCTCTATAGGGGGCGTCGTATTAGATGCGATAGTAAAGCGATAGGTGTCATTGTGACGTCTTATCCAAGATTGGGATATGAGTCGCGGTTGAGAGCAACCTAAGTCGATGTCGAAATCGTAGCTTTCTAGGCTTAGTTGGTTATTATCGGAGATTCGTTGAAGGATATTCTCGAATCGCTATTCCATTATCGCGGTGACTCGTAGAGATACAAAATTCGAATGGAGCAGCGAGGAATGTGGGAAGAGCTTGAAGAACTCGAGGAGACTCATTTAAACATATTTACGACCATGCCATCTGGAAAAAGCGAGCGTGGTAGGCGGCGTGTTGAGTAGAAGATCGTATCTGAAATCTGAGTGCGATGTTGTCAAAGACTAATTTAAGTATAATATACAAATAATAGAGATGGAGATGAAAACTCTAGGTACCCGCGTGATGATATCTGATGCGTGATGATATCTGAGTATAATCGACTTTAATCGATAAAGTTAAAGTTGTTCAAGCTACACACCGGGTGATGAATTTGAAGAAGGAGGTGCGAAGTTGTTATTTTAAAAGCGAGAATCGGTGAGGTGAGGAAAGCTCGAACCTTGATTTATTAATCCATTTGAAATTCTCGATCGAATAGGAGCTGTGGCCTATAGACTCGTTTTACCACCAAGTATGGCGCGTGTTCATAACGTTTTTCACGTGTCGATGTTACGTAAATATGTGGACGACCCAAAACACGTCATTGAGTTAGAACCCGGACGAGATAGCAGAAGACTTAACGTCGAGGAGGTACTGTCAAGATTTTGTAGAGGAAAAGAACATGACCTATGTCTGGGGTTTATACCATAAGTTAAAGTTTTGTGGAGAAACCATGCTATTGAGGAAATGACACAGGAGTTGGAAGCGAAAATGAAAGCGAGGTATCTTTACCTTTTGAAACACAGAATGTCGTCGTCGATTTCGAGGGCGAAATTTCATAAGGAGGGAGGTTGTAAGACCGAAATTTTTTTAAATAAAAGGAATTTCCTTTATTTATTATTTTGAAATAGTAAGGTTGATTTGATTAATGTGGATAGTTAAGGGTTAAATCATAAATATTTCAAAATAAGCAAGTGGTTATAAAATATTCATTGTTGTTAGGGAATATTAGTTTGGTGGTGGAATATTAAATCTTTGTCGGGGAATATTAAATGCAAATATTAGCGACGACCGTAAATGTGTGGCCCCATAACGAGCGATTGGATGAGGAAAGCGACAAAGTTTGGGTGGTTATAAATAACGGCGTAGTTATTTATTCTGAATTAAGGCTTGTTGGAATACCGGTTGGTTAAAATCTGATGTCTGGCGTGGTTGCCGCGATGATGCTTTGCGGTATTACCTGCGATATTGTTGAATTATTGATTAAATACGTGAGATGGCACTACTCAATAATTTTCCACGATGAATTCTTGTTTCAATATTTTATTTTATTGATTCGATAATTCTTTGCGTTGGTATTTTATATTATTCTTGTTTCATAATTGTCAACTTTGCGATATTTCCCATTATCGGATCGATAATTCATATTATTTGAATAATATTATTAGATAACATTATTGGCAATGTCTAGAAAGTTACATCTAAGGAGAGGTTTGGTCACTTAATAATTGCGGCGCCCGATGAGGAGAGATCCTTATTGGAAAGCCCCTCTTTCACAGGAGCGGCTGGTTGTCATAAATGTGATTACGTAATATTATTTGTGAATAATTAATTATTGATTCATATGATAAGAAATATTTATTTTATATGAATATAAATGATGGATTTATTTATGTGGTTATTAATGAAGGAATTAATGTTGAGGTGTTTTATCGGTATTTTATCGGATTGGAGGTATTAAAAATCAAATCGGGGTTTTGAGATATATTCTGGGGGTTATAATTTTTAATCAAATAGTTGGATCGTTGTAATTTTTGGATATGTTATACATACATAAGTTGAGTATATGTCCACAAATTTTGAACCGTTAAAAATGTCACGAATGATTTGTTGTGAATTTTAAGAGGTGTCGGATTAGGAAATTAGGTTTATAATTGATTTTGGTGGAAAATTCTAGAATTGAGTGGGCCCCACTTGTGGTTGGTGAAAAATGTGCTGAATTTTATTTCAAATGTGGTGGGTGGCAATAGTAGCGAGTAAAAGCCATCGGTGTGGCAGTCGAAATGCCTTTGTGGGCTAACATTTTCTATAAATAGAGGCTAAGTTAGAATTGAAAATCACACGAAAACAAAGTTTTCTCTCTTTCTCTCTATATATTATTGGCGTATTTTGTGAGTATTTAGATACTTTGAGAGTTCTTTGTTGATCAAGTTTCATTCGACATCACTTGAGCCTTTCCTTAGAAATCTTGATTCTTTGAGGTAAGGGATGTTATTTTCTTCTCAAATGATATTAATTCTTGATATCATTATCTTTGAAATATTGGTTGGTACTTTTATCAAATTTGGAACTTTTTCATGTCGGGGTTACTATTCATGAGTTCTTATTCACGAGTTACTTATTCATGAGTTACTATTCACGAGTTCTTATTCACGAGTACTATTAAATAAAAGCGTGAAGATGTTTTTTGTGGAATTTCTATCTTTTGGTGTCGAGATTCTTATTCACGTATCTGCACTATTCACGTATCTGACCTTATTCACGAATCGGCACTATTCATAGAAAAATGAAAATTTTCTTTTAAATCAAAATATCTATTACGGATACTAGCTTTGATTGTATCCATGTTTTGATCATTCTTGAATTTTACACTATGATTATTTTTGAGGTATTTTTGGACGTGGATAAAACCAAAATCTGAATCCTTAATCCTTAATCCTTGTCATTTTGTTTCCTTTGGATTCGTTTCTTTAAAAATATTTTCATCATCCTCGGTCTTAAATGATGATATTATTGAATATCTTTGGCACATGTGCAAAGATGAATGATTTCTGAAGAATATCTTTGGCACATAGTGCAAGATGAATGATTTCTGAAGAATATCTTTGGCTTATAGTGCAAAGATGAATGATTTACGAAGAATATCTTTGGCACATAGTGCAAAGATGAGCAGTGTTTAAATGAACATGGCCAGATGATGAATATCTTTGGCCTTTAGTGCAAAGATGAGCAGTGTTGAAATGAACATGGCCGATTGATGAATATCTTTGGCTTTGTAGTGCAAAGATGAATATTTGATTTGAGATGAATATTGATTGATGTTACGAGGATAAAATATTGATGATGGTATTAAATTCATAGATTATAGTAGATTTCATTCTCTACGTAACTCTTACATGAATTATTATTTCATTGCGAATATTGATCTGAAACTTGTTGTCTATTGTATTCTATCGATTTTTCCTGTTGGAGACTAACGATAATTTGTTGTATATTATCTTAGTCATAACATTCTTCTTGGGCTAGTTGAGCTCACCCTTTTCCTTGTTGTTCCATTTTTCTTCTCGGGGGCGAGAATGTAGCGAGTACTAGTCGGGGTATGGAATGAAGGTTCTAGAGAGAGTTGTTTAGTAGTCCTCACCATTATTGTAAAATAATGTATCAATAAATGTGATGAGGATTTATTTGAGTATAAATATTGTCTAGAAGATAATATTTGTATTTAAACTCACGATTTTATTGTTGTGATAATAAAGTTGTAGTTGTTTACATACCATGTATTTGGCGACTCGAGAATGGGTTGGATGGAATGGACCTATTTTGGGGTCGTCTACAGAGTTTGATGAATTAAATAAGAAAATAATGAAGGAATGAGCTTTCATTTATAGGAAAATAGAATGCGTAGTAATTAATCCATGAAGCGGTCCGATTGATTTACTTTAATCGGCGGTCCATATTTAAAAGCAAAATCTTTTAAATAAAATATCATATATTCTATTTATATAAAAACATTTTACTATGTAAACAACACTATCTGACAACACTATGCAAACACTTGGCTCTGAAAACACTATGCAACACTATGCATAATAAAATATAATATATTACATTTATAGAATAACTTTAATAAAGTATTACATTTTTTATATAAAAGATGTTTTACATTTTATTACGTTAATAATACTGAATAAAACAAAATGCGTCATTATCTCTATAATAATTCATATTATTAATCGACAATAATGGAATCAAACCGAAAGTGACTTCTCATATAAGCATCGATAATCAATCTTGTGAGACCCCCAGTTTTATCAATAAAGATTTAAATTTTGTCGAAATAATTTTTAATATTATAGTGTGAATTTGAGATAATATTATAGTTATGGGTAGTATTTATAAATTTTGCAAAGTATGCAGTGGTTATATTATATTCGATTGGTAGGGAATATTCGGTTTAGCGGGGAATATTAAATACAATAACTCAATCATTGGTGGACCCCTAGCGAAATTATTGTCGGATTGAAAAAAGCGACAAAATATTTTATTGAAATAACGGCGGAAGTTTTACTGGTTGATCTTGTTGAACTACTCGGTAGTAAAAGAAATGCGATGTCGTGTGGTTGCGTAGTAGCACGGTATTGATTATTGATGTTTATGTGAGAAGTCACTCGGTTTGATTCCATTATTGTCGATTAATAATATGAATTATTATAAGCGATAATGACGTTTTGTTTTATTAGTATTATTAGCGTAATAAAAGCGAAACATCTTTTATATAAAAAATGCGAATACTTTATTAAAGTTATTACATAAATAGAATATATTATATTTTATTATGCGTAGTGTTGCGTAGTGTTTTGCGTAGTGTTGCATAGTGTTTGCATAGTAAAATGTTTTATATAAATATAATATATGATATTTTATTTAAAAGATTTTGCTTTAAATATGGACCGTCGATTAAAGTAAATCAATCTGAGATAGATTCATGGATTAATTACTATGCATTCTATTTTCCTATAAATAGAAGCTCATTCCTTAATTATTTTCTTACGAATTCACTAAAACTACAGAGAGAGAAATATAGAGAGAAGCTATAGAGAAAATCTATAGAGAGAAAGAAGAAGAGTGATACGGTACTTCACTACTTTGATATCCGGTGTCTTTTTACGTTAAGGGGTATTATTTGTTGTACTTCGTAAGGGATATTATTTGTTGTACCTGTAAAATTGTTATTCTTTCTTATTTATGAAGAGAACTTACATTATTCCATTCATTATTATTACATTTGGAATAACTTTTGTAAAAAGTGGCGTACCCTATATCATAACTTTTGTATCTGGCAGCGTACCTATATACTTGGTAAAATCCTTATATTATTCCATTCTTATTTATTACATTGGAATAACTTTGTATCTGTGAATCCCCTATACTTGGTGACCTTCTTACATTATTCCATTCTTTATTATTACATTGGAATATCACATGCATGTGTTTTACACGGACACAGTTCCATTGTTTATTATTCGCATTTATTATTACATTTGGAATATCACATGCGTGTGTTTTACAGGACTGGTTCCATTGTTTATTATTCAAGCATTTATTATTACATTGGATCATCCTATCGGTGTGAATTTCACGACTGGTTCCGTTATTATTATTCTATTGGAATAACACATTTGTCATGCAATCTGCATGCGTGGTGATTTCTTTTGTTATTCCATTCTTTATTATACCCAGTTAGTTAAAACTTTGACTTATATACTCCATGAAATTAGTAGAATATCTTTGATATTTGCGTTTCATCCAATATCTTTTCATGGAAATATTCTTGATTATTCTTGAATTTTACTCTACAAAAGCGATGTCGTGTTGACAATTTGGGCGTTAATAATTCACGGATTAAATAATTCTTGAACTTGTTTTATTGAATTATTATGTCATTGTCATTATCCTCATGTTATATTATGTTATCTTTGGCTTACGTGCATAGATGAACTTAGTATGATTATGACCGAGGATCATTCGGTATAATCATGGTTTGATATAAATGATGTGACAAAAGTCCTTAGTGGCTTTGTAATGCGATGGATAGTTTTGGTATGATTATGACCGGGGGTGATTCGGTATAGTCATGACCATTGATAATTTGATGAAAATCCTTGGCCAAGTGAATACAAGGATGATTAGATATTATGGTTTATTCATTAAACCGAGTCTTAGTGATAAAAATTGATGAAAACCTTTTAAAACCTAAAAGATAGTAGACTTTATTTTCTACTTGACTCTTTTAATGTATTGCATATTCATTGCGAGTTTAAACGGTTGTCTATTGTATTTATCGGTTTAACATTTTTGTTGAAGGCTAATGATAATTTATTACGCATTATCTTAGTCATAATATTTCTTCTTGGGCTAGTTGAGCTCACCCTTTTCTTTCATTGTTCTCTTGAAATGAGAACATAAATTTGAGACGAGTCGAGGAGCGGAGTAATGGTCGAGAGGATAGCATTAGTAGTCCTCACTATTACGTGAAATAGTGTGATAATAGTTGTAATGAGGACTCCTTTTGAGTTTGTATAATATCTAGTAGACAATATTTGTATTCAAACTCACGATTTATGTCGTATTATACATACGGCAGTTATGTTAGTAAGTTGTATTTGAATTTATGTACCATGTAAGTGGCGACCCAAGATGGGTGGCGTATACCTAATTTTGGGGCGTCACAAATCTGTAGAATCTTCTTATGCAACCACACGTATTCTTGTACTTTTACTTCTACAGAGTAGTTCAACAGATATCAATGGTAAAACTTCCGTAGTTATTTCAATAAAATATTTTTGTCGTTTTCTCGATCCAACAATAATTACATTGTGGGGTCCACCATGATTGGTAGTTATGCGAATATTCCTGCTAAACCGAATATTCCTCGACCAATCGAATATAATATAACCACTTGCATACTTTGCAAAATTTATAAATACTACCCACAACTATAATATTATCTCAAATTCACACCATAATATTAAAAATTATTTCGATTAAAATTTAAATCTTTATTGATAAAATCTGGGGTCTCACAATAAGACCCCAACTTTTATGAATAAAGATGAATTTTCTATAAATATTATTTTAAAATATTAAGAAATGAATTTGATATAATGTTATAGTTGTGGTAATATTTATAAATTTTACAAATTACTAAGTTGTTATATAATATTCGATTGGTCAAATATTCGCTTTAACGAGGAATATTCGTATAACCAAGACAATCATTGTGGACCCTACAACGAATTATTGTTTGATTGAGAAAACGACAAAAAATATTTTTATGAAAATAACGGCTGAAGTTTTATCGTTAATCTGATGAAACACACGTGTTAAAAGTACTGAATAATCTGCTATAGGTTAATAAGAATAATACTGAGATTGATTATTGATGCTTACGTGAGAAGTCACTCGGTTTTGTTCAATTATTGCTTGATGGTTGTTGCATAGTATCTCACGTTAATTGATTCAATTATTGTCGATATTTTATATATTATTAAATCAATAATTGAGATGACGAGTTATTAATATTATTATTTGCAATATTAACGATGTCTAGAAGTTACGCCAAGAGAGGTTTGGTCACCTAATTGCGGCGCCAATAGGGAGAAATCCTTATTGAAAAGCCCCCTCTTTCCTGGGAACGACCTGATCGATTAATTTTGTGAATTATAATAATGATGATATATGTTGTTAAAAATATTGAGGGAATTTTTATGAAGTATTTTATGTAAATTTTGCTTATTTTTGGACCCCCCACTTACCCATTTTTTAAAATAATCAGTAGGAAGTTATTCAGTATATATGTATATATTGTTAGAGTTTATGCCCTAGAGGCCAATTATTTTATATAATTGCTTAATATTTTGATATTATATTTGATTGAATAAATGAATGATTTTATTATGGTTTTATTTATTTGCGTTATATAAATATTAACATAATAAAATTCCTTAGAATAGTGATACAAATTATATAGTTTCAAGTATGTGACTTGAACATGAGATTATATAATTATAATTAGTATCATTGTTCTTAAATGTCCCTAATCGAGTATTATTGTTGATGGGACAACAGTGATGCATTGAGACTAGTATGTGGATCGATTGATGACCAAATCTCATTGGTCATAAATATATGAGATATTAAGTCGATGCGTAGGTAGATGTTGAGAACGATGTCTTGGGCGGACCCACCATGAGAATTCTATATGAAGCATTATGCGAAGTGTCATTAGCAATTCTCATAGTGACAATGATGTAATGGTCCTCCGACCTAAAATTACTATATTACTACACAGGAATTTATGTACTTTGATATCATCAAATGTCACCTTTAATAGGGTGGACTATAAAGGTGATTATTGGGTACATCATGAATCGTGTGAGGAATATGAGGGATCTAGATGGAATTTAACCATCCTATATATTAGGGGTGATATCCATAGGCCTCTTGATTGAGTAGGACTATGAAATGCATGACCATGCTCAAATAGTGATTTGTTTCATATAGTCTACTCATTGATCAAGAAAACTTCAGATTAAATTATGAAGAGTATGACACATTCCATTTACTTTCGAGTTTAATCTAGGATATTAAGGTTAAAAGGATTAAATTACATTGAAACATTGGTCACGAAAAAGGTTGCATCGAATCATCGATCTTATTATTACTTGGGTAGCGATGATGCATTACTAGATGTTGCTCATTGTTTATAATTTTATAATATGATTTTAAAATTATTGTCAACGTAATAATAACCTATAGGGTCACACACATAGAAACGTAATTAAAAAGGGATTAATTTAAATTGTAAATATTTAAATATATCAATATGATTGATAGTATTTAAATTACTTAATTTAAATTAATAGGATAATTATATATAGGTATATTAATTAAGTATGACTTAATTAAGATATATATATATATATATATATATATATAAATTCGGATTTTATTAAATTAGGTTTTGAATAATATTTTTAAATGGCTATATATATATGATATGTTGCAGTCATTTTAGGTATTATTCATAAACTAAAAACCCTAGCCGCTCTTAGAGAGAGACTAGAGAGAAACAAGTTCTAAAAATCCTCATCCTTGGTGGCTAGTACCACGGTTCCTTCTTCTGCAGATCGTAGGACGATTCTCGGAGCGTTTGTGTGTATACCGTAGAGGCGCGATTCATTTGGATTGTGTTGGAGATTCGAGCGCATCAATTTTAGTATCAAAATCGGTATAATTTCTAACCACTGAGTTAATTGTTTTCGCATGGATCCTGTTCTGGGTTTCGGAATTGCTTTAAATTGGTTTATTTTCGTTGCGTTTCTGTGTCGAAACCCTACATATATAATAATAGGTGGGGGCCCACCTATGGGTCCCATAGTTGGTGGCTGAATTTTTATCACGGGTGGTTGCATGTGATTTATATATATATATATATATATATTGGTTAACAAGAAAGTGGGGTGGGGGGGGGGGGGGAACTTGATTGCAGTAAGGGGTATAATAATTAGTATTATATATAATATATATTTGGTAGTGGAGTGGGTATTCATGGGATTCATCCCCCGTGAATTCAAGTGTTATATATATATAATATATATAATATATATTATAATTTTATTTAAAAGTTTTGTTTTATTAGAATATATTATTAAATCAATATGGACCGTCCGATTAAAAGTAAATCAATCTGGACCGTTCATGAATTAGTTACTATGCAGTTCATTCGTCTATAAATAGAAGCTCATTCCTTCTTTATTTCTTACGAATTCACTGAAACTCTAAAGAGAAAAACTGTAGAGAGAAAGAAGAAAAGTGTTCTGCTAATTCACTACTCCTATATCCAGTACTCTTCTTTCTAAGGTAAGGGGTATTATTTTTTCCATATTCATGAAGAGAACTTCTGTTATTCCATTCTTTATTATTATGTTGGAATAACTTTGTATACGCCATTCTACCCTATACTTGGTGATTTACATTGTTATTCCATTCGTTATTATTACATTTGGAACATCCTATCTGCATGCGTTTTCGGACCGGTTCCATTCTTTATTATTCTGTTGGAATATCATGTCTATCGTTTCTGTGGGACACGGTTCCGCTCTTTATTATTCTTGGAATATCACGTCATGCGTTTTCTACCGGGACTGATTTCGTTATGTATTATTACATTGGAATAACTTTTATCTATCTGAAGTACCGCATGTATGGTGAGTTCGTTGTTGTTCCATTCTTTATTATTACATTAGAATATCACGCTAGCGTCGCGTATTACGCTGACACGGTTCCGTTATTTATTATTACATTGGAATAACTCGTCTATCTGGCACCGCATGCATGGTGATTTCTTTTGTTATTCCATTCTTTATTATACTCGGTTGGTTAAAGTTTTGACTTCTATACTCCATGAAATTAGTGGAATATCCTTGATATTTAAGGCTTCATCCAAAGATCTTTTCATGGAAATATTCTTACGAGCATTCTTGAATTTTACTCTATAAAGAAGTATCATGTTGACAATTTAGACGTTATTAGTTCCTGAATAAATTAATTCTTGAACTTGTTTATTGAATTCTTATATCATTGTCATCATCCTCATGTTTTTATTTTTTTTAAAGTCATCTGTGGCCTGTAGTGCATAGATGGACTTGGTATGATTATGACCAGGGATTATTTGGTGTAATCATGACATAATGTTACAAATGATGTGGTAAAAGTCCTCATTGGCCCGTAGTGCATTGATGGACAGTTGTTGGCATGATCATGACCATTGATGAATACACGAATATCCTTGGCCCGTAGTGCATGGATAATTTGTGATTGTGATACTAATGAATATCATTGGTCGTAGTGCAGGGATGATGTGGATTATTTATTAAGCCGAGTCCCAACGATAAAAGTGATGAAAAACCTTTTAAATCATAAAAGATAGTAGATTTTATTCTCTACTTGACTCTTTTAATGGATTGCATGTTCCGCTGTAGTTAAACTTGATGTATATTGTATTTTTTCAGTTTAATACTATTGAAGACTAATGATAATTTATTCTGAATTAGCTTAGTCATAATATTTCTTACTGGGCTAGTTGAGCTCACCCTTTCTTTCACTTTTTCTCTTGAGAAATGAGAGAGCGTGGCAAGGACTAGTCGGGAACCGGAGTGATGGTCCGGATGATAGTATTAGTAGTCCTCACTATTACATTAAATAGTGTGACAATAAATGTAATGAGGACTTATTACGAGAGTGGATATTGTCTAGAAGACAATATTTGTATTAAAACTTACAGCTTTCTTATTGTATATTAAAGATTGTATTTGTATTATGTACCATGTATTTGGCGACTCAGAATAGGTGATGTATACCTATTTTGGGGGCGTCACAATTGGTATCAAAGCTTAGGGATATGATCCACAGGTGAGATGTGAGACAAGAACTAGGAGGGAGAGGCAGGGAATTCCTTCAGCTAGTATGACCTACCTAAGTTTATTTGATATTTAATTGGTTGGTCAGAGTATAGGGATTATATGTGATATGTTAATTAACCCTTGTTTTGGGGCAGTATTTGAAAATGGCATCCGAGAATGTTTAGAACATCAATGGAGCACAGGAGACCGTTGAGTCTCCACATATCAATAATCAGGATAATATGCATCAAGAAGGCGACAATCCTAATGCAAACAACAACACTGACCAAATGATGAACGATGGAATGTTCCGAGGCTTCATGCAATTCATACAACATCAAAGCGAGGCGGCTCTCATCCAAAATGCGTGGGAACACCGGCAACTCTCGACCGATCACCGCCAAACAGTTCAAGGAGCTGGGACCACCGGAGTTTTTTGGAGAGCCAAAACCACTTAAGGCGGAGATGTGGATTGTGACGCCCCCAAAATAGGTATACATCACCTATTCTGAGTTGTCAATACATGGTACGTAAAACAACTACAACTTTATTATTACAACAAGAAAGCGTGAGTTTGAATACAAATATTATCTTCTAGACAATATCTATACTCAAATAAATCCTCATCACATTTATTGATACATTATTTTACAAAAATGGTGAGGACTACTAAACAATCCTTTCTAAAACCTTCATTCCATACCCAGGCTAAGTACTTTCGCTTATATTCTCGCCTCCCGAGAAGAAAAATTGAACAAAAAGGAAAAGGGTGAGCTCAACTAGCCCAATAAAGAATATTATGACTAAGATAATATACAACAAATTACCGTTAGTCTTCAACAGGAAAAATCTAATAGAATACAATAGACAACAAATTTTAAATCAATATTCGCAATGAAATAATAATTCATTAGAAGAGTTAAGTAGAGAATGCAAACTACTATCTTCTATGTATGAATTTAAAAGTTCATCGCTATCTTTTATCCTGTAACATCAATCAATATACATCTGGAATCAAATATTCATCTTTTGCACTACAGTGCCAAAGATATTCATCACTTAGTCATGTTCATCTAAACACCTATTCATCTTTGCACTACTACCAAAGATATTCATCGATTAGTCATGTTCATCTAAACACACTGCTCATCTTTGCACTACAGGCCAAAGATATTCTTGAAATCATTCATCTTTTGCCTACAGGCCCAAGATATTCCATAATATCATCATTTAAGACCGAGGATGATGAAAATATTTTTAAAGAAACGAATCCAATTGAAACAAAATGACAAGGATTAAGGATTAAGGATTCGTACTTTGTTTTATCCATGTTCAAAAGATACCTCAAAAATAATCATAGTGGTGTAAAATTCAAGAATGATCAAAACATGGATACAATCAAAGCTAGTATCCGAGAATAGATATTTTGGACAAAAAGAAGAAATTTTATTTTTCTATGAATAGTCTCAGTATCGTGTGAATAGTCAGTATCGTGAATAAGAACTCAGACACCAAAAGATAGAAATTCCACAAAAAATATCTTCACGCTTACGTGAATAGTACTCATGAATAGTAACTCGTGAATAGTAACTCATGAATAGTAACTCGTGAATAGTAACTTATGAATAGTAACCTAGACATGAAAAAGTTCCAAATTTGATAAAAGTTCCAACCAATATTTCAAAGATAATGATATTGAAGAAATAATATCATTTGAGAAGAAAATAACATCCCTTACCTCGAAAGATCGGTGCTTCTAAATTTGAAACACCTGGATATAAAGCTATGACTTGGACTTGCACCAGTATAGCAATACTCAAAGTATACTCAAAATACTCACAAGAATACGCCGATAATATAGAGAGAAAACTTTAGTTTACGGTGTGATTTTCAATTCTAACCTAAGCACCCTATTTATAGGAAATTGCTTAGAACACCAAAGCGAAAAATTTAATAAATTAATAATATAATTATATAAATTTCCTACACATGCCTAGAATCGATTTGTTTTGCCAACTCTAGATCATGAGTAGGATAATTCCTCTCATACTCTTTAAGTTGTCATGAGGCATAGGCTATGACTTTCCCACGTTGCATGAGAACACATCCTAACCCTTTGCTCAAGCATCGTTTGAGATAACAAATCCATCCGAACCGATGGTATTGTTAAAGCAGTCTTAAAATAAGTCTCCTCTTAAGCTCTTGGAAACTCTTCTCGCATTCTTCGCTCCAAACGAATTTTTTATCCTTCCGAGTTAGTTTGGGTTAATGGAGTAGCGATTCGAGAAAACCCTTCCACGAATCTCCGATAATAACCAAATTAAGCCCAAAAAGCTACGTATCTTGATCATCGACTTGATTGCTCCCAACTTTGTATTGCTTCAATCTTCACGGATCAACAGATACTCCATGTTTCGACACCACGCGCCCAAGGAATGCTACTTCCTCGAGCCGAACTTCGGATTTCTTTAATTTGGCATATAGTTTGTTTTCACGAAGCCTTTGGAGTACCGACTTTCAAATGGTGCTCATGATCTTCACGACTTTTGGAATATATAAGGATGTCATCAATAAAGACAACAACGAATCGATCCAAATATTCCTTGAATACTCGGTTCATCATATCCATGAAAGCCGCAGGGCATTAGTCAATCCGAAAGACATGACTAAGAATTCATAATGCCCGTCTCAGAGTTCTAAAGGCGATCTTTGGAATATCCTCGCCTAATCTTCAAATGATGATATCCGAACGAAGATCGATTTTGAAAAGAATTGTGCCCCTTACAATTTGGTCAAACAAGTCATCAATACGAGGTAGAGGATACCTATTCTTGATGGTGACATGGTTCAATTCCGATAGTCAATACAAAAGTCGCAGCATACTCCGTCTTTCTTCTTTCTGAATAAAACAGGAGCACCCCAAGGAGATGTCTTGGGGCCGATGAAACCGATGTCCAACAATTCCACGTAGTTGGACCTTTAACTCCCGAAGTTCAATAGGAGCCATTCGATATGGGGTTTTAGAAATGGGCTTTGTGCAGTTCAAGATCAATAAAGAATTCAACTTCACGTTACGGGGTAGACCGGAAGTTCTTGAGAAATACGTCGGAAAGTCAATAATAACAGAATATTATTCAAATTTGACGTGTCTTTATTCAAATCCATAACATGGGCTAAGAAAGCTTGACATCCGTTTTTCAATAAACGAATAGCTTTATGATTAGATATGACAAGATTGATTTTAATGGTTTAGTTGCTTGAATTACGTACAAAAGTTTGGTTAGGAATATGAAAACTAAAAACCTTACGAAAATAATCAATTTTGGCATGATGAGTAGTTAACCAATCAATCCCTAAAATCACATCAAAAGCAAGTATCTTTAAAGAGATAAGGTCAACGGTAAGGTGATGGTGCCAACTTGAATCAAACAAGATTTATAAGCGATTGGATGTTATGAAAGTTTCTCTAACGGAGTTTCCACAGATAGGTCAAAGTCTAATTTCTCCTGAGTCAAGTTTAAACGTTGAGCACATGCGGGAGAGATAAATGAATGGGTAGCATCGGTATCAAGTAAGGTATAAACTTCGCAAGAATTTATAAATAGCTTACCCGTGATCACCTCGTTTGGGTTCCTCGCATTATGACCGATCCACAACAAACGCTCTTCCGGAATCGTTGACTTTGACTTTTACGGGACGATCTTTTGAGTCACCGTCCCCATTGAACTAGGTTTCGCTGCGTCTAATCTCGGCGATATGTCCTTCCTTTCCACAATTATAGCATACCTTGAACTGTTGTGGGCGCTTTGGTGATATGTCCCTCTTTCCGCATTTGTAGCATATGATGGGGTGGTCGTTCTCCTCCCTTAGAACCGATTCTTTGCCCGCTGCGTCTTCACATGGTCATTGTTAAATCTCCTCTTTTTAAAATCTCCTCTGACTCGCTTTCTTCTATTTTCATGGCCATGATTACCACCAGAGTGGTTACCATTTTTGTCCGTCTGCTTTTTCTCCGCCGGGTTATCATTATTACATTGATCGCTATCTCTGAGTACGATCCACGGTTATGGTCCTCAGGTTGACCGTACTCGTTATCTCGCTTCTAATAATTGAGCCACATTTTGACAACATCCGAATAGAGAAAAAGTTTATGAGAAATGAGATCTTGACGTATGTCGGGTTTCAAACCTCTCGAAAACATCCGCGTCATCGTTCCTCATTCTCCACCAAATGAGGTGCAAACTCGGATAACTCTGCAAGCTTTGCCTCGTCTTTGAGACACCGCTCGTGTTGTTTTGCTCTAATCTGATGAACTCCACTTCCTTCATATAGCGAACACTTTCGTGAAAGTATTTGTCATTAAATAGTTCTGAAACGTTTCCCGTGACATCTTTGAAAAGCGGTTGGATGGAGTACGCTTCACGACTCTCCACCGATGAGTCTCGCCTCGCCACGGAACATAAAGGTGGCGAATGGAACCATCTGTTCTCCGTGCATCCCAAGACATCGAATATCTTGGTAATTTGCTTGACCCGTGTTTCCGCCATGATCGGATCTGGCTTTCCCTTAAATTCGTGGTCCCAACTCTTTGAATCGCTTGGTTTGTGACAACCCGTGAATTGCTATCATTTCTCCTGTATTTTGAATACGAGTCTCCTCGTCGATTTTGCATGAACTGCAAAAAGCTTCTAAACATCCCTCGTTCATCATCTCGCCAATGGGTGTTGTTCACGGGAGGAACATTGACAAAGACATGTTGCACGTTTTCCTCGTTGGTGAGTACAAAGGCGTCTCCACGGTCTCATTTCCATTGTTAATATTCTCGATCGACATTCTCAAATCTTGTCGCTAAAACAAGGGTTAATTAAGGAAATCAATATATCACATAATAACCTTATATACTGACCAACTAAAAAATAAGCTTAGGTAGGACACACTTTAGCGAAGGATTTACTCGTCTTTCCCCTCCTAGTTCTATTCCCGATCTCCGCCAGGAGATCATATCCTAAGCTCGATACCATTAATCGTGACGCCCCCAAAATAGGTATACATCACCTATTCGAGGTTGTCAATACATAGTGCGAAACAACTACAACTTTATTATTACAACAAGAAAAGCGTGAGTTTGAATACAAATATTATCTTACAGACAATATCTATACTCAAATAAATCCTCATCACATTTATTGATACATTATTTTACAAAAATGGTGAGGACTACTAAACAATCCTTTCTAAAACCTTCATTCCATACCCCCAGACTTGTACTCGCTATATTCTCGCCTCCCGAGAAGAAAAATGGAACAAAAAGGAAAAGGGTGAGCTCAACTAGCCCAAGAAGAATATTATGACTAAGATAATATACAACAAATTATCGTTAGTCTTCAACAGGAAAAATCTAATAGAATACAATAGACAACAAATTTTAAATCAATATTCGCAATGAAATAATAATTCATTAGAAGAGTTAAGTAGAGAATGCAAACTACTATCTTCTATGTATGAATTTAAAAGTTCATCGCTCATCTTTTATCCTGTAACATCAATCAATATACATCCGGAATCAAATATTCATCTTTGCACTCTGAAGCCAAAGATATTCATCAATTAATCATGTTCATCTAAACACCTATTCATCTTTTGCACTACTACCAAAGATATTCATCGATTAATTCATGTTCATCTAAACACTGCTCATCTTTGCACTACTGCCAAAAGATATTCTTCAAATCATTCATCTTTTTACACTACGGGCCAAAGATATTCCATAATATCATCATTTAAGACTGAGGATGATGAAAAATATTTTTAAAGAAACGAATCCAGTGAAACAAAATGACAAGGATTAAGGATTAAGGATTCGTACTTTATTTTATCCATGTTCAAAAGATACCTCAAAAATAATCATAGTGGTGTAAAATTCAAGAATGATCAAAACATGGATACAATCAAAGCTAGTATCCAGAATAGATATTTTGGACAAAAAGAAGAAATTTTATTTTTCGGTGAATAGTGCCGTATACGTGAATAGTGCCGTATACGTGAATAGTAACTCCAACACCAAAAGATAGAAATTCCACAAAAAATATCTTCACGCTTCATGAATAGTACTCGTGAATAGTAACTCGTGAATAGTGACTCATGAATAAGAACTCGTGAATAAGAACTCATGAATAAGTAACCCCGACATGAAAAAGTTCCAAATTTGATAAAAGTTCCAACCAATATTTCAAATAATGATATTGAAGAAATAATATCATTTGAGAAGAAAATAACATCTCTTACCTCGAAAGATCAGTCTTCAAATTTGAAACAGGATATAAAGCTATGACTTGGACTTGCACCTGTGTATAGCAATACTCAAAGTATATTCAAAATACTCACAAGAATACGCCGATAATATAGAGAGAGAAAACTTTAGTTTACGGTGTGATTTTCAATTCTAACCTAAGCACCCTATTTATAGGAAATTGCTTAGAACACACAAGCGAAAATTTAATAAATTAATAATATAATTATATAAATTTCCTACACATGCCTAGAATCTGATTTCAGCCATTAAACACATGCCACATTCTAGAAAAAGTAAGAAAAAACGTTTTTCTAATTTTAAATATTTTAAACTTCCAAAAATCAATTATTTCGGAGCTTCGGAACTTCAATAATTCATAATAAATAGCCCTTTCATCAGAAAATTCAAATCTCGCGGGTTTTTATAGGAAATTCAATTCTCTACAACTTTACAGAAGAAAGTTTTTCCAAATTCCAAATAGAAATTGACCGAAATCCACAAACGGGCAATTTTACAGGCTATAATCAAATTTCGGTCAATAATTGTGTCCACCAACACACAAAACATGTGTTAAATATTTAATGCCACAAAAATACTCTTCCTCCTCATATACTCATATATCCCACATTCATTGTAAAAATATCATCGTTAATATATTATTAAAATAATATATTTAAATGAATTATTTTATCAGAAAAAGATAAAATATTAATTTTCAACAATTGTCACATTAAAAATTTTCTCCATCTATATCCTCATAAAATCAATATTTTCCTCATCATATAAATCAATAATTAATTATTCATAAATAATATTACGAATCACATTATTGACAACCGAGCGGTTTCAGGAAGAGGGGCTTTCGATAAGAATTTCTTCTTCTTGGCTAGCATGATTAGGTGACCAAACCTCTCCTTAGATGAACTTTCTAGACATTGCCAATAATGTTATCTAATAATATTATTCAGATAATATGAATTATTGCTTCGATAATGAAAAATACCGTGTAATGACAATTATTGAAACAAAAGCAATATAAAATATCAACGCAGAATTATTAACTCGATAAAATCTTTGAATAAAGAATTACTGTAACCATTATTGAGTAGTGCCTTCTTCACGTAAGAATCAATAATTGGTGCAATACTGTGGTAACTTCTTGTGTTTTTAAACCACCGGGTATTTTAACAATATTAATCTGTAACAACTACTGCCTGATTATTTTTAAACAACTTATATTTGTCGTTTTCTTCATCCAATCGCTTTCCTTTATGGGGCCCACACATGGTCACGCATCGTCATTTAATATTCCCAAACGATCTAATATTCCACGACCAAACGAATATTCCCAACAACAATGAATATTTTATAACCACTTGCTTATTTTGAAATATTTGCGTATCTTACCCCTAACTATCCACATTAATCAAATCAACCCTTACTATTTCAAAATAATAAATAGAGAAAATTAAATTTCATTAATAATAAGTTGGGGTCTTACATGGATAAAGCAGATCAACAAGATATTTGATGTCTTGGGATGCTCCGAGGAGCAAAAGATTCTCTTTGCCACCTTCATGTTGCGGGCAGAGGAAGATTACTGGTGGAAATCTATAAAACGTACTCAACCTGCCGCACTGAAGATGTCTTGGGAGAAGTTCCAAGAACTGTTCAACGACAAGTACTTTCCCGAAAGTATTCATCACATGAAAGAGGTAGAGTTCATTAAACTGGAACAAAACAACATGACCGTGTCGCAGTACGAAGCCAAGTTTGCCGAAAGCGGTCCGGTTTATATCCCATTTGGTTGATAATGAGGAGAGAATGACGCGAATGTTTCTAAGAGGTTTGAAACCTGAGATACGTCAATATCTTATCTCTCATAAACTGTGTTTATATTCAGATATTGTTAATAGGGCTCAGTTATTGGAGCGCGATAATGAGTCAACCCAACCAAAAGAGATCAGCCGATAAAATGATAATACCAGTGATAACAGTCATTGAAGCGGTGACAATAAGCGAGTAGGGAATCAACATGCCAGAAATGGTAACCACTTCGGTGGTAATCATGGCCAAAGCAATAAGAATGGACATTTCAAGAAGAGAGATTCAACAATGATGGAAAGACGTCGACATCATTTTGTTGTTAAGGAAGGAGAATGACCACCTATCATATGCTTCAAATGCGGAGGGGAGGGACACATCAGTCCAAACTGTGCGATGCCGTCCAAAGCATGTTATAATTGTGGAAGAGAAGGTCATCTAGTCCAATTTTGTCGTTCACTGAAGACAAGTTCAGCTAGGATGGAGGCACCAAAGGACGCCCCAGAAAAGTCAAAGCCAGTAGTACAAGGGAGAGCGTTTGTCGTGACCTCCCAGAAAGCAAGGAACCCGAATGAGGTCATCACGGGTAAGCTTATCATAAACTCTAGCGAAGTCTATACCTTATTTGATACCGGTTCTACCCATTCTTTTATTTCTCCTACTTGCGCTCAACATTTAAATTTGACTCCGGAGAAATTAGACTTTGACTTATCTGTTGAAACTCCGTTGGGAGAAACCTTCATTACATCCACTATTTATAAGTCTTGTTTGGTTCAAATCGGTACCCTCACATTACCTGTCGATCTTATTTCATTAAAAATACTTCCATTTGACGTAATTCTAGGGATTGATTGGTTAACTACTCATTATGCAAAAATTGATTGTTTTCGTAAGGTTGTTAGCTTTCATATTCCTAACCAACCTATTATGTGAATTTAAGCAACTAAACCATTAAAATCAATCACTGTCATTTCAAGCCATAAAGCTATTCGTTTATTGAAAAATGGATGTCAAGCTTTCTTAGCTCATGTCACGGATCTAAACAAAATAACGTCAGTTTTGAATGATATTTCTATTGTTAATGAATTTTCTGACGTAATCCCTGAAAAACTTCCTGGCCTACCCCCAGAGCGTGAAATTAAATTTTGTATCGACCTTGAACCTGGTACAAAACCTATTTCCAAAGCCCCATATCGAATGGCTCCTATTGAACTTCAAGAGTTAAAGACCCAACTGCAGGAATTGTTAGACATCAGTTTCATTCGTCCTAGTACTTCTCCTTGGGGTGCTCCTGTTCTATTCGTGAAAAAGAAAGATGGGAGTATGCGACTTTGTATTGATTATCGGGAGTTGAATCATGTCACCATCAAAAATAGGTACCCATTACCACGTATTGATGACCTGTTTGACCAGTTGCAAGGCACCAAATTCTTTTCAAAAATTGATCTTCGTTCTGGATATCACCAATTGAAGATTAGAACCGATGACATTCCAAAGACGGCTTTCAGAACTCGGTACGGGCATTATGAATTCCTAGTCATGTCTTTTGGATTGACTAATGCTCCTGCTGCCTTCATGGATATGATGAATCGAGTATTCAAGGAATATTTGGATCACTTTATGGTCGTCTTTATTGATGACATCCTTATTTATTCCAAAAGCCGTGAAGATCATGAACAACACTTGAGGCTGATACTCCAAAAGCTTCATGAATATAAGCTTTATGCCAAGTTGAAGAAATGCGAGTTCTGGCTGGAGGAAGTAGCATTCCTTGGGCACGTAGTATCAAGTCATGGAATATCTGTTGACCCGGCAAAGATTATAGCTATTCAAAGTCGAAGCAACCTAAATCGATGGGTAAGAAATCGTAGCTTTTTTCGTTTAAATTTGGTTATTATCGGAGATTCGTGGAAGGATTTTCTCGAATCGCTACTCCATTAACTCAGCTGACTCGGGAAGATACAAAATTCGGTTGGAGTGAGGAATGCGAGAAGAGTTTTCAAGAACTCAAGAGGAGACTCATTTAAAGACTGCTACGACAATACCATCCGCCTCGGAGGGTTTTGTTATCTCTGATGATACTTGAGCAAAGGGTTGGGATGTGTTCTCATCTGAACATGGGAAAAGTCATAGCCTATGCCTCATGACAACTCAAAGAATATGAGAGAAATTATCCTACTCATGATCTAGAGTTGGCAGTTGTTGTCTTCGTACTTAAAATTTGGAGACATTACTTGTATGGGGAGAAAGTGGAGATCTTTACAGATCATAAAAGCCTCAGATATTTCTTCACTCAAAAGGAACTCAACATGCGACAATGACGTTGGCTTGAACTGTTGAAAGATTATGACCATACCATCCTGGAAAAGCGAACGTAGTAGTTGACGCATTGAGTTGAAGATCATATGCGGGTACGAGTGCGATATTGTCAACGCAAAGGCCCATTTTGTATGACTTGCAAAGGATGGAGATAGAGATAAAGACTCCAGGGACCCAAGTGATGATGGCGAATATACGAGTGGAACCGACTTTAATCGATAAAGTTAAAGCTTGCTCAAGCTACAAACACCGAGGCGATGATGCATATGAGGAAGAAAGTTCAAGAAGGTGCTATGCCGGAAGCAAGAATTGATGAAGAAGGAATACTTCGAGTCAACTCCAGACTTTGTGTTCCTAACGACCTTGATTTAAAGTATAAAATCATGATGGAGGCGCACAACACACCATTTGTAATCCATCTTGGGAGTACCAAAATGTATCATGATCTTCGACATACATTTTGGTAGGGCAATATGAAGAGAGAGATAGCGTTGTTTATTTCAAGGTGTCTAACTTGTCAACGAGTCAAGGCGGAGCATCAAGTACCAAAAGGTCCATTGCAACCACTTGAAATTCCAGAATGGAAGTGGGAGCACATTACCATGGATTTCGTTACTCGTCTTCCCAAGGTTTCTCAAGGCATAGATGCAATTTGGGTCATTGTTGATAGATTGACTAAGTCTGCTCATTTCTTACCAATACGAGAACACTTGAGCGTCTTGCTCAGTATGTACATAAACGAGATTGTAAGACTGCATGGTATGTCAGTATCCATAGTTTCTGATCGAGACCCACGATTCACTTCATGATTTTGGGTTAGTTTGCAAAAAGCTATGGGCATGGATTTACGATTTACTTCAGCATATCATCCTCAGACGGACGGACAATCAGAGAGAACTATTCAAACTCTTGAAGATTTATTAAGACTCGTGTCATTGACTTCAAGGAAGTTGGGACAAGTTCTTCCATTGGTGGAGTTTTCATACAACAACAACGCTTATCAAGCAAGTATTGGCATGGCTCCATTCGAAGTGTTGTATGGAAGAAAGTGTCGTTCTCCAAGATCTTTGGGATGAGGTGGGTGAAGCAACGTTGTTGGGACCAGAGTTGAACGTATGACTACGAAAAAATATTCAAATGATCCGACAACGATAAAAACCTCACAAGACCGACAAAAAAGAGTTATCTTGATCTTCATCGAAAGGACGGAATTGATATTGGAGATCATGTGTTGTTACGTGTTGCTCCATGGAAAGGAGTTACGAGATTTGGAAAGAGAGGAAAGCTCAATCCTCGATTCATTAGCCCATTTTAATCCTCGATCGAGTAGGAACGTGGCCTATAGACTCTGCTTTTTTACCGCCAAGTATGTCTTGTGTTCATAACATTTTTCACATATCCATGTTACGTAAATATGTGGAAGACCCGAACCACATTATTGAGTTAGAACCGGACGAAATAGCGGAAGATTTAACGTATGAAAAGGTTCATGTTCAAATCTTAGATAAGAAGGAACATATTCTACGCTCCAAGGTTATACCTCAAGTCAAAGTTTTGTGAAAAAACCACGATGTTGAGGAAATGACCTGGGAGTTAGAATCTGAAATGAAATCAAGGTATCCTTACCTCTTCGACATACCAGGTACATACCCTAATTTCGAGGGCGAAATTTCTTAAGAAGGGGAGGTTGTAAGACCCCAACTTTTATGAATAAAGATGAATTTTTTATAAATATCATTTTTTAAAATATTAAGGAATGAATTTGATATAATGTTATAGTTGTGGGTAATATTTATAAATTTTGCAAAGTACGCAAGTTGTTATATAATATTCGAATGGTCGGGGAATATTCGTTTTAACAGGGAATATTCGTACGACGGCACAATTATTGGTGGACCCCACAACGAAATTATTGTCAGATTGGGAAAACGACAAAAATATTTTATAAAAATAACGGCGAAAGTTTTATCGTTAACTGTTGAAACACCCGGTGTTAAAAGTACAGGAATACGTGTGGTTGCATAGTAACACACGGTATTGATTATTGATGCTTACGTGAGAAGTCACTCAGTTTTGTTCAATTATTGTTTCAGTAATTATTGCATAGTATCTCACGTTAATTGATTCAATTATTGTCGATATTTTATATATTATTAAATAAATAATTGAGATGACAGAGTTATTAATATTATTATTTGCATTATTAACGATGTCTAGAAGTTACGCCAAGAGAGAGGTTTGGTAACCTAATTAAGCGGCTAATAGGAGAAATCTTTATTGGAAAGCCCCCTCTTTCCTGGGAACGACCTGATCGATTAATATTGTGAATTATAATAATGATGATATATGTTGTTAAAAATATTGAGGGGATTTTTATGAAGTATTTTATGTAAATTTTGCTTATTTTTGGACCCCCCACTTACCCATTTTTCAAAATAATCAGTAGAAAGTTATTCAGTATATATGTATATATAATAATAGGTGGGGGCCCACCTATGGGACCCATAGTTGGTGGCTGAATTTTTATCACGGGTGGTTGCATGTGATATATATATATATATATTGGTTAACAAGAAAATGGGGGGGGGGAACTTGATTGCAGTAAGGGGTATAATAATTAGTATTATATATAATATATATAATATATATTATAATTTTATTTAAAAGTTTTGTTTTATTAGAATATATTATTAAATCAATATGGACCGTTCGATTAAAAGTAAATCAATCTGGATCGTTCATGAATTAGTTACTATGCAATCCATTCGTCTATAAATAGAAGCTCATTCCTTCATTATTTCTTACGAATTCACTGAAACTCTAAAGAGAAAAACTGTAGAGAGAAAGAAGAAAAGTGTTCTACTAATTCACTACTCCTATATCCAGTACTCTTCTTTCTAAGGTAAGGGGTATTATTTTTTCCATATTCATGAAGAGAATTTCTGCTATTCCATTCTTTATTATTACATTGGAATAACTTTGATACGCTGATTCACCCTATACTTGGTGGTTTCATTGTTATTCCATTCGTTATTATTCTATTGGAACATCCTCATGCATGCGTTTTTCATGCTGCACACATTACATTCTTTATTATTACATTGGAATATCATATACATACGTTTTCTGCAGGACGGTTCGTCTTCCGCTTTTTATTATTACATTGGAATATCCTGTCTGCATGCGTTTTCGTGGGACTGATTCCATTATGTATTATTCGCTTGGAATAACTTTTATCATCTGGCAATCGCATGCATGGTGAGTGAGTCTGTTTGTTGTTCCATTCTTTATTATTACATTAGAATATCACGCTTGCGGTGCGTGTATTACCTTTGACACAGGTTCCGTTATTTATTATTACATTGGAATAACTTTTATACATGCGAAGTACAATCTGCATGCATGGTGATTTCTTTTGTTATTCCATTCTTTATTATACTCGGTTGGTTAAAGTTTTGACTTCTATACTCCATGAAATTAGTGGAATATCCTTGATATTTAGCGCTTCATCCAAAGATCTTTTCATGGAAATATTCTTCCGAGCATTCTTGAATTTTACTCTATAAAGAAGTATCATGTTGACAATTTAGACGTTATTAGTTCCTAAATAAATTAATTCTTGAACTTGTTTTATTGAATTCTTATATCATTGTCATCGTCCTCATGTTTATATTTTTGAAAGTCATCTACGTGGCAGTGGTGCATAGATGGACTTGGAATGATTATGACCGAGGATTATTCGGTGTAATCATGGCCGTAATGTTACAAATGATGTGGTAAATGTCCTCATTGGCGATGGTGCATTGATGGACAGTTGTTGGCATGATCATGACCATTGATGAATACACGAATATCCTTGGCCCGTAGTGCATGGATAATTTGTGGTTGTGATACTAATGAATATCCTTGGCCGTAGTGCAGGGATGATGTGGATTATTTATCAAGCTGAGTCCCAGCGATAAAAGTGATTAAAAATCTTTTAAATCATAAAAGATAGTAGATTTTATTTTCTAATTGACTCTTTTAATGGATTGCATGTTCCGCTGCAGTTAAACTTGATGTCTATTGTATTTTATCAGTTTAACACTGTTGAAGACTAATGATAATTTATTCTGCATTATCTTAGTCATAATATTTCTTATTGGGCTAGTTGAGCTCACCCTTTCTTTCACTGTTCTCTTCTGAAAATGAGAACGTAGTCAGGACTAGTCGGGAAACGGAGTGACGGTCCAGATGATATTATTAGTAGTCCTCACTATTCTATTAAATAGTGTGACAATAAATGTAATGAGGACTTATTCTGAGAGTGGATATTATCTAGAAGACAATATTTGTATTAAAACTCACAGCTTTCTTGTTGTATATTAAAGATTATATTTGTATTCTGTACCATGTATTTGGCGACTCAGAATAGGTGATGTATACCTATTTTGGGGGCGTCACACAAAATGTCATTTATTCTTTAGTTTATAACAATAAAATGATATGTTATTTTTACATTACCATTATTTTTTAATATCCATTTAATATATATAACATTAGAATATCATAAATTCACGATTACATTTTTAACTAATATTAAGATTAACACACTTTAAAACATAATATTTTTCTTAAAAATTGTCATTTTAGAAATGCATCTATATTAGGTATGGGGGAAGTATATATATATGTTAACACAAACTTGTTCAAGTTAATTGCTTTTTTCTTCAATAAAATTTTTATTACCATTATTTTTGTTGTGTTGTTAATTGCCAGCCTTATGATCAGAGGTTTCACAACATGTATAATAAGTCAATATCCATATCTTTTGGATTTGGCACATATGAATTTCTTGTGTATTATTAAGCTCTTAGTTATTTGTTTTTAATTTTATTTTTTCGATCCAATGCCCAAGGCAGAAAATCTATTAATCATTAGAAATTGGGTCCAATAAAGGAGAAATACAAGTAAAGATTTTCTTCAACCAATAAACTGAATAATTAAAACTCAAAAGTGTTAGAATAACTAAGACCCCAATTTTCATAAATAAAGATTAACTTTCTCGAAATATATTTTTGAATATTATGGTATGGATTTGATATAATATTATAGTTGTGGGTAATATTTATAAATTTTGCAAAGTATGCAAGTTGTTATAAAATATTCGATTGGTCTGAGAATATTCATTTTATCAGGAAATATTCGTACGACGACACAATCATTGGTGGATCCCACAACAGAATTATTGTCAGTTAGAAAACAACAGAAATATTTTTTTATAAAAATAATGGCGAAAGTTTTACCGTTAACTGTTGGATTACCCGGTGGTAAAAGTACAGTAATACGCGTGGTTGCATAGTAGCACACGTATTGATTATTGATGCTTACGTGAGAAGTCACTTAGTTTTATTCAATTATTGCTACAATATTTGCTGCATAGTATCTCACGTTATTTGATTCAATTATTGTTACAATATTTTAGATTATTAAATCAATAATTGAGATGACAAGTTATTCATATTATTATTTGCATAATTAACAATATCTAAAAAATTATGTCGAGGAAAGGAGTTTGGTTAACTAATTGCGGGCCAATAGGGAGAAATCTTTATCGAAAAGCCCCCTTTTTCCTGAGAACGATCTGGTTGTTAATATTGCGAGTTATAATAATGATGAATAAATATTGTTAAAAATATTGAGAGAATTTTTATGAAGTATTTATTATAAATTTTGCTTATTATTTGGACCCCCATTTACCAATTTTTCAAAATAATCAGTAGAAAGTTATTCAGTATATAAGTATTATATATATAATAAGTGGTGGGGCTCACGTGTGAATGATTTTGGGAAATGGGGGGATGTTCTTAGGGAATGGAAGGTAATTTATTATATATATATATGTATATATTATAATAAGTTTTATTTTTTTATGAAAAAATAGAATATATTATATTTTATTATGCATAGTATTTACATAGTAAAATCAAAAAAAAAATCGTTGAATTGCGTCGAACGTCGTCCGTGATTTTCTTTTCCATTGTGCAGTCCGTGATTTTATTTTCTAAATAGTATCCTTCCATTCTCCTATAAATAGGATGCTTAGTTTAGAATTGAAAATCACACTAGAATCAGATAATTCTTCTTCTATAATATTGAGTGTATTTCTTTCAAGTTTTAAGAAGCTTTGAGCGTAGAAAACAGTATAAGTTTTCTTCAGAAATATTCCCGCTATACCAGTCGAAATACTCTCCTTTTTAAGGTAAGGAATATTATTTTTGTTCAATATATACTCGTATGAAATAATATTTTTTTCCATACTCTGTAGTATGTAAGTAATATTATTTCGTTTCAAATTCAGAATTCTACACTCATTTTGTTAAATTTTTGGCTTCTATACTCCATGAAATTAGTAGAATATCTTTAAAATTTGTGCTTCATCCAGTATCTTTTCATGGAAATATTATTTTGAATATTCTTGATAAGTTTTAACCTTTTCATGTCGGAGTACTATTCACGGGGTACTATTCCCGAATTACTATTCATGGGGTACTATTCACCCGGGGTATTATTCATTAAAAAAATTAATTTCTTTTCGGTCCAAATCATTTTTGATACAATATAAATCTTGAATTTTACTCCACAAAGCAGTATCATGTTGACAATTTAGACATTATTGAATTCTGGATAAATTAAATTATAAATCTTTAAAAATTTATCCTTTGCTTTCTTTTGATTGAATTCTTATATAATTGTCAACATCCTCATGCTTATATTGTGATGAAAGTCATATGTGACTTACGTGCATAGATGGACTGTTGATTGGTATGATTATGACCAGGGATTATTCGGTATAATCATGACCGTAATGTTACAAATGATGTGGTAAAAGTCCTCATTGACCCGTAGTACATTGATGGACAGTGGTTAGCATGATCATAACCATTGGTGAAAACACGAATATCCTTGGCCCGCAGTGCATGGATAATTCGTGGTTGTGATACTGATGAATATATTTGACTCGTAGTGCAGCGATGATTCGGTGATGTGGATTATTTATTAAGCTGAGTTTCAACGATAAAATTGATGATAAATTTTTTAAATCATAGAAGATAGTAGATATCATGCTCTACTAATTAACTCTTCTAATGGATTGCTTGTTCCGCTGCAGTTAAACTTGATGTCTATTGTATTTTATCAGTTTAACACTGTTGAAGGCTAACGATAAATTATTCTGCATTATCTTAGTCGTAATATTTGTGATAACTCAAATTTTTGGGGTAATATTAAAATAAGAATTAAATAAATAAAATTCTTATTAGATAATATGTTGTATGATATTATATTGCATAAGTGGGTATGAACTATTCAATATGTGATGTTTATGCTTAATAAATATATTGGTATTATATATTTATTATATGTTAATAAATTGTAGGGGCAATTTATTAAATGAAATGAGATATGTAGAATTAAAATAATTTATAATATTAAATTATTTTAATGTGGTAAATTGTGGAATAAAAAATACTTAGTGTATAACCACCATTTTTTTAAGAAAACATATATTACATTATGGAGTGTAATGTATGCAGATTTTTAATGTAGTGAATATATTATTATATTTATTACAGTTAAATTGTTGAAAACAATTTATATAAAGAAAAAGAAAATAATTACGATATACAAAATGTTTGTATTCGTAAAATGGAGTGTATCAACATAGTTTATGGAAATAAATTATTTTAAAATAATTATTTATTACATTAGATAAATTGTTTCTATTTAATGTATAGTTTCCATCTTATGGGAAATATTTTTGGTGCAATGCGTTATATTAATTAGTGAAATAATTCCATATATGTTGTACTTGTATAATTACCAATTTTGATTAATAATGAGATTACATGTTATTATAAGCTATAAGGTAAAATGTGGGATAATATAATACATGTGATATTATATATATATATATATATATATATATATATATATATAAAAACAAAGCATTATATGTGTCAAATGTGTGTGAGTGCTAAGAACTAAATATGCTAAGACATTTTGCCAAGTAGGGGGTGCCTAAGGGGCTGTTAAGGAGTCACTTAGGGGTCAATTTCTAGGGGCTATGGTTGATAGGTTGCGGCTGATAATTGAGGAGAGAGAGAGGTCAGGGAAAAAATATGGTAGAGCATGAATCAATCCTAAATCTCTTTACTAGTTCAGCCCATCCATTCCCTCAATCCTTTCTCTTACTCCTTCATAGTAATTGTACCTATCCAATTTTTTCTCCCTTTCGGCTAAAATTACAGAATTAAGTGTGAAATTGAAGTGGGGCGCTGTTTCGAATGAACTGAGCATAAAAGGGGCTGATCAAGGTGATTTTAAGAGGATATAATTCTAGCTAATTCAAAGCAAACAAAAGGTTAGTACTTTGCTTATAAATATTTCATATGAAGTTTACAAAGTTAGTTCTAAAAAGTTTATAATAATTACTTGATGTGATATGAGATGTGGCTTAAATGATTGTGAATTAGAAGCAAAGAAGTTTAGGTTGGGTTGTGAGGAGTAATAAGGTGGAAAAATGAGGCTAAAACTCAAACCAAACCTCAAGAAATCTGAACTTTGAAAGAAGTCACACATAGTGTTCGACAAAAGGCCTATATGAACTGTTTTGGTTAAAATCCAAGTATTAGGCAAACTAAAGCTTGGGCTAGATATATATAACATATACGATAATAATTAAAGAGCTTGAGCATATCAAGTTAAAACGAAAAGCAGTTTTAAACCAAAACGAAAAGTTGGAAATAAGTGTGTTAAGCCATTATTGACCACTGTTTTGAGCAGCTTAAAGATTCTGAAATGGGAAGTTTATAACTTTTAAATACAGTCTCATATACTATATAAAACATATTTAAAATTTGTTCTAATTGGTATATGAGCTAGAAGTAATAAGGTCGCGAAATAAACATGTTAGAAACTTAAAAAATTGTGAACTGCTGACCCTAAGGACAAATTCGGGGCTAGCTAGAGTTTCCAGAAAATTCTGGGCTTTTGGGGTATTATAGTACATTGAATAAGTTTTCCATAGACTCCGGAACGGACTAATTCCGACTTCGGAGCAATGAGTTATGACAGTTCAAAGTAGTCGCGTCGAATCTGCCAAAAATCTGGAAAACAGATTCGAAGCAGCCCTTTACACGAATTTTCTGGAATTATGGGTGCAGAATTTGGAAAAGGCTATTGAATAGGAGTTGTAGTCCCGGAAGTTAGCTTCGCTTGAGCTCAAGAATCGCTTAAAAATGTTTTGAAACGAAGAAGTTATGACCGTTTTAGCGAGAGAGTGTAAAGTTGGAAAAAAGTTAAAAACTGTTATGATTGGACATTTTTAAGGCCTGTTTTGGACTGCCTAAGATGTCCAAAATGGGTGGCTTATATTTTCTAAATATATTATCTTATGGTATCTACAATATATCCAGAATTGAGGTGAGTATTCAACCCATTTCAAATACAAAACAAAGAGTATTTTACTTATTTCTTAAAAAAAAATGTATAGAATTTAAATGAAGAATGGTTGTTATTTTGTGTATAATTGTGGGAGATTTTTGTGTGGGGAATCATGAAGGATTCCTGAGTATAAAGATGGAAGTGAAGTGTAGAGATGGGATTTCTATGCTTCAAATCATGGATAACACGAGTTTTATAAACAGGCATTTAAGGTATTTGTAAAAATGCCTAAAGGAAAATAATTAGTTAAAACATGAGAATTAGTTGATATTAATTGTATGTTTGTGAAATTTTCTTTTGGGTTGTTGATTATGTGGCTGAAACTGATTGAATTTAGCTGAACCTAGTTGGGATAGGAAGTGAGAATCATATCATATATGTGAGCCCGTCACTTTTATTTTATTTTGTCGGGGTAACTGTTGTTGAGATGAGCTTTGCAAACCTGCCCAACATATTCTCCTAATTCTTCCATCCAAGAAGCTTTGTAAAAAAATCAAATGGTTTCCCCATATATTATTCATCCCTTGCTATGTCCGGTTCATTTGCAAAACGAGAAGCTAAGTAGAGAGAGGGAGCTAGCAGAGGAGGTGGCGTTTCTAATAAAGGGAGCTAAGAGTTTATCCATATTTCTTTTAACTCCCATCCGTTCCACTCCACTTCCCCTCCTAAATTGTTATGCCTTCATTCCATAAATAAAGAAGCCATTTAAACTCTCTAGAAATTGAAGATAGTAACTGAGTTTGGAAGGAAGTTTAAGCAATATATTGACAAAAGGAGGATTGAATTCAGTCATAGCAAGCTCGAGACAGGAATTGAAGCAAGCTTAGAGCAAGAATTAAGTTATGATGTCAATTAAGTAAGGTAGATTATACTTCCTCATCAAATTTATAGAAATTGAAATAAAGAAAGAATTGAATTGCTTTATTGGTTGAGAAATTGATTTGGTTAATGCTATTGTATGAGTTCTGAAGTGACAAGGGAGGATTTCATGGAAAAATCATTGGCTAGACTATGTCTAAAAGCTTGTGAATTCTGGGGTTTTAAACCATGCATTCATGGTGTTTGTTAAAATATCCCAATGAGACAAATATGTTAAAACATGAGAATTGGTTAGTGTTATGAGTAAGATAGCCTGCATATCTGTATTAGAAGATAACCAAACTTATTTGTATGTCTGGAATAAAGCCCAAAGTGAAGTTCATAAGTTTTTGTTAAACTTGAATTTGGATGAAAAATGTGGTGACAGGGCAGTTTTGAGCCTCTATAAGTATGCCTTAAAGTATCTGTTTGGGCCATGTTATATTTTTATAAATACTATGTAGTAACATCTCAAACATATCCAAAATTGAAATCATTCAGATGTATAGGCTGCATGATAGAAAATCACAAAGTAGCTACGAAAATAACCAAAATCTGGAAATCTGTAGAAGCAGAAAATTGGCCAAGTCTGAAACAGCTGCGCGTGAGCTGTTTTGGGCCACTGTTTCGAAGCCTTGCCAAACTTTTTCCATACATGTTATATTTTTTTTAAAATAATACATAGTATGAGGTAGAACATATCTAAAAACGGATTCAATTTGATGTATATCGAGTGAGATAAAAATTCGTAAAACTAGCCCGAAGACCACAAAATTCAAAATTTCCAAATTTTGTTTCTGCAGAATCTGGGCAGTGGGCAGGCTGTCTGGGTTGTTTCAGCACGCCGAACCATTTTGGTTCGCCGAGTAAATTTTTGGACGTAACGTAAATTTTTGATATGTTGCTTAGTTTTTCGTGTAGAATCCAAATATGTAATTGTTTCATAGCATTTTTCGGACAACCCAGAAAGTGTAAAATTAAAATGAGAAAGAAGTTTCCTTTATTTTGTTAACTATGATGTAAGTTTATGATATAATTAGATTTTGTAGTCCTATGAATGTACTTGTTAACCTACCTACGTTAGATGTAATATCTCAGGCGTAGAATGAAGAAACGATTTCTAAGTTAAATATTATTAAGTCTCAGATGAATTGAAGTCCCGAATGGGATTGATGAGCATATTATAACCGACTTGTAATGAATAGGTCGTGCGGCGATGGATAGAAGTTAAATCATGAACGTTCGATGGACGTATAGTGACAAATGCAAACCGAGGCAAGTTTCTCAGTTTATTTATGTGAACTTATAATTGCTATAGATAATTGTTAGCATGATTTATGGTTATAAGTATGTAATACCTATTAACTGCATTATTTGCTTTGTGAATGATGAATGTCAAATTATGATATTATTGAATTGAGTCGGGGAACTCAATATATATGTGCAATGAATGACATGTACAGGACATGTGTAGTATGCTATGGTACGTATGTTGCTACCAGCAGGACATAAATGTGATAATGCATTTGTAATATGCTTGAACACCAAGAATATAAATGTATGAACTGAATGTGAAACCTATGTGCTACGTGATGCATGATAGACTATTAGACTTGTTGGGCCGTCGTGCTCGATCTTGCTTAATTTGCAGGTTAAAGCTATGATGCGATCTACGTGATTAGGAGCGCATGAAAAGAAGACTAGTGATTTAATTGAGATTGTGTTGAATCATTTGATGGTATTTTCATGTGTAAATCACAGATGTTTAAATTTTTGAATTATTCGATAGATGAAGATTATTTGTTTTAAAAAGGGGATATGCTTGAAAGAATGAATTGTGTGTGTGTGTGTGTATATATATATATATATATATATATATATATATATATATATATATATATATATCTACTCGACTAAATAAGTCATATAATAAATATGATTTTAGTATAAAGAAAATTTGTAAAGGTTGCGATTCTAGGAATGAATAAATGGAAAGAAACAAAAAAAAAATTATTTTGCATTTTTAGCTATTTTAACATTAAATAATATTTTAAAGCTAGAACAGGATAATATTAATGCACAAGATCAGGAAGGAAAATAGTTCCGAATTTGGGGCGTTACAATATTTCTTATTAGGCTAGTTGAGCTCACCATTTTACTTTCATTGTTCTCATCAGAAAATGAGAACGTAGCCGGGACTAGTCGGGGAACAGTGATGGTCCGAGTTGGTGACTATAGTAGTCTATGTTATTTTATGAAATAGTGTGAAAATAATTGTAATGACAATTGTATAATTCGTGTTAAAACTCTCGGCTTATGTTTTGTCGTATTTTACACGACAATTGTATAATTAAGTTGTATTTGAATTTTATATCATGTATTTGACGATTCAGAATGAATGATGTATATCTATTTTGGGCGTTACAATAAGTGAATTGAAGTTGCACGTTGGATTGAAAAAATTATTAAAACGTGAATAATTAATATATATGAATGCCAATATCTAAATCAATCACGTTATATACTGATCAGCAGCATTCCTAGCTAATAGCAAAATTACAAACCCCAACATAATCATCGTTATATCGAACCATACCCCATCACAGTACGTTATCTTTGACAAAATCATGATCAGGAGGTTTATTCCAACCTAACCAAGTAGAAGAATGAGTAATAATTTGATCTAAGTTAGTAGCCTTAATTCCCAAGTACTGAAGTCAAGCATCTAGATACTACACATGAGATTTCTAATTATATAAGGAATTAAACTTTAATTTTCAAATTGTTAGAATCTGAGCAAAAATTGAAGTTTTATATATTAATCATTTGAAATGAATTTACATATCAATGTGTTTTACTCCATGAGTAGATTAAAATTAAGTATTTAAAAACTCAAATCCATGAAATAATGAATAAAAAATTAAGTCCCAAATGATAATAAATATCTAAGTCTCACATCTGTAAAGAACTAAATAATATACAATGCGATCACAAAAAGTAATCGTTGATATTCGGACAACGATCAGATTATGTGCGACCCTTGCTAGCGACCGGTATAGATTATAATCTTAATTTCATAAGATGGCATGCATAATACTTTCCAAATATCAGAACTTATTTATTTTCATATGACTCCTGACCTTTTTATAACGTGTTCAATATAATTATGATATAAAAATACAAACTCCGATCCACATTAATTTTCTCATTATGTGTATCATGTTATGATATCTCCTACAATGCATTTATAGAATTATTACCTAGCTATACGAAAATAATATATCCTAACACTAAATTTTTATTTAAAATTTAAATGGATCAAGACATTTTCAAAAGTTACAATTAAGCAATTGAAAGTATAGGGGAAGGTCAATGGACACACGAATAATCAACCAAAGTGATTCCTCCCTTGTTGTTAAGGTCAAGGTCGTTTGAAATTTTATTTATATTTAGGAACAAAAACATTTTTCTAAAACGACCTATATTAAGGAATACAGAGTATATAACAGCACACCAACCAAGATCTTAATGGCAAGCAAAAAATAGATTGAAACATCATTTGCAGTAATATCCATAATCAAACTGAAATAACATCCTGCGAGTATCTCCATAAAAATATTTGGCCTCATCCCTATAGATGGATTCTCTCTTGGGCATAAAAATGGAGTTTTACCTAAAGCTAACACCACAAATATTTGAATGCCAATGTCATCTAACAGGTCTAATTTCAAGGGGTGAAACTGTCTTGAAAAGCAGCAATGGGTTGTTGAAAAGCCACGAGCGAAAAACTTGGCTAATTGTCTTGGAACTCACTCTATGATCAGTCTATCGCTTCATGCTAATGGATGCCGCCTCCTGCAAATATTTCCAAGTTACTAATCATCAAACATCAAATACCTGCACTAAATATATATAGATGTGTGGAGAGTAAAAAGTTGGGGCTATTTATGTTCAACATGTTGGCCTTTCTTGAAAAATATAAAATATGCCAAAATATCCAGAATCATATGTTCAACATATTAGCCTGTCTTGAAGGATATAAAATAAGCCAGAATATCAAGAATCAAAGCAATCACGATGTTAAAAAGGAATAGTCGTTCAACTTACCTCTTTGGTCGACTTCGGTCTTCATCATACTCCATCACTCCACCAGATTCAGCAAACATTTCCTCGTGTCCTCGGAAGTCAAAGTTGGCCTGCTCACAGGTTGCAACTTCTGCCATAACGTAAGTAAGACACATCGACAAACATATTCCATGTACTTCAAACACGCTCAGTTTTTATATTTATGTTCTCATAATATAACTATGAAATATATGCTCTACTACTAGAAGTTACCAACTACCAAGCCGACCTCACCACTTAAAACTCTGCTTAGACAAATAGTTAACGAGGGTCCAACCTGAGAAATATGCACAAGTGACGAGATTCAAATATTACATGGATATGAAATCGGCCACTGAACTCGATGTATAGGACTCAAAATGGAAATTGAAAGGGAGGAGCCATGGAAGCAGTAGGCACTCTATAATTATTCTTATTTTACAGTAATGCTTGCTTCAACTTAAGTTAATTCATCCGAGAAAGGTTAATCTCATCTTACTCTACATTTCCTAATATGTGAGACACCAAACAAATCAAGTTTTAGAATGATAAGATTAAGATTTCCTACACAGCATTTTAGTTCAGCCTCATAGTACTACACCTATATTCACACAGTTTCATCATTACAAACAGTTGTATTGCCAATTGGGTTGCGGCTTGTATCCCTTTCGTTGTCAGTCCAACTAAGGAAACAAAAGTACCTCGGAATGTGATACAAAATATAAGTGTAACAAGTTCATTCCCGTAAAATGTCTAAACAGTCGTATGAAAAATGTAAATCGTAACTAACTCAAATTATCGATAGAGAAAAGGGCCAAAAGGCAAACACATACAATGATGTAAGAGAGAATTGTATTGTACTGACCTTGAGGGAAACAAACTTCTTTACTTCATCCATCCTTTCTTCAACCTCCTTCCTGTGTTTCTTGTCCAACTCACTCATGGTATCAGCCCATTTTATCTTCTCTTGGATTGAAATCAGAAGATTGTCTGATGTAGTCAACCTGTGTTGTTGTTCAGACGAACATACGTTGTTGGATTCAAATATAATAAAGTGAAAATACACAGAGAAAGTCAATGTTCTAAAAATCACAGGAGAACCTACGTGGTGGATGGGGCCCCTAGCGCCTAGAGTTTTCTTAGGAAGCCTCATTTATATATAATATATCTTTTGATAGTATATTATATACTATATAAAGCTTATATTTGCATATACTACATAAAATATAGAGTATATGTAAATATTCTAAACTTTATATGAAAAATTACCCCTCGAAAAAAATCTCAGACCTTAAAAATTCATTTCAAAAATTGTAGAGCTTCAAATTAAATTGATGCGGTAGAGGACCGATTCCACCTAGATCGGGGCCTAGGTGCCAAGAAAATCATGGCAATAGAGGACCCGCCTAGTGCCTACACAGGGATTTTTGAACACTGGAAAAAGTAAATTCATTTTCTTCTTCAAGTTGTGTTGTTTATCTTTGATTTGATCTTTATGCAGAGAGTTATGAACCTAGATATTAGTATGCCCCAGTTGTTATTTATCAATCAGCTGGAACATATTATCATAGGTCTTTTAAGGCACTTTTAGAGGTAGAAGTTGAATGAAATTGCTAATAACAAAATCACTAAAACAAAGTGCACTCTTTACATGGCTTGAACAGTTGTCAAACTGTGTTTTCTACCAGGATTTTGTTGTAGCGTCACATTAAATGTAGGCTTCCTAGCAGCGTACAGGACTGATCATGGCAGTTTACAAAAGATTTTATGAGAAGAAAGACGGGAACAATTATGAGCAACATATCCGCCTTGTCATGGACAAGTCTCCCCATTCTTATCTCGCCTTCTCTGGTGCTGAAGATTTCGCTAGACAACACGTACATTTTTTCTCTAATTCTCCACTAATTATTTTGCTTAAACTTAAATGGAATTTAGTGAAGAATTTTAATTGTTGTATCAAGATTGCATTGAATATTTACTAGATCTCTGTTATTCTCAATTTAGTAGTAGATTGTTATTGCTGGTGGTGGTACTTCATACATCTAGGGGAAATTCTTAACAGCTAGCTTTTTGGTGGTTACAACTTTACCATATGGTGACGCTAGTGGCCACTACTTGATACATCTAGTGGAAAATCTTGACATCTTTTTGGTTACAGCGAGCGAGCGAGCTTTACCCTAACTAGTGTAAGGATTTTCCCTAAACGAGTTTGCTCCATTGTAGGATTTGGAGACTGATCATAAATACTTTTCAAAAATTTCGGCAACATTTCAAAAATCCAGAATCTGGTAAGAATGTTGTACCATCAAATCCCCATACCCCTTATCCCGAAAGAGAAAAATAAGACCTTTTTTTGTTATAAAAGCAATACAAGATGCTTTTGTAGTAACATCACTTCCTGATAAATAAATATACATATATAATAAAAATTAAAAAATTAAAAGGAATAAATTAATTAAGGTGCCCAATCAATCTAATGCAAAGACATTAAAACTAGGAAGCAAGGGCTAAAACATGAACATTCAACAAGACTGGGTATGCTTATATCAAAAAACACAAGGGGGCTTCATCTTAGAAAGTGGCACACACTTTTAGAAACTGTCTGACTAACAAGACTTGTTGAATATTGAGGTAGGAGTTTCTTGAAGTATGCAAAAAAGTGCAACTGTTACAAGTAAGAGTTGTGGTTGGACTATATGAAGTGGTAGTACTAAAGAAGAGATTACGATAATCACGTGTATGTGTGTATATATGCATGTCTACATATAATTTAATATCAATCTACCTAAATGTCCATGAATACAATACTCCTTGTTACATCATATAATATTACTATTTAATGAAATTCACATTCAGTCGTACAAAAGATTTATTGTAATTAAATAAGTGGTCTACCAGCTTGATAATGCCTGTATCATGCTCCCAAGCTGTTCAGGCCTGAGATCCCTTCCTGCTGCAAATTGCACCTGCAAAATCAAAAATGGAATTTATCATTTACCAAATGAGGGGCCAGAACATACATTAGCAGGTCACCAGAAAGAACATGGAGAGACTAAGAAGGGTATATACAGTGAATTCAAACCTCAAAACATCTTCGTAGCTGATCCAGCTTTCCTCTAACTATGCCCTACTCAAGAAAAAGCAGAAGTTATAGCACAGCTCTGTTATCCTTTTCTATCATTTATAGTCATGATCAGAAGTGGTGGTATACATATGTATAGGCCATAGCTACGGAATACAAAATTATAGCAAAACAAATGCTATGTAAAATTCATCAAAACAGTATCTCCTAAGGAAAACGAGTGAAAACCTTCTCCAGAAAATCAGAGGTTTGAGAAAATCCCTAACAAATGAACCAATACTGCATCCAAACTCCAACAAAGAATTTTACTTCTGCTGGTATTAGAGTATATCTCATAATATCATGTGGTTATCTACCTGTCAAAAAAATTATATTTATATCTTATCTGTAGTAAGTTTTATGAACACAGAATACATACCACATACATGCACTCATTGATTAGGAAATCTTCAAGTTCACGCACATTTGTAACATCTAACTCCTGCATCAGTACATCATAGGGGAGTACCTGGGAAAGAACTAATAATTAGAAACTCATAAAATAATGTAAATATCCAAAGAAGTACCTAACATGGGAAAAACCTACAAGTCAAACTTGATATCATTCCAAGAAATTGAACATGAAGAAGAAGCAACCAATTGAGATTTTAATCTATTTGAATTCTTAGCCATGAAAACTAAACCCGTTACCATGTCCCTTCCCTTAGTGTCGTGCCAAAATGTCACAAGTGTTGCATTGTCTTTGTAATGCTTGGAACTTCAAAAGTATTCATGTAAAGTTATATATCACAAATGCCGAAATGCTATGATTTAGTAATATCTTTGTTCTACCAGTACAGAGTCCTAATTCTTTACAGTGACTGAAATCAACGATTTCACGAGTTATTCAGATATCAGCATTGACTGCCACTTTGGTGTGGCAGGTTCCCATATAAAACTTACATTTACCTAAGCACAAGAATGGTTTTAAGAATTTCCAAATAAAAGGGTTGGATTAATTATCAGGATAATCCAAATAAACTAAGCCTTATAAATCATGACCATCATTTGCAAAGTGCAAAAAAAAGTATGTAGTTCTTTTGACCAGTTGTGACTCAAATTTACAAATACAGGCAAGTTGCAAGTTCTAACACCTGTCTGTTCTAGTAATGATGTTGATTACTTCAAATATGCAACTCAATTCAGAAAAGAAAAAGGTTGAGACAGCTACAAATATTACTTTCATTAGCTCTATTTAACAAGCTGAAAAACTGACAACCACTTCAAAGAGAAACCATCTTACTGAGTAAACAAGCTGACAAACTGACAACAACTAAAAAGAGAAACCAGGTGACAAACTGACAACCACTCAAATTGAGTGGGTAAATTAATTTGAAGGATAAACAATACTGTTTCAAGATGAAGAGTTGGAATTAAGAGCAAGTTTGTGTACCTTGTTCGTCTCAGCTAGTGTGAGCACAGAAAGTTGCTTTAGCTTGAGGATTTGATCAGGTACCAACCGTGGGAGATGACCTGCATTACCTACAAAAAATCAAGATTGCAATACAAATATTGCATGCAAGTATGTCAAGCATTGCTAGTTTTGCATATGTTTTTCACAGTAAAATTGTTGTCTCATGAAACATGTTTAGAGTTATTATTCAAAAAGGTAAAAGGTAGTAACAATAGGATCTCAGTATTAGCAATTATACAACATGATGTTCAGAATGCTTACTCTTGTATTCACTCCATGTACCATGTGCAAACAGACGAAGCAGATCAAGGTATACAGAGGTCTCAGTCCCTTGAAGCTGCAAATTGTTTTGTTCACGAAAAGATAATGCAAGGAGAGATCTTAAAACGGAATTTTTTTTGCACATAATATTGCCAATAAAAAGGAGCTAAAATTATCAATTAAACAAAAGGGTCTAGCTATTGCTAAAGCAGAACTTGCTCCTGACAAGACTGTACTTCAGCGGAATACATTCCACTTCCAGCACTTGTACCTCAAGTTCCAAGAGAATTACTTGTTTTAGCAAAGAACCAACATGATAAGACGAACTAAATGATGAAGGTAGAAAAATAAATTAGGTTGATTAATACACAATCAGAGATTCATAAATCATAACTATATAGGAGAAGAGTTTTATACTCAGAAAAACAAAAAAAAACATATAATTACAAAGACGACTTCACACACAGACAAAAAAAAAGTGAGTAAGCAAATGGGTAAAAGAAAGTGGGGGAGGGGCAAGAGGGAGAAAAGAAGGTGGGGGAGGGAGAGAAGTATCTGGACGTAAATGGCCAAACCTAATCAGATATTATGCTGTTCAAGCCTGTTCCATAATTTTTTTTGAGCTCTGAATGAAGTTTATTGAGAGCCATATATCTGATGAGACAATATCAAGCCTGTCAAACTCAAGCGATTTGGTGGTTATAAATATTAAATAGTGTTCAAACTTTGGGCCATTACCAATAGTGAAAAGGGAGTTCAACCCACCAAAGGTGGGTTTTGTGGGTGCCTATATACAACAAACTTGCTTTTCTGCCGGGAGAAGCAGATGTTAGCCTGCTCCAAAATAAGGCAATGCTTGATGTGTTGAATTTTAAAAAATTTATAGAAGTCGGATAACTTTTTATAAATAATTGATTTAAATTTCTTTTTGGGATTGATTCAAATATTGGTATTTTTGTATTAAATTAGTATTTATTACAATTACTTCCATTTTTTTTTGAAGAAATAAAATCAAAGTTTGCAAGGAAGAGAATATTGTGCAACAAGGTATAGAGGCGGTGTCAATGCGTTGCACCACCTAGACATTTTGACTACTATGGTACCACGTGTGATGTACAGGTTCGTCAGTGACTGTCATCTGATCCTACTTAACATGTTCATGATCCACTTTAGAATGTTTCATTTCAATTCACATCCCAAACAATGCCCAGACCTTACAATAAATCATGGATGTTGAAAAGCACCTTCTACTAATAAGAAGTTTATATTTTCTCATTTTAATGTTTTGATAAGAAGTATACTAGTTAGAAGAACCAAAAACAGAAGTACATTGAATAAACCAAATAAGATCATAAACAACTTAATTAAAAAATTATGCATAAAATGAGAGTGATCATCACAGGCATTGTGCTTTTATGTGTTTGTGTCACTATTACCCCTGTATCTACACTTACTTTCTTAGTGTGTAATTGTATTTAATCGCAATAAAAGTTGCTTTTTGTTGAAGGACTCAAACAAAAAACACAAACACAAAGTAAACCAAAATTAAGCATCCAACACAATGAATACATAATAGAGAGAAAAAGGGATAAGTTAAAACCTCGAGAACGTTGGATAGGGCAAGAATTTCGGAGAAGGCGAAGAGAAAAGGATGAGAAGTGGCTTCAACGACGACGTTTGCGAGGGAGGAGCCTTTTAGTGTGGAGGCTTGCTGAACGAAGTGCTCAACATGCTCTGCTTGCTTCTGTTCAATATCCATGATTTTTCAGTGGATTGAACTGATAAATTTGGGTTACAAATCAAGTATAGTAAGGGTTCTAGACAACTAAGTACTGTTAGGGTTTCCAGTTTGATTTCTAGAGAGAGAAATCGAGGAATTTGAAGTGTTAGGAATTGGATTGCAATTTGCAAAGGAAGTATTTAGGGTTTAGGATTTGTCCAGGACTGAACAGACGGACCCGTTCAATAATGTGAGAGAGGATGCCGATCCTCTTTCTTTGGGTCTGTCATAAATATATAAAGTTATTGGTCACTTCATAAATATATAAATATATATTATTAATAATTAATAAAAATTTAAAAAATAGTATTTTATAAATTAAAACATAAAAAATTTGAGTTACAATTTTCTAAAAGTGATTAATTTTAATAATAAAATAATTTTAGTACAAAACAAATATTAAAAAATTATTCACAATATCAACTTAACCGGTTTTACTGATATCAGTTGAACCACCGATTCGATCGGTGATCAACCGATTCAATCCGTATTTTGACCAAAATTAAGTAATTAGTTTAATGCGAATCGGAGTGCTGGCGGGTTCCGATTGTAACCGGTTCAACTATCGGTTCGGTTCAAGTTTCACAAATTTGTTTACAAAGTACTAGTAAAAAATTATTTATGACTGAATTGTTGAATCGGTCAGCCATTAAGTGCGTTTGTTTTGAAAAAAATTGTTTGAATGGTTGAATCGGTCAAATGATTGAGCTGAATGGCTAAGTCAGATTTTTTTGACTAAATGGCTGAATGAGCAGCTGAATAAAGTAAAAAAAAAATTAAAAATTTAAAAATTTAAAAAAATATTAACTATTATATTAAGTAATATTAAATAAATTTACAACAATTTTAAATTTTTTTAGAGGGGTAAAATAATAAAATTTTGTCATTCAGATATTTCAGATATGTTAATTATCAAATAATTTTTTTCATTCAGATTCATTCAATTTTTATCAAACACTCCCTATGTCAACTTAACCGATTTTACCGATATCAGTTGGATCAGCGGTCAACCGATTCAATTTGTATTTTGACCAAAATTAAGTAATTGGTTTAATGCGGATCAAATTGCTGGCGGTTCCTATTGAAACCGGTTTAACTGTCGGTTCGGTCCAAATTTCACAGCTTTGGTTACAAAGACTAGTATCATACAGGCATGCGTGTGTAATTTTTATCAAATTTAAAGAATATAATTACAAAAAAATAAAAAATAAAAAAAAGACGAAAGTGTAATAATACAATTTTTCATAAAAAAAAAATTCGATACTTCTGTGTCACATGGCCTCGCCCTTTAGAGAATAGATTTAATATTGATTATAAAAAACTTATAATTAAACAATCTGTTTGTATAAAAATCATTTAAATTTATATTATGTGCTCATTAAATCTTTTTCTAAATAATTTGGTAGACCATAACATATAATTAATTTGATTGGTAATAAACAATTGTTTTCATATTGAAATTAAAATATAATAATAGTAAGACTTATCTATGACTAGCATGCACTCGGTGACACACGCGTTGCGTATATAAATTAAAATAAAGTATAAATTTTATAAATTTGAAAGAGATAATAGAAAGATATAAAAAAAAAATTAAAAATAATAAAATAATAATATAAGTAAAGACGTTGTAGAATGTACTAAAGCTTATTTAGTTGATAGTTGTAAATTATATTATTATTAAATCAATCAAAACTCATTAAAAGAGAAAGTAATAAACTCGCAACTAAAATTCACATATGAGATGAATTTTAAATCTTGCATTTATAATTGAGCGTCAAATTTTAACTATATTCAATTCCATAAAATTGTAAGTGTTATTAATTCCATAAATGAGGTTATTCTCTGCAGATCACGCAATCGGTACATAAGATGTTTCTTCCGAATGAATTGTTTAAATTTAAGAACTAATAATATTGTAATTATATAAATATTATAAGAAAGACGAAAAAGTAAGAATGCACAAAATACTCAGGTTTATTAATTTGGATAATTTTGTTTGTCTGATGTATTTATAAGATATCTCAACACACACTATTTATAAGATATCTCAACACACACTATATAATCACATACTAAACAATATTTTTATAGTAATTAGAAAACCCTAACTACTATAACATGAACTCAAACACTTGAGGCTCAATACATTAGTAAAATTCAAGACCGGACTATTAAAAATTCTCAAGTCCAATTGCAGACGTGCACTTGGCTTCAAAGTGCCGCTTCTTGCAACCCCTCGACTAACTCACCGACGAAATTTGGTAAAATTACACACATAAACTATATCAAGTGTGGCATTTTTAATGTGACGCCCTCAAAATAGGTATACATCACTCATTCTGAGTCGCCAAATACATGGTACAAAATTTAAATTCAACTTAATTATACAACTGTCGTGTACAATACGACCAAACATAAGCTGAGAGTTTTAACATGAATATTATCTTCTAGACAATATCCACACTCAATGGAGCCCTCATTACAATTATTATCACACTATTTCATAGAATAGTGAGTACTACTATAGTCACTTATCATGGACCATCACTCCATTTCCCGACTCGTCCCAGCTATATTCTCATTTTCTGAAAAGAACAATGAAAGAAAAGGGTGAGCTCAATTAGCCCGGTAAGAAATATTTTGACTAAGATAATGCAGAATAAATTATCATTAGCCTTCAACAGTGTTAAACTGATAAAATACAATAAATATCAAGTTTAACTGTAGCGGAACAAGCAATCAATTAGAAGAGTCAAGTAGAGTATAATATATACTATCTTCTATGATTTAAATTTTTTTTTATCCACTTTATCGCTGAGACTCAACTTAATAAATAAACCACATCATCGAATCATCTCTGCACTACGGGTCAAGGATATTCATGTAATCATTAATGGTCATAATTATACCGAATAATCTCTGATCATAATCATACCAACAACTGTCCATCAATACACTACGGGTCAATGAGGACTTTTACCACATCATTTGTAATATTACGGGTCATGATTATACCGAATGATCCCTGGTCATAATCATACCAATCACCAGTCCATCTATGCACGTAAACCAAAGATGACTTTTATCACAATATAATCATGAGGATGATGACAATGATATAAGCATTAAGCAAACAAAATCAAGGATAAATATTAAAGACTTTAAATTTATCCAGAGTTTAAAAATATCCAAATTGTCAACATGATACTACTTTGTGGAGTAAAATTCAAGAATAATATTCATGTATCAAAAATAATTTGGACAAAAAAAAATTGGGTGAATAGTACCCCGTGAATAGTGCCCTGTGAATAGTACTTCGAGAATAGTATCTCATGAATAGTACCCCTACATGAAAAGTGCCCCAAATACCCGAGTGAATAATATTCGAGTAAATAGTAACCGGTAAATAGTAACCCGTGAATAGTAACTCGTGAATAGTATTCCGGCATGAAAAGATTAATATTTATCAAGAAAGATCATAATAATATTTCCATGAAAAGATACTAGATGAATCGCAAATATGAAGGATATTCTACTAATTTCACGGAGTATAGAAACAATACTTTAACAGAATGAGGGTATAATCAAGAATATGAGACGAAATAATATTACTCACATACTACAGAGTATGGAAGAAAATATTATTCCTTATGAATACTGAACAAAAATAATATCCCTTACGAATACGAAAGAAATAATACCCCTTACTTTAGAAGAAGACTGTATACTAGAATAGTGAAGTAGCAGACTTCTCTTCTTCTTTCTCCCTATAGTTTCTCTCTCTATAGCTTTCCTCTCTATAATTGTTCTTGTGAGTCTTAGTAAATTGGTGAGAATGAAAAAAGAATGAGCTTCTATTTATAGAAAAATATAGTTTCGATAATTGCATGTTTTAGGGCTTGAAATATTACAGTATAATACCTTCATCTTTTCTTCCATTTTTAATTTAGTCCTACAAGTATTATCAAACTTGTATCACCTCCTCTAATAGTACATCATGTGAATCAATAGTTCAGTCATGTGAATCAATAGTTTTATACATGTGAAAAAAAATAGTTACAGTATAGTACCTTCATCTATACCTCTATTTTTAATTTAGTCATGCAAATATTATCAATCTTGTATCACCTCCCCTAATAGTACATGCATGTGAACAAATAGTTATAAGAATGTGAATTAATAGCAATTAATTTCTCATTTATCCGATTAATTACCCGATTGGTCAATATAACCTTATCGAAATAAATGTCGATTTTCACTAACACTAATAATTCCAACACAATAGAAATATCAATTTTATCTTTAACCAACACGAACTTATTTATCATTATTATTATAACTCACAATATTTAACAACCAAATCATTCCCAGGAAAGAGGGGGCTTTCCGATAAGGATTTCTTTCTATTGGCGCACAATTAGGTGACCAAACCTCTCCTCAACAGAACTTTTTAGACATCGTTAATATTACAAATAATAATATGAATAACTTTGTCGTCTCAATTATTAATTAAATAATATTATGCAGATGATACTATGACAATAATTGAATCAATAATATGAGAGATATTATGCAGCAATTACTGTAGCAATAATTGAGTATAACTGAGTGACTTCTCACGTAAGCATCAATAATCAATACCGTGTCTTACTTATCTTTACCCACGCCAGACATCGTTTCTTTTACCACCGGGTAGTTCAACATTTTAACGGTAAAACTTTCACCGTTATTTTTATAAAAAGATATTTCTGTCGTTTTCTAACTACGACAAAACTTTTGTTGTGGGGTCCACCATTGATTGTCTTCATCATACTAAATATTTTTTCATTAAAACGAATATTTCCTGACCAATCGAGTATTTTATAATAACTTGCTTACTTTGCAAAATTTATAAATACTACCCACAACTATAACATTATATCAAATTCACACCATAATATTTAAAAATATATTTCGAGAAAAATTAATCTTTATTCATAAAAGTTGGGGTCTTACAACCTCCTCTTCTTATGAAATTTCGTCCTCGAAATTAGGGTACGTACCTAGTATTTCAAAGATGTGACGCTCCCAAAACAGGTATACATCACCCATCTTGAGTCGCCAGATATATGGTACAAAACTACAACTACAAACTTAATTATACAACTGTCGTGCAAAATACGACAAAATATAGTTGAGAGTTTAAACACGGATATTGCCTTCTAGACAATATCCACACTCAATGGAGTCTTCATTACAATTATTATCACACTATTTTATAAAAATAGTGAGGACTACTATAGCCACCATCTCGTACCATCACCTCCGTTCCCCGACTAGTCCCAACTATATTCTCATTTCTTGAAGAGAACAGTGAAAGAAAGGGTGAGCTCAACTAGCCCAATAAGAAATATTATGACTAAGATAATGAAGAATAAATTATCATTAGCCTTCAACAGTATAACAACTGATAGAATACAATATACAATAAGTTTTAGATCAACAACTGCAGCGGAATAATCAATCCATTAAAAGAGTCAAGTATAGAATAAAATCTACTATCTTCTATGATTTAAAAAGTTTTTCATCAACTTTATCGCTGAGACTCAGCTTAATAAATAAAATTGAATCATCCCTGCACCACGACCAAGGATATTCATGTAATCATCAATGGTCATGATTATACCGAATAATCTCTGGTCATAATCATACCAACAATTGTCCATCAATGAACTATAGTCCAATGAGGACTTTTACCACACCATTCGTTACATTACGGTCATGATTATACCGAATAATCTCTGGTCATAATCATACCAAGTCCATCTATGCACGTAAGCCAAAGATGACTTTCATCACAATATAAGCATGAGGATGATGACAATGATATAGCAATAATCAAACGAAATCAAATCCAACGAAATCAAGGATAAATATTAAAGACTTTAAATTTATCCAGAGTTTAAAAATATCCAAATTATCAACATGATCTTCGCTTTGTAGAGTAAAATTCAAGAATAATATTCATATACCAAAATAATTTGAATGAGAAAAGAAATATATTTTTGAATAAATAGTACCCGTGAATAGTACCCAGACATGAAAAGTACCCTAAATACCCGAGTGAATGATACTAGAGTGAATAGTAATCCAATGAATAATAACATTGTGAATAAGAACTCAGTAAATAGTACTACAGCATCGAAAAGTGCCGAATACCGGGTGAATAATACTAGAGTGAATAGTAATCGGGTGAATAGTAACTTATCGTGAATAACTCGTAATGAAAAATACCAAAGAAAATGATATTTCATGATTTAGTACAAAAGAAATGATATCCCGGATGAATATAATAGAATATCTGAAAAGCTAAAATGGATTTTCACCTTGCCACGCGGAATCCACATAAACCGGATCATTTCCACAATTTAATAAAGAATGAATACAAATGATCATTCACCATGCATGCGGTAATCCACATGATGCAGTTATTCCAACGAATAATAAAGAATGGAATAACGTAAGAATTCACCGTGCATGCGATAGGCCGCACGCAGCGAGTTATTCCCAATGTATAATAAAGAATGGAACCAAGTCATGCGTAATCCGCATGCACGGGATATTCTAACGAATAATAATAAAGAATGGAACCAGTCATACGTAATCCTTGCAGAGCATGGATATTCCAACGAATAATAAAGAATGGAATAACAATGAATCCACCGAAGCACGCGATAGATAATCGCATAAACGAAGTTATTCAATGAATAATAAAGAATGGAATAATGTAAGAATTTCACCATGTATGCGGTGCGGTGCCAGATGATGTTTATTCCAACATAATAATAAAGAATGGAATAACAACCCTTACGAGTATTGAAAGAAAAAAACTCTCTTCATGAATACGAAAGAATAATACCCTTACCTCGAAAGAAGGACACTGACATCTTTGGAATAGTGAGGTAGCAGACTTCTTTCTTCTTTTCTCTCTATAATAATTGCTCTATAGCTTTAGTGAATTGGTGAAAAATAATGAAGGAATGAGCTTCTATTTATAGAAAAATATAGTTTCGATAATTGCACGTTTTGGGGCTCGAAATATTATAGTATATTTTCTTCCTCTTTTTCTTCATTTTTAATTTAGTCCTGCAAGTATTATCAAACTTGCAACATCTCCCCTAATAGTAAATCATGTGAATCAATAGTAAATCATGTGACTCAATATTTCTAATCATGTGAAAAAAATAATTACAGTATAGTACCTTCAACTATACCTCCATTTCTAATTTAGTCATGCAAGTATTATCAATATTGCACCACCTCCCCTAATAGTACAAGAATGTGAATTAATAGTACACACATGTGAATAAATAGTTATAATCATGTGAATTAATAGCAATTAATTCCTCATTTATCTGATTAAATACCCGATTGGTCAATTAACATCCAGACATCAATTATGAAATAAATGTCGATTTTCACTAACAATAATAATTCCAACACAATGGAACTATCAATTTTATCTTTAATCAACACGAACTTATTCATCATTAATATTATAATTCATAATATTTAACAACCAGGTCGTTCTCAGGAAAGAGAGGGCTTTCCGATAAGGATTTCTCCCTATTGACGCGTAATTAGATTATCTTACCTCTCCTTGACAAAACTTCTAGACATTGTCAATATTGCAAATAATAATATGAATAACTTTGCCGTCTCAATTATTGATTTAATAATATGTCATATTATTATCACGATGATCTTCGTGACAATAATTGAATCAATAATATGAGAAATATGATGCAACAATTCTTTGTAGCAATAATTGAGTATAATGGTGACTTTTCACGTAAGCATCAATAATCAATACCGGTGCTACTATGCAACCACGCAGATTCTTCGTATTTTTATCACCGATTATTTTATGACAACTTGTTTACTTTGAAAAATTTTCACATATCACCATTAACTTTAACATTTTATCAATTTAACCATTTACTAAATAGAATAATAATTATAAGAAAAATTGAATACTTTCATTTCATAATTTGAGGATCTCACAGAAGAGGTGAGGATACCTTGACTTCATTTCAGATTCTAACTCCTAGGTCATTTCCTCAACATCATGGTTTCTCCACAGAAAATTGACTTGAGGTATAACCTTGGAGCGTAGAATATGATCCTTTTTATCCAAGATTTTAACAGGTACCTCTTCATATGTTAAATCTTCAGCTATCTCGTCAGGTTTTAATTCAATAATGTGGTTCGGGTCTTTCACATATTTATGTAACATAGATATGTAAAAAACGTTATGAACACGAGACATACTTGGCAGTAAGGCGAGTCTATAAGCCATAGTTCCTACTCGATCGAGGATTTTGAATGGCCCAATGAATCGAGTATTGAACTTTCCTCTCTTTCCAAATCTTGTAACTCCTTTCCATAGAGCAACACGTAGCAACACATGCTCTCCAACATTGAATTCCACGTCTCTTTGATGAAGATCAACATAACTCTTTTGTCGATCTTGTGAGGTCTTTATACGTTGCCTGATCATTTGAATCTTTTCCGTTGTTATGTGTACCAATTCTGGTCCCAACAATGTTGCTTTAACCACCTCATCCCAACATACTGGAGAACGACATTTGCGTCCATACAACGAATAGAATGGAGACATACCAATACTTGTTTGATATCTATTGTTGTAGGAAAACTCCACCAATGGCAAGAACTTGTCCCAAATTCCTTTAAAGTCAAGGACAGAGAGTCTTAATATATCTTCAAGAGTTTAAATAGTACTCTCCGTCTACCCGTCCGATTAAATCGTAAATTCGTGTCCATAGCTTTTTGTAAACTAACCCAAAATCATGAAATGAATCTTGGGTCTCGATCAAAAACTATGGATACTAGCATACCATGCAGTCTTACAATCTCATTTATGTATAAACGAGCAAGACGTTCAAGTGAATAAGTTTCTCGTATATGTAAGAAATGAGCAGACTTGGTCAATCTATCAAAAATGACCCAAATCGCATCTATGCCTTGAGAAACCTTGGGAAGACCAGTAACGAAGTCCATGGTAATGTGCTCCCACTTCCATTCTAGAATTTCAAGTGGTTGCAATGGACCTTTTGGAACTTGATGCTCCGCCTTGACACGTTGACAAGTTAAACACCTTGAGATAAACTTCGCGATTTCTCTTTTCATATTCCTCCACCAAAATGTATGTCGAAGATCATGATACATTTTGGTACTCCCAAGATGGATTATAAACGGTGTGTTGTGCACCTCCATCGTGATTTTATACTTCAAGTCAGAGTCGTTAGGAATAAAAAGTCTAGAGTTGACTCGAAGTATTCCTTCTTCATCGATTCTTGCTTCCGAAATAACACCTTCTTTAACTTTATCGATTAAAGTTGATTCTAATCGTATATTCGCTATCTTCACGTAGGTTCTTGAAGTCTTTAACTCTATCTCCATATTTTGTAAATCGTACGAAATGGGTCTTTGTGTTAACAACGTCACACTCGTAACCGCATATGATCTTCTACTCAACTCGTCAGCTACCACGTTCGCTCTTCCACGACGATATTGAATGGTATGGTCGTAATCTTCAACAGCTCGAACTAACTTCTTCGGCGCGAGTTACGTTAGTTTTGGGTGAAGAAATATTTGAGGGTTTTAGAAATTAGTTTTGTACTGGGTCAATACAAAATTCGATTTCACGCTCTGCGGTAGGCCATGAATTTCTTCGGGGTATACGTTAGGAAATTTATTAACGATAGAAATATCATTCAAAATTGTGACTCTCATCCAAGATTGGATAAAATAGTTCATACATGTGAAAAAAAATAGTTACAGTATAGTACCTTCATCTATACCTCCATTTTTTATTTAGTAATGCAAGTATTATCAATCTTGCACTACATCCCCTAATAGTACATGCATGTGAATCAATAGTACATACATGTGAACAAATAGTTATAAGCATGTGAATTAATAGCAATTAATTGCTCATTTATCCGATTAATTACCCGATTGGTCAATATAACCTTATCGAAATAAATATCGATTTCTACTAACACTAATAATCCCAACACAATAGAAATATCAATTTTATCTTTAACCAACACGAACTTATTCATCATTATTATTATAACTCACAATATTTAACAACCAAATCATTCCCAGGAAAAAGAGGGCTTTCCGATAAGGATTTCTTTTCTATTGGTAGCATGATTAGGTGACCAAACCTCTCAATGTGAACTTTTTTAGACATCGTTAATATTACAAATAATAATATGAATAACTTTGTCGTCTCAATTATTGATTAAATAATATTATGCAGATGATACTATGACAATAATTGAATCAATAATATGAGAGATATTATGCAGCAATTACTGTAGCAATAATTGAGTATAACTGAGTGACTTCTCACGTAAGCATCAATAATCAATACCGTGTGCTACTATGCTACCACGCGTATTACTGTATTTTTACCATCGGGTAGTTCAATATTTTAACGGTAAAACTTTCACCGTTATTTTTATAAAAAGATATTTCTGTCGTTTTCTAACTACGACAAAACTTCCGTTGTGGGGTCCACCATTGATTGTACTGTCATACGAATATTTTCTGTTAAAACGAATATTTCCCGACCAATCGAGTATTTTATAATAACTTGCTTACTTTGTAAAATTTATAAATACTACCCACAACTATAACATTATATCAAATCCACACCATAATATTCAAAAATATATTTCGAGAAAAATTAATCTTTATTCATAAAAGTTGAGGTCTTACATTTAACACGTCACAAATGCAGATAATGAGTAATGCTTAAGAACCTGCATCAATTTATCATAAATACAACGCACATCTATGTAGACTAACCCAATAAGCATTTTGAATCACCTCTTTACCTAAAAGATTAACCTATTAGGTTGAGGTTACACAATACTTATTAACTCATCTACACTTTTGAATTTATCTGATATGGGATTCTTGTGAAATATCCCAACAACTAGTACTACCTGAAATTGTGCTTAACCGCCGGAGTTTTATGTGATTATTTTTTTTTTATCAAAATTCTTAATTTAGTTTCTTTATAATTTTGGTCATCAGAAAAATATTACTCATTCTGTTTCAAAATTAGATATACAAATTGAGTTCTGAGGTCAAACGGCGATATATGAAACTTCAAATTGATGTAAATATATTTAATTTTAGTTGATATAATTATTATAATTGTATAGTATATTACAAAAGTTATTAATCACAAAATTTATTTTATTTAAACTTTTATGAGTCATACCAATTTTAAAATTTAATATATTATCATTTGATCTCAAAAATTAAATTACATCTAGACCTGACAAAAGGGCGGGTCGGGTTAGGCCAAAATGGGTCGAGTTTTGATGGGCTGATATTGTGAGGCCCGTGGTTCGGGTTGGGCCAGGCCGCGGGCTTCTTCCTTCCTTTATTTTATTTTTTTTGCAAAATCTTGCTACACTAGTTCAATGATACCCTTGTAAATCGAAGTCTGGTACTTGAATACTTGAGATTTATAAACAAATGTATATGGTTAGATTCACAAGAATTCATACTTCAGTAGTCGATGGAAAATAATTCAGTGAAGAAGTTGGTATCTTCAACAGTTCAATTAACTTGCCCCATGTGAATATATATATATATATATATGTATATATATATATATATATATATATATATATACACACACACACACAACCAATTTAACACTGATCAACAACAAAAAGAAATAGTAATAATAATAAATATTAAAAATAATAAAATAATTAATAATAAACAATAATACAAACAGAGACACGATTAATTAATTAATTTGCAGGAGAATCATGTCTATATATTCTATACAAAGTTGATTTAATTTTGAGATTAAGAAATTAGAAACATGATTAGATGATATTGCATGTCATCTAGAATATCGATTCTTTTTAAAAATAAATATATATACTTTTAAGAGTCAATTCTTCTTACCTCCATTAACTACATATCTCAATCAATTAAAATTTTTGAAAAATGGTAATGCTCATAAATATTATAAATTTGGCACGATTTAGGTTTTTCTATTTAAGAATAGTAAAATTTGAACAAAAGTAAAAAACAATATATTGAAGATTGCATTAAAACAAAAGCGAGTTGTAGCTTCGATTGGTTTGAATTTTTATTTATTTATTCTAGTCTTGTGTTGGCGCCATAACCCACAAGAATAACAACATTTTGTTTTTTAAAAATAAGTATAGCCCATAGACCCCACAGGCAGGTTAGAGCCACCCGTGGGCTGAAAAATTACTGACCCATGACCCATGTTTCTGGTGAGGAAAGTGACCAATCCATGAACTTTGACCTAAATTATCAGGTCTAATTACATCTTTAATTTTGGAACAGATGGAGTATATTTTTGATGCTATTTCTTGTCCTAAAATACTGGTTTTTAGAAGCACGACTACATGGCTTATTATACTTCAGGGCTTATTCAAGGTTTTGGTTTCCCTAAAGATCAGCTCTTAACTAGGCCCCCATGAAAGTATGAGCTCATAATAGATCAAAATTCTTGCCCAAAAGATTGGTTGTGTGATCTTGTATTGCATGAGCACGATACTGGCATGTGGACACATACCCTAGAGGATCTCAGCTACAAAAGGGTCTCTCCATTTGTAACAATCAGAAACAGTCTTTCATGTTTTTCTATAAATTTACAAATTTGAAGTTAAAAGATATATTTTTATTCCATATTTATATATAAATGTGATCAATGTTTAGTAAACGACTTTTAATTAATTTTTTGTTGAAGTTAAATAATTTTTTTTTTTGAAATAATCATAATAATGTTTACAAATTACAATGTTATCCTCCTAGATCTCAGAACTTGAAAATATTATAAAATAGCTTCATTATCAATAGTTTCAAATATATCATTTTTAATATAAGAAACCAAACAATTACTCAACCATTTATCGTCCATTTGATTTAGGAAAGTGGTTTTAATAATATTCATCACTGAAAATATTCTCTCCATTGTGGCAGTAGCAACCGTTAAAGTCAAAGACAATTTCAACAACATATAAACCCAAGGATACAAATCAGCCTTATTCTTCTTAACCAATTTTTGAGCAAGTTCATCAATCCCTTTCACATTAAAAAATTCAAAATCATTTTTCACATCTGCAATGTAAGTTTCAAGTTCATCATCAATCCCCCAAAGATCTCTATCTTGAAATTTCAATAGGTAAAACTTTGCAAATTGAATCAATCGTTCCTTGTGAAATGTTGAGAAATAGTTATTTGGATCAAGACACGCCATAAATGAGAGCAACTTTGTATTAATATTGTCAAATCGATCATTTAATTCTTGAAGTTGACTATCTATCACTGTATAGAGTAACTCAACCTGAAAGTGATGAAGATTGGTGACTTTTTCACCCCGACGTGATCTTCCTTGAACCAAAAAGATATCTTCCATGGTTTGAACAACAATCCCATGCACATTACAAAAGTTAGTAGTTTCTGCCAACAAACTCTCCCAACCCGAATCTATCATGATTTGTTATAGTTGTTTTGAGATAGTAACTAAAGTCATTGCATTTACGAGATTTTGGTCTTTCTTTTGTGATGCTTGTGACAAGGTATTCACGATTCCCAATTTTTTTTTCATTAAATGCAACATGAATACAAACTCAAAATTTCGTATGAAATGCAACAAAGTACATGCTTATGTACTTTTATATATCACCCGATGCATCATCTTCTACTATTTCAAGCACTTCAATTGTTTTAGAAAATAAATTAATAACACTAAGAATTGTGTCATAATGTGAGCACCACCGTGTGTCTCTAAATCGCTTTAAACTATCAAACAAAAAATAACCCTAATTAGTTCATCACATCTAGAAATAACTTGTCGAAGCTCATCATGGAGATTTAAAGCCTCAAAAACATTACCTCGTTATCATTTGTGCTCTCTGCAATTCTCTAAACTACAGGGAGAGAATGCTTGCACTTCTCGAACATGCTCATTGTCAGATCTTTTTGTAATTATACATGAATTTGTATTAATTGTCATTATATTATTTATAATCCATGAACATATCTGTTAACTCAATTGTAAATTAATAAAGGATAGACTTTCAAGACAAGAACCAAAAACAAACCAACCCACAACAAATTAAAGTGCATAACAACATATTCATTTAAGTTTTAACTTCAACCCACAACAAATTTAAATAAATATAAACTTTAAACTATCAAAAAAAGAGAGCCCTAATTAGCTACCTCTTAAGTCCAATACAACAAATACATCAAATAAATAGAATTGGGTTTAACCCCAAATCCCCAACCAACAACAAATTCAAACAAACTATAAATTTTAAATTATCAAATAAAAAAGTCATAATTTTGTTACCTTTTAAATCTCATATGCGAAAGGAGCGAGGGGAATGAAAAGAGGAGATGAGGTCGCGACTAAGAAAAGGAGAAGTCGCTGACTTGCGGTGGTCGCGGTGTTTGGCCAAACAGTAAAGCTGAACTCAACTGCAGAAGAATAGTTTTTTTAATTTCAACTTTTCAAGTCTCTCAGCTCTCGCGCCAGTCTAACTCTCAGTATGCCGTAAACATACTTTGAAGAATTAAATTATATATAAAAAAAATCATTTGCCCACCAAATTTAATTTTTTTTATTAATTTGTCCTCATTAACTTATAAATTATTTTCCCTTGAGTTTACCTATATAAAAAAGTGAGCATTACTTCATCCGCCCCAGATGGCATGTTAATAAAATCGTGACAATTTATTTGAGGATATTGTATTATTTTATATATATTATAATTAAAAATAAAATTATTTTTGCGGAACTCGTTCTTTATAAATGAGACTTTTTTCGTGAAATGAGGGAGTACTACATTTTGCTTATATCTGGCCGGTGGGATTGTTGTGTGTGTAATGTGTGGATCTTGATACAAAGTTGCATGGGGTAGCTATGGAATAAACTTTTTCTATTAAGTATGAGTAGAGAGGGTTTCATCAAACTAATGGCTAAGCTTGCCTACTGCTGATTAAGGCATCATTAAATTTCATATCGAACCTGAAGCACAATTTTGTATAAGGTAATGAGGAAAGAAAATTAATAATCTTTCCATTTCAAATTATTTGATCATTATTAATTTTTAAAAGTTAATGCATTTACAATTAATGCATATATGTGAGATATTTTAAATTCAAAATTAAAACAACTCATTAAAATTATGAAATAACAAAATTTACAATGAGTAATATTTTTAGATAGTTTATAATATTCATCATTGTATTGATTAAAATTAAAAGAATATATATCAATTTTGAGTTTAAAAATATCTTAAATTAACTTTAAAAATAAAAAAATGATCAAATAATATAGATGTGGAGAATATTAAAAAAGGGGCAAAAAAGGAAAAAACAAAATTAAAAAAAAAAGGAAAATGGGGAAAAAGAAGAAGAGGGGTTTGGACCCTTTGTAAAGTTGTTGCAGTGCTGGGAGGGCAGAGGGCTAGAAGAATCTATTAAATATACTAAATTACAGTACATAATATTATTGTATGATATTTATCATTCTCAAATTGTAACATTTGTCCTACCTAATTAATGTATTCATTCATTACTTCAATTTTTATATTTATCACTACTTAATTATTATCTCTTAAAATCACTATTTTTTAATCTCACATTAATATTTTGATTTTATAATCCCACAAACCAGTACAAATCTAAACCGATTACGATAATATTAATTAATTGTTCTAATATTATCATTACTAACTTAATTATTATCTCTTAAAATCACTATTTTTTAATCTCACGTTAATATTTTGATTTTATAATCCCACAAACCAAGATAAAATCTAAACCGCTTACGATAATATTAATTAATTGTTCTAATATTATCATTACTAACTTAATTATTATGTCTTAAAATCACTACTTTTTTAATCCTAAATTAATATTTTGAATTTATAATCCCTAAATCACTAAAAATCTAAATTGTTTTGGTAATGTCAATTATTCTATATTATCCTTTCTAATTTAATTATTATCTCCTAAAATCACTACTTTATGATATTATCATTACACATCTATTATCACTACTCTCCATTATTTAACCTAATTTTCTCTTTATAAATACAACGTAATATTATACCATTTATAATTATATTACAATATAATATTATACGATTTACAACATTTGAAATATAATTAAAATAATAAATAATATCAATCATAACTTACTATGTTTATTTTATAATCCCCAAAATTCACTACTTTTCTAAGCATAATTATTATATCCTAAAATCACTATTTTTCTAATATTATATCATTCATAATTATACCATACATTATATCATACATGTATGGTATAATATTAAAATACTACGTATTTATAATAAAATAACAAAATCACCACATATCTAAAGCGTGTGTGGATATTATCATTACTAATTAAATTATATTACAACATAATATTATACCATTTATAATTATATTATAACATAATATTATCTGATTTTAAACCATTTAAAATAAAATTAAAATATCAAATAATATCAATCATAACTTACTATGTTGATTTTATAATCCCTAAATCGCTACTTTTTCAATCTAAAAGGTTTTTATATTATCGTTACTTAATTATTATCTCCTAAAATCACTACTTTTTAATCCCACATTAATATTTTAATTTTATAATCTCATAAATCACTACAAATCTAAACTGCTTACGATAATGTTAATCTGTTACAATATTATCATTACTAATTTAATTATTATATCCTAAAATCGCTAATTTTTAATCCCAAATTAATATTTTGAATTTATAATCCCCTAAATCACTACAAATCTAAACTATTTTGGTAATGTCAACGTACTGTTCTGATATTTTCCTTTTTAATTTAATTATTATCTCCTAAAATAACTACTTTATGATATTTTCAGTACGACTGAATGACACTTATGTCCCTTCAAGTTGCCATCTATTTTTAAAGTCGTTCCAAAAAATTTCTTATCTCTATCCCTACTCTGTAGTGCTATTGGGTCATTCTATAGGGTAGGGATTCAATTTTTTCACTATGTACCCAATATGTTCCTTATATTGATTCCTTAAATATTAAATTTTGAAATTTAAAATTTAAAAGTTAAAATTTGAAAGTTTCAACAATTAAATCATGTTTTGAACGCTGTAACTATTTTTTATTTAAAAGTAATTGTTGTTTGAATTTAAAAATTATAATTATTTTAATGTAAAAATAAATATTGCTAGAAATCAAAATGTGCAACGATCATTATGTGTTTATGAGAACTAAAACAACATTATTTTAATTATAAAATAATAAAATTTATAATTAGTAGTAATATTTTTACAAAAATGATCAAAATCAAAATTTGATGATTTTAATTTTTTATAGTCCTCTTTCTTCTCTAAATCCTCTGTTTAAAAAATAAAAATGAGTGAATTTGATAGGCATGCATACCCAAATCAGCAATTAAGTGAGATAAAGTGTGACGCCCCCAAAATTAGGTATACATCACCCATCTTGAATCGCCACTTACATGGTATGCAATTTAAATACAACTTATTAACATAAGCGTAAGTATACAATACGACATAAATCTGTGAGTTTAAATACAAATATCGTCTACTAGATATTATACAAACTCAAACAAAAAGTCCTCATTCTGATTATTATCACACTATTTTACGAATAGTGAGGACTACTAATCTTATCTTCGGGACCATCACTCGTTTCCCAGGCTCGTCCCCAGCTATATTATCATTTCTGAGAGAAAAAGTGAAAGAAAGGGTGAGCTCAACTAGCCCGATAAAAATATTATGACTAAGATAATGCGAGAATAAATTATCAATAGTCTTGATAATGTTAAAGCGATAAAATACAATAGACAACCGGTTTAGCTGCGGTGGAATATCTGATCCATTAAAAAGTCAAGTAGAAAATAAAGTCTACTATCTTTTAGGTTTTAAAAGTTTTTCATCATTTGTTATAAATGAGACTCGGCTTTAATAAATATTCCACATCATCGAATCACCCCACACACTACGGCCAAGGATATTCTTTAGTATCACGACCACAATTATTCATGCACTACGGGCGAGAATATTTGTGTATTCATTAATAGGTCATGATCATGCCAACAATCGTCCATCAATGCACTCTACTACCCATTGAGGATTTTTATCACATCATTTGTAACATTACGGTCCAAGATTATTACCGAATAGTCTCTGTCATAATCATACCAAGTCCATCTATGCACTTCTGAGCCCACAGATGACTTTCAAAAAATATAAACATGAGGATGATGACAATGATATAAAATTGATAAAAACAAGTTCAAGAATTATTTTATCCGGGAATTATTAACGTCAAATTGTCAACATAATCTTTGTTTTGTAGAGTAAAATTCAAGAATGATCGGAAGAATATTTCCATGAAAAGATCTTTGGATGAAACGCAAATATCGAGGATATTCTACTAATTTCATGGAGTATAAAGTCAAAGTTTTAACCAATTGGGTATAATAAAAATGGAATAACAAAAGAAATCACCATAAATGCGATAGATCCTTACGAGATGAGTTATTCAATGAATAATAAATAACGGAACGGTCGGGTGAAATTCACACCAAGCGGGATGTTCCAACAGAATAATAAAGATGGAACCGGATCCGGTGTAAAACACACGATAGGATATTCCAACGAGAATAATAAAGAGCGGAACCGGTCCGGTGTAAAACACACGACGGGATGTTCCAACAGAATAATAAAAAAGCGGAACCGGTCAAATGTAAAACACACGAGCAGGATGTTCAACGAATGATAAAGAAGCGGAACCAGTCCGGTGTAAAACACACACACGACGGATGTTCCAACGAGAATAATAGAAGAATGTCACCAAGTATAGGGTAAACCACTTATACAAGTTATTCCAAGAATAATAAGCAATGGAATAACAACAGTTCTCTTCATGAATAAGAAAGAATAACACCCACTTACATTTGGTAGGAGATTGAATCTGCGGCGATGTAGTAACAAAATACTCTTCTTCTTTCTCTCTTATTCTCTATACTTTCTCTCTATAAAGCTTGAATGAATTAAGTGAAAATAATGAAGCCCTAGGCCTCTATTTATAGAAGATTTCTAGCTTAGCACCTTAGTGTGAAAAGACAAGTGGCTTGACGGTGGTTTGGCCTTTTGTAATGTGAAACGACAAGTGGTTCGGCCTTTGGTAAAGGTAATTACTATTAACGAAGGTAAATACTATTGAGAAGGTAAATACTATTCACAAGGGTAATTCTTATTAGATGAAGGTAAATACTATTCACAAGGGTAATTACTATTGACTTATATAGGTAAATACTATTGATGAAGAGACTCTTAGATGATGACATATGAGCCCCCATAAAATAATCAAACTTACCACAAATCATAACACATATTTAATCTTTCAATAATTATTAATCATTTATAACTTGTCGTCTCATTTATTGATTTAATACTATAACATATTATCTGAGATGATCTTGTGACAATAATTGAATCAATAATATAAGAGATATGATCGACCAATTCTTTGTAGCAATAATTGAGCATAAATGGTGACTTCTCACGTAAGCATCGATAATCAATCTGAGTGTGCTTCTTATGCAACCACGCGTATTCTTGTACTTTTACCAACGGGTAGTTCAACGGTTTTAACGGTAACACCTCGTAGATTATTTTTATAAAAATATTTTTGTCGTTTTCTCGATCAAACAATAATGTTGTAGGGTCCACCAATGATTGAGCCATTATGCGAATATTCCTAACAAAAGAATATTCCCACCAAACGAATATTTTATAACAACTTGCATACTTTGCAAAATTTATAAATATTACCCACACTATAACATTATATCAAATTTATTCCATAATATTCAAAAATAATATTTATAGAAAAATTCATCTTTATTTATAAAAATTTGGGGTCTTCTGACCTCCCTTTCTTATGAAATTTAAGCCCTCGAAATTAGGGTAATACACAGGTATGTCGAAGAGGTAAGGATACCTTGATTTCATTTGATTCTAACTCCCAAGTCATTTCCTCAACATCGTGGTTCCTCCATAAAACTTTGACTTGAGGTATAACCTTGGGCGTAGAATATGTTCTTTCTTATCAAAATTTGAGCAGGAACCTCTTCATATGTCAAATCTTCCGCTATTTAAATCCGGTTCTAACTTCAATAATATGGTTGGGTCTTTCACATATTTACGTAACATAGATATGTGAAAAGCGTTATGAACACGAAGACATATTTGGCGGTAAAAGCGAGTCTATAGGCCACGATTCTACTCGATCGAGGATTAAAATGGACCGAGATGAATCGAGGATTAAGTTTTCCTCTCTTTCCAAATCTTGTAACTCCTTTCCATGGAGCGACTCTTAACAACACATGATCTCTATATCGAATTCCGTCCTTTCGATGAAGATCGGTATAACTCTTTAATCGATTTTGTGAGGTTTTTTATCGTTGTCGGATCATTTGAATCTTTTCCGTAGTCATACGTACCAACTCGGTCCCAACAACGTTGCTTCACCCACCTCATCCCAAAGTCTTTGAGAACGACACTTTCTTCCATACAATGCTTGAATGGAGCCATGCCAATACTTTGCTTGATAAGCTGTTGTTGTAGGAAAACTCCACGATGGTAAGAACTTGTCCCAACTCCCTTGAAATCAAGGACCACGAGTCTTAATAGATCTTGAAGAGTTTGAATAGTCCTCTCCATTGTCCGTCCGTCTGCGAGGATGATATCTTAGAAACTAAATCGTGAAATCTGTGCCCATAGCTTTTTGCAAACTAACCCAAAATCGTGAAGTGAATCTTGGGTCTCGATCGAAACTATGGATCTGGGCATACCATGCGATCTTACAATCTCGTTTATGTACATCTGAGCGAAGGCGTTCAAGTGTATAAGTTTCTCGTATCGGTAAGAAATGGCGGACTTGGTCGATCTATCAACAATGACCCAAATCGCATCAATGCCTTGAGAAACCTTAGGAAGGCCGTGCTTGAAATCCATGGTAATGTGCTCCCACTTCCATTCGGAATTTCAAGTGGTTGCAATGGACCTTTTGGTACTTGATGCTCCGCTTTAACTTCGTTGACAAGTTAGACATCTTGAGATAAGCAATGCTATCTCTCTCTTCATATTGCTCCACCAAAATGTATGGCGAATATCATGATACATTTGGTACTCCCGAGATGGATTGCAAATGGTGTGTTGTGCGCTTCCATCATGATATTATACTTTAAATCGAATTCGTTAGGAACACAAAATGCAGAGTTGACTCAAGTATTCCTTCTTCATCGATTCTTGCTTGGCGTAGCACCTTCTTGCACTTTTCTTCCTCATACGCATCGGCTCCAGTGCAGTAGCTTGGCGACTTTAACTTTATCAATTAAAATCGGTTCTACTCGTATACTTTCATTTGTCATCACATCGTCCACACAGTCTTTAATTCTATCTCCATCCTTTGCAAGTCACACAAAATGGGCCTTTGCGTTGACAATATCGCACTTGTATACTTGCATATGATTTCCTACTCGATCGTCGGCTACCACGTTTGCTTTTCGGGATGGTATTGGATGGTATGATCATAATCTTTCAGCAGATTCAAACCAGCGTCGTTGTCGCGTGTTGAGTTCCTTTTGAGTGAAGAAATATTTGAGGCTTTTATGATCGTAAAGATCTCCACTTTCTCCCCATCTGAAGTAATGCCTCCACATTTTAAGTGCAAAGACAACATTTGCCACTCTAGATCATGAGTAGGATAATTCCTCTCATATTCTTTGAGTTGTCGCGAGGCATAAACTATAACTTTTCCATGTTGCGTAAGAACACATCCCAACCCTTTGCTTTGCGGAAGCATCACTTGTAGATGACAAATCCTCAAGGCAGGATGGTATTGTCGAGCAGTCTTTGAAATAAGTCTCCTCTTGAGTTCTTGAAAACTCTTCTCACATTCTTCGCTCCAATAGAACTTTGTATCTTTAGAAGTCAAATTTGAGTCGATGGAATAGCGATTAGAAAAATCCTTCCACGAATCTCCGATAATAACCAAATTAAGCCGAGAAAGCTACGTGCTTGATCCTTGATTTAGGTTGTTCCCGACTTTGAATAGCTTCATCTTTCTTTGGGTCAATGAGATATTCCATGACTTGATACCACGTGCCCAAGGAATGCTACTTCTTGACGAACTCGCATTTCTTCAACTTGGCATAAAGCTTATATTCACGAAGCTTTTGGAGTGTCGACCTCAAGTGTTGCTCATGATCTTCACGGCTTTTGGAATAAATAAGGATGTCATCAATAAAAGCGACCACAAAGTGATCTAAATATTCCTTGAATACTCGGTTCATCATATCCATGAAAGCGGTAGGGCATTAGTCGATCGAAAGGACATGACTAGGAATTCATAATGCCGTCTGGGAGTTCGGCCGTCTTTGGAATGTCGTGATTCTAATCTTCAATTGGTGATATCCGGACGAAGATCGATCTTTGAAAAGAATTTGGCTCCTTACCGGTCAATCAAACAGGTCATCAATACGTGGCAATGGATACCTATTTTTGATGGTGACATGATTGACTCCAGATAATCAATACAAAATGCATACTCCCATCTTTCTTCTTCACGAATAGAGCAGAGCACCCCAAGGAGAAGTACTAGGGCGAATAAAGCGATGTCTAACAATTCCTGCGGTTGGGTCTTTAACTCACGAAGTTCAATAGAGCCCATTCGATATGGGGCTTTGGAAATAGGTTTTGTCTGGGGTTCAAGTCGATATAAAATTCAATTTCACGCTTTCTGGGGTAGGCGGGAAGTTCTTGAGAATCGTCGGAAATTTATTAACAATAGAAATATCGTTTAAAAGCGGCGTATTTTATTTAAATCATGACATGAGCTAAGAAAGCGACATCCGTTTTCAATAAGCGAATAGCTTTATGGCTTGAGATGGCCGTGATTGATTTTAATGGTTTGGTCGTTTGAATTAGCATAATAGGTTGATTAGGAATATGAAAGCTAACAACCTTACGAAAACAATCAATTTTTGCATGATAAGTAGTTAACCAATCAATCCACAGAATCACGTCAAATCTGAAGTATTTTTTAATGAAATAAGATCGACGGTAAATGTGAAGTGCTGGAGATTTGAACCAAACAAGACTTATAAGCGATTGGATGTAATGAAGGTTTCTCCAAGCGGAGTTTCCACGAGATAAGTCAAAGTCTAATTTCTCCAGTCAGAAATTTAATCGATGGCGCAAGTAGGAGAAATAAAAGAATGGGTAGAACCGGTTATCAAATAAAGTATAGACTTCATTAGAGTTTATGATAAGCTTACGTGATGACCTCATTCGGTTCCTTGCTCTTTGGGAGGTCACAACAAACGCTCTCCCTTGCCTTCTAGGTTTTGAATTTTACAGGATGGCCTTTGGTGCCTCCATCCTAGTGAATTTGTCTTGATGGCGACAAAATCGAGCTAAGTGACCTTCTCTTCCACAATTATAACATGCTTTGGGCGGCATGGCCTTGATTTGGTGATGTGTCCCTCTCCTCGCATTTGAAGCATATGATAGGTGGTCTTTCTCCTTCCTTAACAATGGGTCTTTGGTCTTGGCGTCTTTCCATCATTGTTGAATCTCCTTTTCTTGAAATGTCCATTCTTATTGTTTTGGCCACGATTACCACCGAAGTGGTTACCATATTTAACTTTGTTGATTCCCTCCACGCTTGTTGTCCACCTTCTCGATGACTATTCTCATTGGTATTATAATTTTGCGGTTTTCTCTCTTTTAGTTGCGTTGACTCATTATCGCGCTCCACTAAGCGAGCCTATTTACAACATCTGAATACAAACACGGTTTATGAGAAATAAGATGTTGGCGTATCTCGACTTCAAACCTCTTAAAAACATTCGCGCCATTCTCTCTTCATTATCCACCAAGTGGGGCCTTGAAAGCCGTGATAACTCATAAAATTTTGCCTCGTATTGCGACACGGTCGTATTGTTTTGTTTCAACTTGATAAACTCCACCTCCTTCATTATGGCGAATACTTTCGGGAAAGTATTTGTCGTTGAAACGACTCTGGAACTTCTCCCAAGATATCTTGATGCAATTTGGTTGAGTCGTTTCTGGAATTCCCACCGATGTCCGCCTCTCTCGCATGACATAAAAAGGCGTGAAGGGAACCTTTTGCTCTTGAGCATCCCAAGACATCAAATATCTTGGTAATCTGCTTTATCCATGCTTCCGCGAGAAGTGGTTTTGGCTCTCCCTTAAACTCCGGTGGGTCCCGGCTCCTTAAATTGTTTAGCGGTGACCTTGAGAGTTTTCCGTGTTTCCACCTACGTTTTGGGCGAGTCGCTCTACTTTCTTTGTTGCATAAATTACATAAAAGCTCTGAACATTTGATCATTTGTCATTTGGTCGGGTGTTGTTGTTTGCATGAGGATTATCGCCTTCACGATGCACATTATCTTGATTATTGATATGTGGTGAATCAACGATCGCTGCGCTCCATTCTTTATTCTCAACATTCTCGGATGTCATTTTCAGATCTTGCCCACAAAACAAAAGGTTAATTGACGTATAACAAATTATCCTTATCTTGACCAACCAATAAAATAGCAAATAAACTTAGGTAGGTCATACTAGCGAAGGTATTCCCGTCTCTCCCTCCTAGTACTATTCTCACATCTTAGCAGGATCACATCCTAAGCTACGATACTAGCTGTGGCGCCCCCAAAATTAGGTATACATCACCCATCTTGAGTCGCCACTTACGTAGATGCAAATTTAAATACAACTTATTAACATAAGCGTAGGTATGCAATCGACATAAAGCGTGAGTTTAAATACAAATATAAATCTACTAGATATTATACAAACTCAAACAAAAAGTCCTCATTACTGATTATTATCACACTATTTTCTGACGAATAGTGAGGGACTACTAATCTTATCTTGGGACCATCACTCGTTTCCCAGAGCTAAATCCAAATATATTATCATTTCTGAAGAAAATACGGTGAAAGAAAGGGGTGAGCTCAACTAGCCCGATGAAATATTATGACTAAGATAATGCGAATAAATTATCAATAGTCTTGATAATGTTAAAGCGATAAAATACAATAGACAACCGGTTTAAGCTGCGGTGAATATCTGATCCATTAAAAGAGTTAAGTAGAAAATAAAATTCTACTATCTTTTAGGTTTAAAAGGTTTTTCATCAACATGTTATAAATTTGAGACTCGACTTTAATAAATATTCCACATCATCGAATCACCCACACTTACTGACGAGGATATTCTTTAGTATCACGACCACAATTATTCATGCACTACGGGCGAGAATATTTGTGTATTCATTAATAGTCGTGATCATGCCAACAATGTCCATCGATGCACTCTGACCATTGAGGATTTTTATCACATCATTTGTAACATTACGGTCAAGATGATTACATAAATAGTCTCGAGTAAGTAATCATACCAAGTCCATCCCCATGCCTTCTTCTGGCCCACGAGATGACTTTCAAAAAATATATAAACATGAGGATGATGACAATGATATAAGAATTGATAAAACAAGTTCAAGAATTATTTTATCCGGGAATTATTAACGTCAAATTATCGACATGATCTTTTTTGTAGAGTAAAATTCAAGAATGATCGGAAGAATATTTCCATGAAAGATCTTTGGATGAAACGCAAATATCGAGGATATTCTACTAATTTCATGGAGTATAGAAGTCAAAGTTTTAACCAATTTGGGTATAATAAAAATGGAATAACAAAAGAAATCACCGTAAATGCGATAGGCCGCGCAGACGAGTTATTCAACGAAATAATAAATAACGGAACGGTCGGGTGAAATTCACACAAGCGGGATGTTCAACGAGAATAATAAAGATGGAACCCGGTCCGATGTAAAACACACAGATAGGATATTCCAGCGAGAATAATAAAAAGGCGGAACCGGTCCAGGTGTAAAAACACTACCGAGCGAGGATGTTCCAACAGAATAATAAAAGGCGGAACCCGGTCCGGTGTAAAACACATTGAGCAGGATGTTCCAACAGAAATGATAAAGAAGGAAACCGAGTCCGGGTGTAAAACACAGAGCGAGGATGTTCAAATGAGAATAATAGAAGAATGTCACCAAGTATAGGGTAAACCACTTATACGAGTTATTCCAATGAATAATAAGCGATGGAATAACAACAGATTCTCTTCATGAATAAGAAAGAATAACACCCCTTACATTTGGTAGGAGATTGAATCTTTGCGGCGATGTAGTAACAAAATACTCTTCTTCTTTCTCTCTTATTCTCTCTATACTTTCTCTCTCTATAAGCTTGAATGAATTAAGTGAAAATAATGAAGCCCTAGGCCTCTATTTATAGAAGATTTCTAACTTAGCTTTTCTTAGCACCGCCGATGAAAAAGACAAGTGGCTTGCGGTGAAGCAACCAAGTTTTGGCCTTTGTAATGTGAAGCGACAAGTGGTTCGGCCTTTGGTAAAGGTAATTACTATTAACGAAGGTAAATACTATTGTGAAGGTAAATACTATTCCACAAGGGTAATTACTATTGGCGAAGGTAAATACTATTCACAAGGTAATTACTATTGATTACTATTGTGAAGGTAAATACTATTGATGAAGAGACTCTTAGATGATGACATATAGGCCCCCATAAAAATAATCAAACTTACCACAAATCATAACACATATTTAATCTTTCAATAATTATTAATCATTTATAACTTGTCGTCTCATTTATTGATTTAATACTATAACATATTATCGGATGATCTTGTGACAATAATTGAATCGATAATATAAGAGATATGATCACGAAATTCTTTAGCAATAATTGAGCGTAGGTGAGTGACTTCTCACGTAAGCATCGATAATCAATCTGAGTGTCTTCTTATGCGACCACGCGTATTCTTGTACTTTTACCACCGGGTAGTTCAGCGGTTTTAACGGTAACACCTCCGTAGTTATTTTATAAAAATATTTTTATCGTTTTCTCGATCAAGCATGATAATGTTGTTGGGGTCCACCAATGATTGAGCCATTATCACGAATATTCCCTAACAAAAGAATATTCCCAGGCCAAAACGAATATTTTATAACAACTTGCGTACTTTTGCAAAATTTATAATATACCATGACTATAACATTATATCAAATTTATTCCATAATATTCAAAAATAATATTTATAGAAAAATTCATCTTTATTTATAAAAGCTGGGGTCTTACATAAAGATCCTTTGACCAACATAAAATCGCAATAAATAAGGTGTGAAATGTCATTTTACATAAATAGGGAACACTCTTTTGATTCCCTCACCTTGAGGAGTCAAATCATATATAGGGATTAAAATAGAGAATTATATAAGGATAAGGAAACTGTTGGATATTGATTTATTGATATATTCTTCAAATGTGGGGATAGAGAGTCTATTAGAGAATCTGTTGTGAATGCTCAAGTGGTATTTTGTTGGCGTTTCAGTTCCCTCAACCCAATTTAACCTCAACCTGACTCATTTTGACCAATTTTGACCCAATCCAAAATTTTAACATTTTAAAATATAAAATTATTTTTAAAATAAGTTTAAAACAATAATTATATTTAATTTTCTTATGTAATTTTTTTGTACCTATAATTTATGAAATTTTACTCATTTTTTGAAAAAATAAAAGTTTCTAATACTTTTTCCTTATAATAATAATTATTATCTTTATAAATTTTTTAAAATAATATTTTATTTTATATATAAAAAATAAATATTATTTTAAAATATTAAATATAATAATTATTATTTTCAAATTATTTAAAAAAAATAATTTATTTTAAAATATTAAAAATATTTTTTTTAAATGTTAAAATTGGGTCAAAATTGGTCAAAATAGGTCGAGTTGAAATCAAAATTTGTAAAAATGAGTCGAGTGGAGGTCAAATTGGGCTGAAGGAACGAAAACGCCAATAAAATGTCACTTTAAGAACCTAACTGACGAAAATTAAACTTTAGGGATGACTTTGAAAGTGGGTGACAACTTGAAGGGGCAGTAGTGTCATTTAGTCAAAATTAAGTTATTATCATTACTCTCCGTTATTTAACCTAATTTTTTCCTATAAATGCATACCAGCAATTACGTAACAACTCATGCTACAAATAATTCTAAATATTGTTGAAAGTGCAAATGAGTTATATGGAGACATTCAGATTATGGTGAAAATGCATTCAATGGGAGAGGCTATGGCTTCATTTTGTGGACTATATGTCACGGTGTTTATATTTATGGCTTCTTCATCTATTGCATTCTATTATCTGAATTATGGCTTTGCATGATTTGTTAAGTACTAGCATCCGGTAAATCATTTTTGTAAGACCCCAAAATTTTTAAATAAAAAGGAATTTCCTTTATTTATTATTTTGAAATAGTAAGGGTTGATTTGATTAATGTGGATAGTTAAGGGTTAAATACGCAAATATTTCAAAATAAGCAAGTGGTTATAAAATATTCATTATCGTCGGGAATATTAGTTTGGTGGTGGAATATTAAATGCTTTGTCGGGAATATTAAATGCAATAGTGCGACCATGTGTGGGCCCCATAACGAGAAAGCGATTGGATGAAGAAAAGCGACAAATATAAGTTGTTTTTAAAATACGCGTAGTTATTCTTCAGATTATCTTGTTGGAATACCGGTGGTTAAAACACACTAATCTGGCGTTGTTGAGCGATGGCACACGCGTATTATTGCCAATTATTGATTCTTACGTGAAGAAGGCACTTTTCGATAATGGTTACGATAATTCTTATTCGATATTTTATTGAGTTAATAATTCTTTGCGTTGATATTTTATATTCTTTGTTGTTTGATAATTGTCATTACACAATATTTTTCATTATCGAAGCAATAATTCATATTATTTGAATAATATTATTAGATAACATTATTGGCAATGTCTAGAAAGTTACATCTAAGGAGAGGTTTGGTCACCTAATTGCGGCGCAGGTGAAGAAGAAATTCTTATTGGAAAGCCCCTGCTTCTGAGGCTGCACAGTTGTCGATATTGTGATTACTGTAATATTATTTGTGAATAATTAATTATTGATTTATATAATGAGGAAAATATTGATTTTATGTGGATATAGATGGAAAAATTTTAAAATGACAATTGTTGAAAATTAATATTTTATCTTTTTACGATAAAATAATTTATTTAAATATATTATTTTAATAATATATTAACGGTGATATTTTACAACGAATGTGGGATATATGAGTATCTGAGGAGGAAGAGTATTTTTGTTGCAATAAATGTTTAAAACATGTTAAACATGTCAATTGGACCCCATTTATTATTGAAATTTGATTATAGCACATAAAAAATCGCTTGGTTTGTGGATTTCGGTCAATTTCTATTTGGAATTTGGAAAAACTTTCTTACTGCAAAGTTGTAGAAATTGAATTTCCTATAAAAACTCATGATTCAATTTTTCTGATGAAAGGGCTATTTATTATGAATTATTGAAGTTACGAAGCTCAAAATAATTGATTTTGGGAGTTTTAATTATTTATTTTATGAAAAACGTTTTTTATCATTTCTTTCTAGAAGGTTGGCATGTGGGAAATGTTGGGATCTGATTTCCAAAGAGGCGTAGGAAATTTATTAATAATAATATATTTTATTAAATTTTACTGCTTTGGTGTTTCTAGCGTTTTCTATAAATAGGGTCTTGGGTTAGAATTGAAAATCACACGAAAATGAAGTTTTCTCTCTATATTATCGGCGTATTCTTGTGAGTATTTTGAGTATACTTTGAGTATTGCTATATCTGATTCTGAAGTCAAAGTCATAGCTTTATATCAGGTGTTTAATTAAGAAATCTTGATCTTTTCGAGGTAAGGGATATTATTTTTTTTTCGTAATGATATTATTTCTTCAATATCATTATCTTTGAAATATTGATCTGAAGTTTTATCAAATTTGGAACTTTTTCATATCGGGTTACTATTTATGAGTTCTTATTCACTTAGATTCTTATTCATGAGTTCTTATTCACGAGTTCTTATTCACGAGTCTTATTAAATGAAGCGTGAAGATGTTTTTTGTGGAATTTCTATCTTTTGGTGTCGAGATTCTTATTCACGTTATCGGCCTTATTCACGTATATGGCACTATTCACGTATCTGGTCTTATTCATAGAAAAATAAAATTTCTTCTTTTTGTCAAAAATATCTATTACGGATCTTAACTACGATTGTATCCATGTTTTGATCATTCTTGAATTTTACACCACTATGATTATTTTGAGAGGTATTTTTGGGACGTGGATAAAACCAAGAATCCTTAATCCTTAATCCTTGTCATTTTGTTTCACTTGGATTCGTTTCTTTAAAAAAAATTTTTCATCATCCTCGGTCTTAAATGATGATATTTTGGAATATCTTTGGCTTTAGTGCAAAGATGAATGATTTCTTAAGAATATCTTTGGCTGTGTGCAAAGATGAATGATTTCTGAAGAATATCTTTGGCCGTAGTCTGAAGATGAGCAGTTTTTAAATGAACATGACCCGGTGATGAATATCTTTGGCACATGGTGCAATGAATATTTGATTCGGATGTATATTGATTGATGTTACGGGGATAAAAGATGAGCGATGAACTTTTAAATTCATACATAGAAGATAGTAGTTTGCATTCTCTACTTAACTCTTACAATGAATTATTATTTCATTGCGAATATTGATTTAAAATTTGTTGTCTATTGTATTACATTATATTTTTCCTGTTGAAGACTAACGATAATTTGTTGTATATTATCTTAGTCATAATATTCTTCTTGAGCTAGTTGAGCTCACCCTTTTCCTTTTGTTCCATTTTTCTCGGGGAGGCGAGAATATAAGCGAAATGCAGAGTCGGGAGTATGGAATGAAGGTTTTAGAAAAGATTGTTTAGTAGTCCTCACCATTTTGTAAAATAATGTATCGATAAATGTGATGAGGATTTATTTGAGTATAGATATTTATACAGAAGATAATATTTGTATTCAAACTCACGTTTTCTTGTTGTAATAATAAAGTTGTAGTTGTTTACATACCATGTATTGACAACTTTCGAGAATAGGTGATGTATACTATTTTGGGGCGTCACGAGTTAGTATCGAGCTTAGGGATATGATCTCTGGCGGAGATCGGGGAATAGAACTAGGAGGGAGGCAGGTAAATCCTTGCTAGTGTGTCCTACTAAGCTTATTTATTAGTTAGTCGATATATAGGGATATTATGTGATATATTGATTTCCTTAATTAACCCTTGTTTTATGGCGATGTTTGAGAATGTCGTTGAGAATATTAACAATGGAAATGAGGCCAGTGGAGATGCTGTACTCACCAAGCGAGGAGAGCGTGCAGCAGTGGCAATGTTCCTCACCTGAACAACACCATTGAAGCGATGATGAATGAGGGGATGTTTAGAAGTTTTTTGCGATTCATGCAAAATCGACGAGGAAACTTCGTGTTCAAAATCTGAGGAGGAAATGATAGCAATTCACGGGTTATCACAACCAAGCGATTCGAAAGTTGGGACCACGAATTTAAGGAAAGCGGATCCGATCATGGCGGAAACATGGGTCAAACAAATTACCAAGATATTCGATGTCTTGGGATGCGGAGAGAACGAAGGTTCCATTCGCCACCTTATATGTTAAAATGGCGAAGCGGACTCTTGGTGGGAGAATCTCACGTGAAGCGTACCCATCCACCCTTTTCGGCGTGTCTTGGGAGGCGTTTTAGAAGCTATTTAATGACAAATACTTTCACGAAAGTGTTAAATCGTATGAAGGAAGTGGAGTTCATCGATTGGAACAAAACAACGTGGCGGTGTCTCGATGCGAGGCAAAGTTTGCGAGTTATCGGTTTTGCACCTCATTTGGTGGAGAATGAGGAGCGTATGGCGGATGTTTCTTAGAGGTTTGAAACCGGCGTCGTCGATATCTCATTTCTCATAAATTTTCTCTTTATTGGATGTTGTAAGCGAGGGCTCAATTATTAGGCGAGATACTTGAAATACAGTCAACGAGGACCCTGACCGAGGATCGTGTCGGAGATAGCGATCAATGAAATAATGATAACTGCGGAGAAAAGCAGAGCGGACGAAATGGTAACCACTCTGGTGGTAATCATAGCCGTGAAAATAGAAGAAGCGAGTTAGGAGGAGATTTTAAAAGAGGAGATTTAACAACGACCATGTGAAGATGGCGGTCTTGGCGTGACAAGCGGTTCTAAGGGAGGAGAACGACCACCGGTCATATATCTTACAAATCACGGAAAAGAGGGACATATCGATCAAGCGCCCTGACGAGTTCAAGGTATGCTATAATTGTGGAAAGGAAGGACATATCGCTCGAGATTATGCGATGGCGAAACCTAGTTCATTGAGGAGCGGTGACTCGAAAAATCTGTCCCCGAGAAAAGTCAAAGTCAGCGATTAGGGAAGGCGTTTGTTGTGGTTGGTCATAATCGAGGAACCCAAGCGAGGTGATCACGGGTAAGCTATTTATAAATTCTTGCGAAGTTTATACCTTACTTGATCTGGTGCTACCCATTCATTTATCTCTCTGCTTGTGCTCAGCGTTTAAACTTGACTCAGGAGAAATTAGACTTTGACTATCTGTGGAAACTCAGTTAGGAGAAACTTTCATCACATCCATTTGTTTATAAATCTTGTTTGATTCAAGTTGGCACCATCACCTTACACATTGACCTTATCTCTTTAAAGATACTTGCTTTTGATGTGATTTTAGGGATTGATTGGTTAACTACTCATCATCATGCAAAATTGATTATTTTAAATAAGGTTGTTAGTTTTCATATTCTAACTTGACTTTGTTATGCAATTCAAGCAACTAAACCATTAAAATCAATCATTGTCATATCTAATCATAAAAAGCTATTCGTTTATTAAAAAGCGGATGTCAAGCTTTCTTAGCCCATGTTATGGATTTGAATAAAGACACGTCAAATTTGAATAATATTCACATTGTTATTGACTTTCTGGCGTATTTCTGAAGAACTTCCGATCTACCCCGAGCGTGAAGTTGAATTCTTTATTGATCTTGAACACAGTACAAAGCCCATTTCTAAAACCCCATATCGAATGGCTCTATTGAACTTGAGAGTTAAAGGTCAACTACGAGGAATTGTTGGACATCGGTTTCATTAAATCTGGTACATCTCCTTGGGGTGCTCTGTTTTATTTGTAAAGAAGAAAAGAGCGGGGAGTATGCGACTTTATATTGACTATCGGAATTGAACCATGTCACCATCAAGAATAGGTATCCTCTACCTCGTATTGATGACTTGTTTGACCCGATTCTGAGGGCACAATTCTTTTCAAAAATCGATCTTAGATTACGGATATCATCAATGAAGATTAGAATGAGGATATTCAAAGGCGCCTTGAACTTCGGTATGGGCATTATGAATTCTTAGTCATGTCTTTCGGACTAACTAATGCTCCTGCGACTTTCATGGATATGATGAACCAAGTATTCAAGGAATATTTGGATCGATTCGTTGTTGTCTTTATTGATGACATCCTCATATATTCAAAAGCCGTGAAGATCATGAGCACCATTTGAAAATTTAGTACTCAAAAGGCTTCGTGAAAACCAACTATATGCCAAATTGAAGAAATCACGAGTTACGGCTTGAGGAAGTAGCATTCCTTGGGCGATAATTGTCGAAACATGGAGTATCTGTTGATCCGTGAAGATTGAAGCAATCTGAAGTTAGAACAACAAAAAGTCGGTGGTGAAGTCGTAGCTTTTTGGGCTTAATTTGGTTATTATCGGAGATTAAGTGGAAGGGTTTTCTCGAATCGCTACTCCATTAACTTCGGCTAACTTCGGAAGGATACAAAAATTCGTTTGGAGCGAAGAATGCGAGAAAAGTTTCCAAGAGCTTAAGAGAGACTTATTTGGCTTTTGTTCTAACAATACCATCTGGTTCGGATGGATTTGTTATCTCTGACGATGCTTGAGCAAAGGGTTAGGATGTGTTCTCATGCAACGTGGGAAAGTCATAGCTTTATGCCTCGCGACAACTTAAAGAGTATGAGAGGAATTATCCTACTCATGATCTAGAGTTAGCGGCGATCGTTTCGCACTAAAAATATGGAGCACTATCTATATGGGGAGAAAGTGGAGATATATTGGACCATAAAAGCCTTAAATATTTCTTCACTCAAAAAGAACTCAACATCTGGCGGACGTTGGCTCGGGCTATTGAAGACTACGACCACACTATTGATACCATCCCAGTAAAGCGAGCGTGGTAGGTAGCGCGTTGAGTAGAAGATCATATCTTGAGGAGCGAGTGCGATGATGTCAAGTATCTGCGTAGAGCCAACTTTAATAGAAAAAGTTAAGGTTGCTCGAGCCACCCATGGGCGGGTGATCGTATGAAGAAGAAAGTCTGAAGAAGGAGCTATTAGGAGCGAGAATTGATGAAGAAGGAATACTTGAGTCCACTCTGACTTTGTGTTCTAACGACTCGATTTGAAGTACAAGATTATGATGGAGGCACACAATCGCCATTTGCAATCCATCACGGAAATACTAAAATGTATCGTGATCTTGACATACATTTTGGTGGAACAATATGAAGAGAGAGATTGCAAAGTTTATCTCGATGTGTTTAACTTGCCAGCGTGTAAAGGCGGAGCATCTTGTACCTAAGGGTCCGTTGCAACCACTTGAGATTCCGGAATGGAAGTGGGAACACATTACTATGGATTTAGTTCTGGGTCTTCCTACGGTTTCTCAAGGCATCAATGTTATTTGGGTTATTGTTGATAGATTAACCAAGTCTGCTCATTTCTTGCCGTCTGGAGACTTATTCCTTGAGCGTCTTGCTAGTATGTGCGTGAATGAGATTGTGAGGTTGCATGGCATGCTGTATCCATAGTTTGGATCGTGACCCAAGATTCACTTCAAGATTTTGGGTTAGCTTGCAAAAAAGCTATGGGCGCAGTTTGCGATTTAGTTGACATACCATCCCCAAACAGACGAGACAATCGAGAGGACTATTCAAACTCTTGAAGATCTATTAAGACTACGTGTCTGAGACTTCAAGGTAGTTGGGATAAGTATTTACCATTGGTGGAATTCTCCTACAACAACGATTATCGAGCAAGTATAGGTGTGGCTCCATTGAAGCATTATATGGGCGAAAATGTAGTTCTCGATATGTTGGGATGAGGTGGGTGAAGCAACATTGTTGGGACCCGAGTTAAATGCGTATGACTCTGAAAAGATCCAAATGATTCGACAACGTATACAAGCGGCACAAGATCGACAAAAGAGTTATGCGGATCTTCATCGAAAGGGCGTGGAATTTAATGTAGGGGATCGTGTATTGTTGCGAGTTGCTCCATGGAAGGGAGTTACAAGATTTGGGAAGAGAGGAAAGCTCGATCCACGATTTATTGATCCATTTCAAATTCTTGACCAAGTAGGAAATGTAGCTATAGACTTGCGTTACCTCAAGTATGTCTCGTGTTCATAATGTGTTTCACATATCATGCTTAAGTAAATATGTGAAAGACCCGAACCACGTTATTGAGTTAGAACCGGACGAGATAGCCAAGACTTAGCGTATGAGGAGGTACTGTCGAGATCTTGGATAGGAAGGAGCATGTCCTACTGCCTTGAAAGGTCATACCACAAGTTAAAGTTTTGTGGAGGAATCATGCTTTATAGAAAATGACACAGGGTTGGAAAGCGGAAATGAAAGCGAGTATCCTCACCTTTTGAAACACACCAGTGTCGTCGTCGATTTAGAGGACGAAATTTCATAAGGAGGAGGTTGTAAGACCCCAAAATTTTTAAATAAAAAGGAATTTCCTTTATTTATTATTTTGAAATAGTAAGGGTTGATTTGATTAATGTGGATAGTTAAGGGTTAAATCATGAAATATTTCAAAATAAGCAAGTGGTTATAAAATATTCATTATCGTCGGGGAATATTAGTTTGGTGCGTGGAATATTAAATATCTTGTCGGGAATATTAAATGCGACGGCCTTGACCATGTGTGGGCCCATAACGGAGAGCGATTGGATGAAGAAAACGACAAATATAAGTTGTTTTTAAATAATTGGCGTAGTTATTCACAGATTATCTTTGTTGGAATACCGTGGTTAAAACACACTAATCTGCGTTGTTGAGCGATGCACACGGTATTGCACCAATTATTGATTCTTACGTGAAGGCACTACTCAATAATGGTTACGATAATTCTTTATTCGATATTTTATTGAGTTAATAATTCTTTGCGTTGATATTTTATATTCTTTGTTGTTTGATAATTGTCATTACGGTATTTTTCATTATCGAAGCAATAATTCATATTATTTGAATAATATTATTAGATAACATTATTGGCAATGTCTAGAAAGTTACATCTAAGGAGAGGTTTGGTCACTTAATTGCGGCGCTGATGAAGAAATTCTTATTGGAAAGCCCTCTTTCACAGGAACCTGCACAGTTTGTCGATATTGTGATTCTAATAATATTATTTGTGAATAATTAATTATTGATTTATATGATGAGGAAAATATTGATTTTATGTGGATATAGATGGAGAAAATTTTTAAAATGACAATTGTTGAAAATTAATATTTTATCTTTTTACGATAAAATAATTTATTTAAATATATTATTTTAATAATATATTAACGGTGATATTTTTTACAACGAATGTGGGATATATGAGTATCTGAGGAGGAAGAGTATTTTTGTTGCAATAAATGTTTAAAACATGTTAAACATGTCGGTGGACCCCATTTATTGGTGAAATTTGATTATAGCACAAAAAATCGCCCGTTTGTGGATTTCAAGTCAATTTCTATTTGGAATTTGGAAAAACTTTCTACTGCAAAGTTGTAGAGAATTGAATTTCCTATAAAAACTCATGAGATTCGAATTTTCTGATGAAAGGGCTATTTATTATGAATTATTGAAGTTAGAAGCTCAAAAATAATTGATTTTTGTAAGTTTTAATTATTTATTTTATGAAAAAAACGTTTTTTATCATTTCTTTCTAGAAGGTTGGCATGTGGGAAATGTTGGGATCTGATTTCCAAAGAGGCGTAGGAAATTTATTAATAATAATATATTTTATTAAATTTTACTGCTTTGGTGTTCTAAAGCGTTTTCTATAAATAGGGTCTTGGGTTAGAATTGAAAATCACACGGCTGAAGCTGAAGTTTTCTCTCTATATTATCGGCGTATTCTTGTGAGTATTTTGAGTATACTTTGAGTATTGCTATCTGGTCTGCAAGTCAAAGTCATAGCTTTATATCCTGGTTATTTAATTTAAAATCTTGATCTTTCGAGGTAAGGGATATTATTATTTTTTAAATAATGATATTATTTCTTCAATATCATTATCTTTGAAATGTTGATCTAAAGTTTTATCAAATTTGGAACTTTTTCATGTCGGGTTACTATTCATGAGTTCTTATTCACGAGTTCTTATTCACGAGATTCTTATTAATGAGATTCTTATTCACGATTCTTATTCACGAGTACTATTAAATGAAGCGTGAAGATGTTTTGTAGAATTTCTATCTTTTGGTGTCGAGTTTCTTATTCACGTGTCTGCCTTTATTCACGTATATGGCACTATTCACGTATCTGATCTATTCATAGAAAAATAAAATTTCTTCTTTTAATCCAAAACATCTATTACGGATACTAACTTTCTGATTGTATCCATGTTTTGATCATTCTTGAATTTTACACCACTATGATTATTTTTGAGGTATTTTGGGCGTGGATAAAACCAAGTACGAATCCTTAATCCTTAATCCTTTTGTTTTGTTTCAGGATTCGTTTCTTTAAAAAAAATATTTTCATCATCCTCGATCTTAAATGATGATATTTTGGAATATCTTTGGCACAGTGTGCAAAGATGAATGATTTCTTAAGAATATCTTTGGCTGTAGTGCAAAGATGAATGATTTCTGAAGAATATCTTTGGCTTTAGTAGCGAGATGAGCAGTGTTTAAATGAACATGACCCGTGATGAATATCTTTGGCACATAGTGCAAAATGAATATTTGATTCGGATGTATATTGATTGATGTTACGAGGGATAAAAGATGAGCGATGAACTTTTAAATTCATACATAGAAGATAGTAGTTTGCATTCTCTACTTAACTCTTCTAATGAATTATTATTTCATTGCGAATATTGATTTAAAATTTGTTGTCTATTGTATTCTATTATATTTTTCCTGTTGAAGACTAACGATAATTTGTTGTATATTATCTTAGTCATAATATTCTTCTTGAGCTAGTTGAGCTCACTCTTTTCCTTTTTGTTCCATTTTTCTCGGGAGCGAGAATATAAGCGAGTGCAGTCGGGGTATGGAATGAAGGTTTTAGAAAGGATTGTTTAGTAGTCCTCACCATTTTGTAAAATAATGTATCGATAAATGTGATGAGGATTTATTTGAGTATAGATATTATCTAGAAGATAATATTTGTATTCAAACTCACAGTTTCTTGTTGTAATAATAAAGTTGTAGTTGTTTCTGTACCATGTATTGACAACTCAGAATAGGTGATGTATACCTATTTTGGGGGCGTCACAATTTTTATCATCATTAATAGTTTTTTTTGGCATTACGGTAATACTGTGAGTGCTTGCCAAAAATGGATAAAAAAACTAATGAGGTAATGTATTTATTTTTTAATTATAACATTGTGTTATGTATGACACGGTGCTATAATGCTATGTTTTTGGACATGGTGTTTGTTTGACATGAAGATCCAACATAATTATTAATGCTCGTGCTTTTCAGTTTCTGCATGTAACATATAATTTTTCTTAAGGTCTGAGGACCGAAACTGGGACATTCTTCATTTGTTTCCCCTTTCGTTTGGATGTTTGAATTTTGGTGCAAGCTGTAAGCGAATATGAGACATGGACTCTTTAAAATGCATCAAGTACCTGTTTCATATATTTGAGGCTTGGTGAGGTTTGTGTAATGTGTAACAAACTTTAAATATGTCACTAACAATCATATCAATATAACAACTCGATGACATTGTGCATTACACTTTCTAAATATTTATTAGTGCTTTAGAATGAAAGAGGTGTCCATTTTTAACCCTATTGGTTACAGTATAAACATTTTTATCAAGAAATTAATATATATATATATATATATATATATATATATATATACACACACACACACACAATTGTTATATAATGTCCTGGATTTTAGTGATCAAATGAATTCTATACTTGAATATGTATTTTCGCACAAAACTTTTATACAACCTCTATGTAACATATGCTACCAAAATTTGATCATCGCACAATAATCTACCATCTTTTTATTATATTTTAATTTATTAATTGTACATATAAATTTATTATTAACAAAATAAATAATTCCACCGCAACACGAGTTTATATCTAGTATAATCTAAATTGGATTTGGATTAGACGAAATTGTCGCTCTCTTAACCACTATGAAGTTTATAACTTTGGAAACTGATATTTTTATACGTAAAAATGATATTTTCACACGAGTCTCATACATGGAGGTGGGACCCACTCACTATTCATGTGAGAAGAATCACGTGAACATATCAATTTTTATATAAAAATATCAGTTTTCTATAACCTTTTGTTATATTTATTAAAATACAGCCTTTGATGGTAATTATAGCACTCTTTTTGTGGACCAATATTCTTTTTGTGGACTAATTTTGAAGAATATATTAATAAATCATTATCCAACAGTTTTCTTATCTTTATTTAACTTTCTATTTTAATCTCTATATAGTATTTTATTCCTCACGACGAGGGAGTCAAAAATCGTTCTCTATGTATTTAAAATGACATTTCACACCCTCATTTAAGTGGACAACTCATAAATCATTATCCAACTCATCTTCATTTTCAAATTATAAAATTAATTTTGACTTATTTTTTAAAAATTAATTTCAAACGTATTCAAATTTAAAATTGATATAAATTTATTTAATTCATGTCAATATAATTATAAATATTATAAAACTACTATTAATTATAAAATTTATTATTTTCAAAATTTAAAAAATCATATTAAATTTAAATTTAAAATATCACAAATTAACTTTTTAAAAGTTAATATTGATCTTATGTACATTTGCATCTACAATCCATTCAATACTCACTCCATAAATTACTTAAAATTTAAAATAAAATAAAAGTTATTTTACAATGAAATACAATTGATAAATTATACTCTCTTTTATAAATTATAAGATTATTATTAATTTTTATAAGTAAATTTGATGCATTTTCATACATAATAATTTTGCTAAGAATTGTAAAAGTAATAAATTTTATAAGTAGTAGTATTTTTTTTTAAAATGAATTACGATATGTATTGATTAAATTTATATTAATTTAAAATTTAAAATTATCACATACTTACTTCAAAAAAGATTAATAAATTAATAGCGATTTTATAATTAAAAACAAGATGTTGTAGTATATTACATCTATCATAAGCTCTAACTCATGAAGCTAATACAAAGGTCAAATAGTTACAACCATCAAAACATGCTTTGATTGTTGGAACTTTCAAATTTTAACTTTAACTTTTTAATTTCATTATTTAAGAAATAAATATAAGGAACCTATTGGGTACATATTGAAATAATTGAATTTTTATTCTGCAAAATGACTCAATAGCACTACAGAGTAGAGATAGAGATACGAAAACTATTGTGAATGGTGTTAAATGCTCATAAAATCCCTATGTTTAGGGAATTTAATAGAATTTGTCAGCTTGAGTTATCCTTGTTAAATCTCAGGAAAGTCTGATGCTTCTTAACAGTTATGGAGTCACAATATTTTGAATAATAGAAGACTAGTATATGTTTTGTACTAGATAACTTTAGTGGTTAAATACCCCATTTTGTTAGCTATCTAAACCGCCTGTTCGGGAATAACTTATTTTAAAAGGACTTATAAGTTAGAAATATAAGTTCTTTAAGTTTTATAAGTAAAAGCGTTCGTTATCAATTTGACTTATAAGTCAGAAACTAAGTTAAAATAAGTTATGAAGTTGTTCAGCTCATAATGACTTATAAGTTAAAATCAAATGAAGAATTACTAAAAAGGACATTAATAAAAAGAGGGGCAAAATAGACATTACATTTGGTCAAACAAATACTTGCTTATTTTTTTTTGACTTAAGAGACTTATAAGTAGAAAAATAAGTTATTTCCGAACAGAAGAATAGTAACAAATGACTTGTATGTTGGGCAATGATCAACTTATAAGTAACTGCCAACAGGACAGGCTCTAAGAGTGGAAAGAGTACTAGTTTACTACCCTAATTAGTCGGTTTTATTTGTTTTTGAATTAGAGAAAATGGGAGGTGCGGGACCCCACACCGAGTATAGCCCTTTTATCGGTTGAGTTTATTAAACTATTTGGTTTTAATGTTATGTTCGAATTGAAGGACATAAAAATAGCATATTTGATGATCATTCCCTTATGGTTTGAGTTATAGGTGGGTGGGACAAACATCTCCAGTAAATGATGGGGGATTTATCAACAAAGTGGTCTGTCTGTAAGGAAACAGATTGACAATTTGTCAATGCTATTTGTTGTCTTTTAATGCTGGTTTTCAGGAGCACTAGCCGTGGCTTATGCAATCACGGTCGGACGCACGCTATGATATGTTGTTCATTGACAAATTTGTCACTACTAATTTGCCTCTTCACACTCTAACATTGACAAATTATCACTCTGTTTTTCAACTCAATCCCTTCTTGGCCTATTCCTGGATTTCGGTTTCCCTCCTTGTTTGTGAGTTTAAAAAACAAAGGAAAAGATACGAAAAATCCCTTCTTTGTAAAAAAAATAAATTTAGTTAAGAAAGAAGAAGAAGGTTTGGATTAGAAGAAAGAAGATTGATTTGGGTGGTGGTGGTGGTGGTGGTGGTGGTGGTGGTGGGGGAGAAAGAAGAAGAAGAAGAAGAAGAAGGTTTGGATTAGAAGAATATTGATTCGGTTATCATAAAGTTAACTTCATGGTAAGTGGGTCAATTGACCAATACAGTGTTGGCACATAGAGAGATCACCTCCCGCCTACGTGTTAATACTGTATTGGTAAATTGACAAAAATTAATCATTTCCGAATAATGTAATCTAATGCTAAAAAATGAGATTGATTTGGAGTTGGGGGCATAGGCAAGGGACCTCCTTTATTGATCAAATTTTTTAGGAAAAAAAAAATCTGTGGATTATATATAGACTATCCTCTGTTGTTTTTCTACTTTATAGGATGCTCATAAAAATCTCTATGTTCAGGGAATTTAATAGAATATATGTCAGTTTTTAGTTAAATATTCTTGTTAAACCTCTCAATATTTTGAATAGAGCTCTTTTAAGTGGGCATAAAAATTGAACATTTGAATTTCACTTATTTATATTTTTACCAATCATTGGGGGTCAAAATACAAATAATTAAGTAAAATTCAAATACTGGTGGATAAAAATATAAATAAATAAAATTCAAATACACTTATGTCCACATAGAATTTTTGTTTTGAATAATATTTTTTTGGTGAGTTCACAAAACTACGTCGTTTTATTGTGTGCACGATTTCACTTTAATAGTTAGAATCTTTTCTCTTCTTGGACATATCTTAATTTAGCTTTACCACCCTTACTTCAAGCTCATAAACACAGTAATAAAATCTACATTTGAGCTGGACAAAATGAACTGTTCTTTACCTTTCATTTTTATGATCTAGAAGAAAAAAAAAGAGTCAAAAGGTGTTTGCTTCATTTTGTCTGTTGTGTTGACTATTTGGGCTAAAAAATTGTTTTTCCCGACACTAGAAAAGAAAACAGTAAAAAGTTAACTGTAAATAATTAGTATGAGTGATCCCTTGGTCTTGTATAGGAGTATAAAATCAGTTAGATTGTTGAGATCTATTTTGGTTTGCACAGGGATTATATATATATCGCTTTTTCAGCGAATTGAAAGGAACGAACTAAGAACAAACCGGTTATAGCAACAGTTTTTTCCGTCGCTATAGCATAGAAAACAAATTTTTTATACTATAGCGACAAAAAAAACGTCAAATTATATAATGGGTTCAGCTCTTAGTTATTTGAGAGCAAATATATATATATATATACACGGAAAGAATCCATGAGATACCCCTTGACAGGGCGGAACTAGGAGAGGGGGGAGCATCGACCACAGTAGCGAGAGGCGGAACTAGGGTCTAGGGTAGCGAGTTCATTTCTTAGTTATTTGGAGAGAGCAGATATATATATATATATATATATATATATATATATATATATATATATACACACACACAGAGAAAGAATCCAGCAGATACCCCTTGACAGAAGCGGAACTAAAGGGGGGGGGGGAGAATCTGACCCTGGTAGCAAAGGCGGAACTAGGGTCTAGGGGTAGGGGTAAGGTATACCAGAGAGCTTTGCTGCATTTGGTATTCTGGCGACTTCTTTTGTCCTTCAGCGGCTGACTCAATCTTCTTCTTTCGTTCTTCCTCTGCAAGACTGCAACACAGGTTTTTTTTACTAACATGAAATGACATCGTTTCATTAAAAAAAAATTCTATCAGATATCAGGACCATCAGATTTCGCCTCTTTCTATCAGATTTCTTCTTCCTAGGCATAATTTTCTTTTCCTTCTTCCGCCGACTACTCCTCCTCAACCGCTCATCCGTGCGGCCCGCGCCTCTCCGCCTGCTGGCAGCCGTTGCTGCATGCTTGTCTCTTCCTCGAATCCTTGCTCTAATCTTGCTTGGGCCTTTCTTTGGGCTTTGGTAATATTTAAATTCTAATTTAGGTTATGTATTTCAAATTATATTATTTCATGTTAAGAATCAAGATTATCTCTTTAATTTTTCCAATTATTGTAGTTTTAATTTAATAATTTTTCCGATTGTTGTAATTATATTATTTAAAATTTTCTTTAATTTAGGTTTGTTTTAATTTTTTCAATTATTTCAAATTAATTTTTCCAATTAATTCCATGACTTGATACCACGTGCCCAAGGAATGCTACTTCCTCAAGCCAGAACTCGCGCATTTCTTCAACTTGGCATAAAGCTTATATTCACGAAGCTTTTAGATGTCGACCTCAAGTGTTGCTTTCATGATCTTCACGGGTTTTGGAATATATAAGGATGTCATCAATAAAGATGACCACAAAGTGATCCAAATATTCCTCAATACTTGGTTCATCATATCCATGAAGCGTGGTGCATTAGTCAATCCAAAAGACATGACTAAGAATTCATAATGTCCGTACCGAGTTCTGAAAGCCATCTTTGGAATGTCATCGGTTCTAATCTTCAACTGGTGATATCCGGAACAAAGATCAATCTTTGAAAAGAATTTGGCTCCTTGCAACTGGTCAAACAGGTCATCAATACGTGACAATGGGTACCTATTTTTGATGGTGACATAATTCAACTCCCGATAATCAATACAAAGTCGCATACTCCCATCTTTCTTCTTCACGAATAGAATAGGAGCACCCCAAGGAGAAGTACTAGGACGAATAAAGCCAATGTCTAACAATTCCTGCAGTTGGGTCTTTAACTCCTGAAGTTCAATAGGAGTCATTCGATATGGGGCTTTGGAAATGGGTTTTGTACAGGGTTCAAGGTCGATACAAAATTTAATTTCACGCTCTGGGGGTAGGCCAGAAAGTTCTTCAGGGAATACGTCAGGAAATTCATTAACAATATAAATATCATTCAAAACTGACGTATTTTTGTTTAGATCCGTGACAAGAGCTAAGAAAGATTGACATCCGTTTTTCAATAAACGAATAGCTTTATGGCTTGAGATGACAGTGATTGATTTTAATGGTTTGGTTGCTTGAATTCGCATAATAGGTTGGTTAGGAATATAAAAGCTAACAACCTTACGAAAATAATCAATTTTTTCATGATGAGTAGTTAACCAATTAATCCCTAGAATTACATCAAATGCAAGTATTTTCAATGAAATAAGATCGACAGGTAATGTGAGCATACCGATTTGAACCAGACAAGACTTATAAACTGTGGATGTAATGAAGGTTTCTCCCAACGGAGTTTCAACAGATAGGTCAAAGTCTATTTTTTCCGGAGTCAAATTTAAACGTTGAGCGCAAGTAGGAGAAATGAAAGAGTGGGTAGAACCAGTATCAAATAAAGTATACACTTCGCTAGAGTTTATGATTAGCTTACCCGTGATGACCTCGTTCGGGTTCCTTGCTTTCTGGGAGGTCACAACAAACGTTATCCCTTGCACTACCGGCTTTGACTTTTCTGGGACGGCCTTTGGTGCCTCCATCCTAGCTGAACTTGTCTTCGATGAACGACAAAATCAGGCTAGGTGACCTTCTCTTCCATAATTATAACATGCTTTGGACGGCATCGCGCAGTTTGGACTATTATGTCCCTCCCCTCCACATTTGAAGCATATGATAGGTGGTCGTTCTCCTTCTTTAACAACGGGTGCTGGTGCTGACGTCTTTCCATCATTGTTGAATCTCCTCTTCTTAAAATGTCCATTCTTATTGTTTTTTCCCTGATTACCACCGAAGTGGTTACCATTTCGCCTTTGTTGATTTCCTCCTCGCTTGTTGTCCTTTGCTCACGATGGCTTTTTTCACTAGTATTATCATTTTGCCGGTTGCTATTTTTTGGTTGGGATGACTCATTATCATGCTCCAATAACTGAGCCCCATTAACAACATCTGAATACAAACACAGTTTATGAGAGATAAGATATTGATGTATCTCAAGTTTCAAACCTCTTAAAAACATTCGCGTCATTCTCTCCTCATTATCAACCAAATGGGACGCAAACCGGGACAACTCGGCAAACTTGGCTTCGTACTGCAATACGGTCATATTGTTTTGTTCCAGCTTGATGAACTCTACCTCTTTCATGTGACGAATACTTTCGGGAAAGTACTTGTCATTGAACAGTTCCTAGAACTTCTCCCAAGACATCTTCAAGTCACGCGGTTGAGTCCGCTTTCACTGATTCCTACCATGAATCACCTCACCAAAACATGAAGGTGGCAAAGGGAACCTTTTGCTCCTCGGAGCATCCCAAGACATCAAATATCTTGTTGATCTGCTTAATCCACGTCTCCGCCTTAAGTGGTTTTAGCTCTCCAAAAAACTCCGGTGGTCTCAGTTCCTTAACCTGCTTGGCGGTGACCGTCCGAGAGTTGCCGATATTCCCACCATTTTTTGAGGGGAGCCGCCTCGCTTTGATGTTGCATGAATTGCATGAAGCCTCGGAACATTCCACCGTTCATCATTTGGTCAGTGTTGTTATTTGCCTGAGGATTGTCGCCTTCTTGATGTACATTATCCTGACTATTGATCTGTGGAGACTCAACGGTCTTCCGTGCTCCATTGATGTTCTCAACATTCTCGGATGCCATTTTCAAATACTGCCACAAAACAAGAGTTAAATAACATATCACATATTATCATTATACTCTGACCGACCAATTAAATACCAAATAAACTTAGGTAGGTCATACTAGCGAAAGAATTCCCCGTCTCTCCCCTCCTAGTTCTTCTCTCACATCTTAGCCAGGGATCATATTCCTAAGCTCTTATACCAACTGTGACGCCCCCAAAATAGGCATGCATCACCCATCTTGAGTCGCCAAATACATGGTACATAAATCAAATACAATTTAATTATACAACTGTAGTGTAAAATACGATAAATCATAAACTGAGAGTTTAAACAAGAATATTGCCTTCTAGACAATATCCATTCTCAATGGAGTCCTCATAGGCGATATATGAAACTCAAATTCAGGTCCTCATTACATTTATTTTACACTATCTAACGAATAGTGAGGACTACTAGCTAATACTATCCTCCGGATCATCACTCCGTTCCCAGACTGTCCCAACCACGTTCTCATTTCTCGAAGAGAATAAAGGAAAGAAAGGTGAGAGCTCAACTAGCCCAAGAAGAAATATTATGACTAAGATAATGCGTAATAAATTATCATTAGTCTTCAACAATGTTAAACCGATAAAATACAATAGACATCAAGTTTAAGCTGCAGCGGAACAAATAATCCATTAAAAGAGTCAGTAGAGAGATAAAATCTACTATCTTTTATGATTTAAAAGGTTTTCATCATTTTTATCATTGGGACTCGACAATAAATAATCCACATCATCCCTATACTACGGCCAAGGATATTCATTAGTATCACGACCACAAATTATCCATGCACTACGGGCCAAGGATATTCGTGTATTCATCAATGGTCATGATCATGCCAACAACTGTCCATCAATGCACTACGGGCCAATGAGGACTTTTACCACATCATTTGTAATATTACGGTCATGATTATACCGAATAATCCCTGGTCATAATCATATCAAGTCTATCTATGCACTACATGCCACAGATGACTTTCAATAAAATATAAACACGAGGATGATGACAATGATATAAGAATTCAATAAAACAAGTTCAAGAATTAATTTATCCAGGAACTAATAACGTCCAAATTGTCAATATGATACTTCTTTGTAGAGTAAAATTCTAGAATGCTCAGAAGAATATTTTCATGAAAAGATACTGGATGAAGCGCAAATATCAAGGATATTCCACTAATTTCATGGAGTATAGAAGTCAAAACTTTAACCAACTAAGTATAATAAAGAATGAAATAACAAAAGAAATCACCAGGCATGTGATAGACCGTACGGGCAGGTTATTCCAACAGAATAATAAATAACGGTACCACGTCCGGCGTAAAACGCACAGACAGGATATTCCAACAGAATAATAAAGAATGGAATAACATAAGGATTTCACCAAGTATAGGGAGTCCGCGTGATACATGTTATTCTAACGTAATAATAAAGACGGAACGGTCCGGTGTAAAACACAGACGAGATATTCCAAATGAATAATAAAGAGCGAAACCATGTCCGTTAAAAAACACATGTACAAGATATTCCAACGAGAATAATAAAAGGCGGAATAATGAAGAATGTCACCAAGTATAGGATAGATCACAGATCTGATTATTCCAATGTAATAATAAGAAATGGAATAAAAACAGTTCTCTTCATGAATAAGAAAGAATAACACCCTTACCATAAAAAACTGGATATAAGAGTAGGGAAGTAGCGAAATACTTTTCTATAGTTTCTATAATTTCTCTCTCTGCAGAGTTTCAATTGAATTAAGTAAGAAATAATGAAGGAATGAGCTTCTATTTATAGGAGAATGGAAGTGCCTTTGTTCATGAAACGAAATTATTTTGCGAGAATTATTTTCTTCAATCAACTACAATTAAGTCAATCAACTAACCAATAAAAGCACAACAAAAATTAAAATATAATACATATATATAAACACATGTTTTCAATTTATATATATCATTATTATATATTCATCACTTGATTTTTCTCCCCCATAACCAACATCAATCCCCCAAAAAAAAAAAAAATCACTTTCACTCTACCCACCACTTTCCACTCACACACATCACTATCACTCTTTCTTTTTCCCCCACCATTTACCACTCACACATATAATATATATACACACATATACATATACATCAATTTCCTCCCCTATACGTAACTCCCTCTCATGCCCATTTCAAAAATCATTTTTCAACACATATGGGCCCCATATGTGGGCCCCACCTTTAAAAATTTTCTACTGATTATTTTAAAAAATGGGTAAATAGGGGTCCATAAAATAAGCAAAACTTTATAAAAATCACCTTAATAATTTTAACAACATTTATCACCTTTATTATAATTCACAATATTAATCGACCGTGTCGTTCCCGAAAGAGGGCTTTCCATAAGGATTTCTCCCATTGGTGGCGCATGATTAGGTGACCAAACCTCTCCTTGATAGAACTTCTAGACATCGTTAATATAATATAAATAACTTTGTCGTCTCAATTATTGATTTTAACAATATATAAAATATCAACAATAATTGAATCAAATAACACGAGATCTTATCAACAATTACTATAGCAATAATTGAACAAAAGCTGAATGACTTCTCACGTAAGCATCGATAATCAATACTGGTATTGTTACTTATGCAACCACGCGCATTATTCTTTACTTTTACTACCGAGTAGTTCAACGGTATTAACGGTAAAACTTCTGCGAGTTATTTTCATAAAAATATTTTTGTCGTTTTCTTAATCCGGCAATAATTACATTATTAGGGTCCACCAATGATTGAGTAGTTATGTATACGAATATTCCTGCTAAACCCAAGAATATTCCCCACCAATCGAATATAATATATCAACTTGCATACTTTGCGAATTTATAAATACTACCCACAACTATAACATTATATCAAATTTATTCCATAATATTCAAAAATGATAATTATAGAAAATTCATCTTTATTTATAAAAGTTGGGGTCTTACATTTTGACCCCCCTATGAAAACGTTCTGGTTCCGTCACTGCCCCTTGATCCTACATATCTTGCATATCCTCTTTAGCGACGGACCAAACGACAATTCGGTCTGTCACTATATGTTGTCCATCACTAAAAACTAAGGCGACGGTCTCTAATATTAGCTACTGAAATCAACACCCAAAAAAAGGTCCAATTTGCTTTCTTTCTTTTTTCTTTTTCAAAAAAAGTACTAAATCATATAATATCCACAAGTTTATCGTTACAATTTTATTATCATGTCATCAATACAAAACTAAGCACTCATTAAATTAAGAGTAAAATTAAAAATATAATATTTTTTTGTAGATTATAAATTTTGTAAATGAAAGTCGTTTGTCGAGATGATGGAGTATCAAATTTCCTTGCATAGGTTTAAATGGTTGTTGATGCAATTTTCTCTATTAGGGGAGGTTGAAATTTAGCTCATTCCCAACCCATTTAGCGAGAATAGTTAGCATGAAATTAATTTTGGTCAATTAACTAATATAGTATCGACATGCAGGTCGGGAGGTGATCTTTCTCTCTGTATGTCAGCACTGTATTGGTCAATTGACCAACTTACCATGAAGTTAATTTCATAATAACCGGATCTCCATTTGGCATAGCAATATTATGGTAGATTTTAAGTATTTTAATTTAAAAAATTACCTTTAAAAATGCTTTTGAATACAACATTAAAAAACTTGCAAGATATGTTTATATAACATATATACTTCAATAATTATTAATCTAGCATTAATTAACTTTTACACCAATAACATACTCAACTTTGGTTTGTTTTGTTAGGCTTTGCTTTAGGGTTATGTAGACGCATGCATGGTTACTTTGCTTTAGGGTTTTTGTAGGTGTTTGGTTTGGCTTTAGGGCATTTGTAGGTAGATGTTTGGCTTGGCTTTAAGATTTTTGATAGATGTTGGAACATCTTGCTAATAATATTCCTCCAACAATTTGATGCTCACATTGGTTGGTTTGGCAGACACTTGTGGGGATAAAGCAAATTTAACGTAGAAAAACCTCAAAACCCTTTCTCACTGCTAAAACTTACCTATTTTATTTTACACTAGCTCAAAAGTCTAAAGCAACTTTTATATAAATAAATAAATTTTTTTTTAAGGATGGATAAAATGTGCTAAAGTTGTTTATGTGATTGGTTTTTGTTAAGAATAAGGAAGAAAAAGTACCTTTCACTACTCTCAATTTCTTCCTTTTCTTCATTGCTTTTGCACCAAAGAATTAGCTTACATTTCTTATAGAATTACTTCCTATAAGTCATATATTTAGGAACAAAAGAATTATTCTAAAACGTCAGTTATTAAAGAATGGAGGGAGTAATCAATTACACATAACAGCATCGTTTTCGCATACTAGCTCACACAATTATATGTGGTGTCCCTCAGTCTTTCCTCTCTTTTTGTCGTACTTTATTTTGGTGATATATGAGATCACTTGTGACATTAATTATCGTTTTCGAATTGAGCTCGAATGATTTGATTTGATTTTTTTTTGGAAAAAGGCAAAAGAATTTTATTTATGAGAAAATAAATAACACAAAAGGCTTGGATTATAATAAATTACAATCTACATCAATCAAATACATCTTCTTCCTCTGATTTGGAATGAATAAAATTCGCTGTCCGAGAAAACCTCTCTTGCAAAAACGTGACGATGAAATTTCATTCTAGAACCCTAACTCTTGATTTTATACCTTAATTTTTATTCGAAATATTTCATTATAAAGTGTGACAAAGATTAAAATTAGAAAACTGCTATTTTTATATATTAAAATAATATTTTTATACGAGTCTCTCATATGAAGGTAGAAACCCTTCTCACTATTTATAATTATACGACAAAAATCATATAAAAATATTAATTTTTTATATAAAAATATCACTTACCTAAAATTAAAGAGTATTTTTAACCACAAGAAAGTGTTTCTTACCGAAAACATTTTGAATACATTGACCATTGAATCCACTATACCAACAAAACACATGTTATTAGTGTCATGCAAGATGAAGATACATATATAGCTTCCTTCCAAAAATGAAATTATAATAATTTTAATAATAAATTTAGTCTTTAAATCATAAAAATAAATCATATACAAATGAACTTTTGCCTTTCTTCTATCTCACTTCCCAGCAGTACCAAAACCTAAAAACTGCCTTCCCAACATAAAGAGAACACATATTTTATTTGTTGATTAATAAAATATACTTAACTTTTCTTTGTAATGCAGAACATGTTTTACACTCTCTCTCTCTCTCTGAGTTTTAAAATAGACATAAAAAAAAAAAAAAAAAACGAAAAATTTAAGTTTTCTTTTTAATTCCTATGTTTCTTAAAAATAGATAAAAAATGTAAGACCCCAACTTTTAGGAATAAAGATGAATTTTTCTCTAAATATTATTTTTGAATATTAAAGTATGAATTTGTTATAATGTTATAGTTGTGAGTAATATTTATAAATTTTGCAAAGTATGCAAGTTGTCATAAAATATTCGATTGGTCGGGAATATTCATTTTAACAGGGAATATTCGTACGACGGCACAATCATTGGTGGACCCCACAACGAAATTATTGTCGGAGTTAGAAAGTTTTGTCGAGTAAAGGAGTTTGGTTACCTAATTGCGCGCCAATAGGGAAAAATCCTTATCGAAAATCCCTCTCTTTCCTGGAAATGATCTGGTTGTTAATATTGCAAGTTATATTATTGATAAATAAATGTTGTTAAAAATATTGAGGGGATTTTTTATGATGTATTTGTTGTTTGGTGTATTATTTGGACCCACCACTTATCCATTTTTCAAAACTGTCGGTACAAATTATTTCAGTTTTGTTATATATATATATATATATATATATATATATATTGAATGGTTTGATATGGGGGGATTACTTAAATGAGAGGGAGTATTATTATTATTATTATTAATATTATTATTATTATAAGTTGTTTTTTATGAAAAATAGAATATATTATATTTTATTTTGCATAGTGTTTGCATAGTAAAATTGGAAAATTTCACGTGAATTCTTAGAAAAATTTTCGCCCGTGAATTTTTTTCCCACTGTGCGTCCGTGATTATTTTCTAAATAGTATCTTTCCATTCTCCTATAAATAGGATGCTTAGTTTAGAATTGAAAATCACACCAGAATCAAAAAATTCTTCTTCTATAATATTGAGCATATTTCTTTATAGTTTAAGGAAGTTTTGAGCGTAGAAAACAGTTCAAGTTTTATTCAAGAATATCCCGCTATACCAGTTAGAATACTCTCCTTTTTAAGGTAAGAGATATTATTTTTGTTCAATATTCGTAAGAAATAATATTTTTTTCCATACTATGTAGTATGTAAGTAATATTATTTCGTTTCAAATTCTGAATTCTACACTCATGTTGTTAAGTTTTGCTTCTATATTCCGTAAAATTAGTATAATATCCTTAAAATTTGCACTTTATCTAGTATCTTTTCATGAAAATATTATTCTGAACATTCTTGATAATTTTTAATCTTTTTATGCCAGGGTACTATTCACGAAGTACTATTCACGGGGTACTATTCACTCGTGTAATATTCACCCGGGTTACTATTCATGATAAAAATTAATTCTTTTTTGGTCCAAATTAATTTTGATACAATATTATTCTTGAATTTTACTTCACAAAGCAGTATCATGTTGATAATTTGAAAATTATTGAATTCTGGATAAATTAAATTATAAAATTTTTAAAATTTATCCTTGTCTCAATTAATATCATTGTCATCATCTTCATACTCATATTGTGATGAAAGTCATCTTTGGCTCATAATGCATAGATGGACTGTTGATTAGTATGATTATAACCAGGGATTATTCGGTGTAATCATGACTTGTAATGTTATAAATGATGTGGTAAAAGTCTTCATTGGCCCGTAGTGCATTGATGGACAGTTGTTGGCATGATTATGACCATTGGTGATAACACGAATATCCTTAGCCCGTACGTGGTGCATAGATAATTCGTGGATGTGATACTAATGAATATCCTTGGCCTGTAGTGCATGGATAATTCAGTGATGGAATATTTATTGAGCTGAGTCTCAGCGCTAAAATTGATGATAACTTCTTTTTTAAATCATAGAAGATAGTAGATATCATGCTCTACTTGACTCTTCTAATAGATTATTTGTTCCACTGCAGTTAAACTTGATGTTTATTGTATTTTATCAGTTTAACACTGTTGAAGGCTAACAATAATCTATTTTGCATCATCTTAGTCATAATATTTCTTACTGGGCTAGTTAAGCTCACCCTTTTGCTTTTCATTATTCTCTTCATGAAATGAGAACGTAGCCGGGACTAGTCGGAAAATAGAGTAACGGTCCAAGATGGTGGTTGTAGTAGTCCTCACTATTTTATAAAATAGTGTGATAATAATTATAATGAGGACTCCATTTAAGTTTGGATATTGTCTAAAAGATAATATTCGTGTTAAAACTCTCAGCTATGTTTTGTCGTATTTTACACGACAGTTGTGTAAGACCCTAACTTTTAGGAATAAAAATGATTTTCTATAAATATCATTTTTTTAATATTATGGAGTGAACTTGATATAATATTATAATTGTGGGTAATATTTATAAATTTTGCAAAGTACGCAAGTTGTTATATAATATTCGATTGGTGGGGAATATTCATTTTAACAGGGGAATATTAGTGCACGACACAATCATTAGTGGACCCCACAATGGAATTATTATTTCGGATTGAGAAAATGACAAAATATTTTTTATAAAAATAACTACGAAAGTTTTACAGTTAAGCTGTTGAAACACCCGGTGTTAAAAGTATGCGAATACGATGTCTGGCATGGTTGCAGTAGTACACGGTATTGATTATTGATGCTTACGTGAGAAGTCACTCGGTTTTGTTCAATTATTGCTACGATAATTGTTGCATAGTATATCACGTTATTTGATTCAATTATTGTCGATATTTTATATATTATTAAATCAATAATTGAGATAACAAAGTTATTAGTATTATTATTTGCAATATTAACGATGTCTAAAAGTTCTGTCAATGAGAGGTTTGGTCACCTAATTGCGCGCTAATAGGGAGAAATCCTTATCGGAAAGCCCCTCTTTCCTAGGAACGACCTGGTCGATTAATATTGTGAATTATAATAAAGGTGATAAGTTTTGTTTTATTATTATTATAAATGTAATAAAATAGAAAACTTTTTATATAAAATGGAAAACTTTTTATAAAGTTTTATTTTATTTGATTATAAATAGAATATATTATATTTTATTATGCATAGTGTTTGTATAGTAAAATCTTTTTATATAAAGCAGAATACTTTTATAAAGTTATTTGTTTTATTAGATTTTAAATAGAATATATTATATTTTATTATGCATAGTGTTTGCATAGTAATCTTTTTATATAAAAATGTAATACTTTTATAAAGTTATTAGTTTTATTAGATTATAAATAGAATATATTATATTTTATTTAAAAGATTTTGTTTTATTAGAATATTTTTTAATAATCTTTGCATAGTAAATCAATATGGATGATCTGCTTAAAAATAAATCAATCTGATAGTTCATGAATTAGTTACTTATTCACCAATTCTCTATAAATAGAAGCTAATTCCTTCATTATTTCTTATGAATTCAATTGAAACTCTAAAGAGAAACTACTATAGAGAAAGAAGAAAAGTATTCTGCTACTTCACTACTCCTATATCCAGCTTTCTTACGAGGTAAGAGGTATTATTTCTTTTGTATTCATGAAGAGAACTTACATTATTCCATTCTTTATTATTACATTAGAATAACCTTTATATACTCAATCTGCATATATGGTGAAATTCTTCCATTATTCCATTCTTTATTATTATGTTGAATAACTCATACATGCCAAGTACCGCATACATGGTGAAATTTTTCTCGCTATTCCATTCTTTATTATTACATTGGAATATCACACATGCGTGCGTTCGCATGACACAATTCCATTATTTTTTATTACATTGGAATATCACATGCGTGCGTTTACGCATGATCCTGGTTCCATTATTTATTATTACATTTGGAATATCATATGCGTGCGTTCTGCATGACTGGTTCCGTTAATTATTATTCTATTGGAATAACCTGTCTGTGCGGTCTATCGCATGCATGGTGATTTCTTTTGCTATTCCATTCTTTATTATACTCAGCTGGTTAAAGTTTTGGATTTTATACTTCATGAAATTAGTGGAATATCTTTGATATTTACGCTTCATCCAGTATCTTTTCATGAAAATATTCTTCTGAGCATTCTTGAATTTTACTCCACAAAGCAGTATCATGTTGACAATTTGGACGTTATTGGATAAATTAATTCTTGAACTTGTTTTATTGAATTCTTATATCATTGTCATCATTATCATGTTTATATTATGTTGAAAGTCATCTGTGGCCTGTAGTGCATAGATGGACTTGGTATGATTATGATCAAGAATTATTCGGTATAATCATGACCGTAATGTTTCAATGATGTGGTAAAAGTCCTCATTGCCCCGTAGTGCATTGATGGACAGTTATTGGCATGATCATGACCATTGATGAATACATAAATATCTTTGGCCCGTAGTGCATGGATAATTTGTGGTTGTGATACTAATGAATATCCTTGGCCATAGTGCAGGGATGATGTGGTTTATTTATTAAGTTGAGTCTCAGCAATAAAAGTGATGAAAAACCTTTTAAATCATAGAAGATAGTAGATTTTATTCTATACTTGACTTTTTTAATAGATTGCTTATTCCGCTGCAGTTAAACTTGATGTTGTTATATTGTATCAGTTTAAAACTGTTGAAGGCTAACGATAATTTATTCTGCATTATCTTAGTCATAATATTTCTTACTGAGCTAGTTGAGCTCACCCTTTTTGCTTTCATTGTTCTCTTCAGGAAATGAGAACGTAGCAGGGACTAGTCGGGGAACGGAGTGACGGTCCAGATGATAGCATTAGTAGTCCTCACAATTCTATGAAATAGTGTGTTAATAAATGTATTGAGGACTTATTTTGAGTTTGAATACTATCTAGAAGATAATATTTGTATTAAAACTCACAGCTCATGTTGTATATTTAAGATTGTATTTGTATTCTGTACCATATATTTGGCGACTCAGAATAGGTGATGTATACCTATTTTGGGGGCGTCACAAGTTGTATAATTAAATTTGTATTTGAATTTTGTATCATATATTTGGTGACCCAAAATGGGTGATGTATACATATTTTGGGGGCGTCACAGAAAACTTGGCCACTTTTTCTGCTAAAGTTTTCCGTCTAAAATTGGCTTGATTTGAACGGAAAAGAAATTGAATTAAGTAATATTTTATGTGACGCCCCAAAATAGGTATACATCACCTATTCTCGAGTTGTCAATACATGGCATGTAAAACAACTACGCCTTTATTATTACAACAAGAAAGCGTGAGTTTGAATACAAATATTATCTTCAGACAATATCTATACTCAAATAAATCCTCATCACATTTATTGATACATTATTTTACAAAATGGTGAGGACTACTAAACAATCCTTTCTAAAACCTTCATTCCATACCCCGACTGTACTCGCTTATATTCTCGCCTCCGAGAAAAATGGAACAAAAGGAAAAGGGTGAGCTCAACTAGCTCGAGAAAGAATATTATGACTAAGATAATATACAACAAATTACCGTTAGTCTTCAACAGGAAAAAATTTAATAGAATCTGAATAGACAACAAATTTTAAATCAATATTCGCAATGAATAATAATTCATTAGAAGAGTTAAGTAGAGAATGCAAACTACTATCTTCTATGTATGAATTTAAAAGTTCATCGCTCATCTTTTATCCTGTAACAACAATCCATAAACATCTGGAATCAAATATTCATCTTTGCACTACGGTGCCAAAGATATTCATCACCGGTCATGTTTCATTTAAACACTGCTCATCTTTGCACTACAGAGCCAAAGATATTCTTCGAAAATCATTCATCTTTTTGCACTACGTGCCAAAGATATTCAATAATATCATAATTTAAGACCGAGGATGATGAAAAATATTTTTAAAGAAAGCGAATCCAAAGAAACAAAATGACAAGGATTAAGGATTAAGTACTTTATTTTATCCACGTCCAAAATAACTCAAAAATAATCACGGTGGTGTAAAATTCAAGAATGATCAAAACATGGATACAATCAAAGCTAGTATCCGAATAGATATTTTGGACGAAAAGAAGAAATTTTATTTTTCGATGAATAGTCTTAGATATCGTGAATAGTGCCGAGTATCGTGAATAAGAACTCAAACACCAAAAGATAGAAATTCCACAAAAAACATTTTTACGCTTCATGAATAGTACTCGTGAATAAGAACTCGTGAATAGTAACTCATGAATAGTAACTCGTGAATAGTAACTCATGAATAGTAACCCCCACATGAAAAAAAGTTCCAAATTTGATAAAAACTTGGATCAATATTTCAACATAATGATATTGAAGAAATAATATCATTCTGAAAAAAAATAATATCCCTTACCTCAAAGAATCGATTATTTGGAAGGAAAGATCGGAAGTGATGTTTGAATGAAACTTATCTTGAACAACAACTCTCAAAGTATCTAAATACTCACAAAATACGCTCAATAATATAGAGAGAAAGAGAAAACTTTGTTTACGGTGTGATTTTCAATTCTAACTTAGCCCTCTATTTATAGGAAAATGTTAGCCCCAAGAAGCGGACTTGACACCTTTCTTTACTGATGGCTTTACACGCTACTATTGCCACCCACCACATTTGAAATAAAATTCAGCATATTTTTTACCAACCACAAGTGGGGCCCACTCAATTCTAGAATTTTCCACCAAAATCAATTATAACCCTACTTTCCCTAATCGACACCTCTTAAAATTCATAACAAATCATTCGTGCATTTTTAACGGTTCAAAATTTGTGGACATATACTCAACTTATGTATGTATAACATACCCAAAAATTACCACAATCCAACGGTCGGATTAAAAATTATAACCCCATGATATATCTCAAAACCCACGATTTGATTTTAATACCTCCAATCAGATAAAATACTTGATAAAACACCTCAACAATAATTTCTTCATTTATAACCAAATAAATAAATCCATCATTTATATCCACATGAAATAAATATTTCTTTATCATATGAATCAATAATTAATTATTCACAAATAATATTACGAAATCACAATTATGATAACCAAGTTCCTCAGGAAGAGAGGGCTTTCCAATAAGGATCTCTCCTTACGGCGCGCGCAATTATTAGGTGACCAAACCTCTCTCGATGTAACTTTCTAGACATTGCCAATAATGCTATCTAATAATATTATTTAAATAATATGAATTATTGATCCGATAATGGAGATAATGTGCGGTGACAATTATTGAACAACAATAATATAAAATATCAACGCAAAGATTATTGAATCAATAAAATAAAATATTGAGCGATAATTCATGTGAAAATTATTGAGTAGTGCCTTCTTACGTAAGGATCAATAATTCAACAATCTTTATGCAATCTGGTAATATCTTTGTGCGACCACGCGTATTCATCGTATTTTAACCAATAAGGTATTCCAACAGGTCTTAATTGTAAATAACTACTGCCAATTATTTTTAACCAACTTATATTTGTCGTTTTCTTGACCAATCGCTTTTAGTTATGGGGCCCACACATGGTCATACCGTCGATTTAATATTCCCACAAGACGTAATATTCCTCGACCAATAGAATATTCCCCGAAACAACAATGAATATTTTATAACCACTTGCTTATTTTGAAATATTTACAGTATTTAACCCCTAACTATCCACATTAATCAAATCAACCCTTACTATTTCAAAATTAGAGAAATTAAATTTCATTAATAATAAGTTGGGGTCTTACATTTTATAATTTCCATATTATTCTCAACTTTTAATATAATAAATTTTAAATTACAAATCATGTCCCTAATTTATTTTTATCTACTAAACCTAAGCTAATAAAGATATCATAAGAACGATTCGTGTACATACAAGTGAGAACCAGAAGGCGAGGGGTCATACTATTTCCCCACCAAAAAATCTCGCACATCTTATATATTAATACATATATTAGTAGTCAATAGCATACATATATATATATATATATATATATATATATATATATATAGTTTATAATAGCACTCTAAAATTTTCTACATGCACTCCATAAATTAAAAAATAGAATACATTTTATTTTACAATGAAATTCAAATGAAAGAACTTAAAACACAATCAAATTTAGGTCGCTACTTGAGACTGAAGAATGATAACAAAAACCAAGTTCTTTATTTACCAAATTATTTTCTACAAATATTTTATATTTTTAAGCATCATTAATTTACTTCAGAGACTCTCCCCTTTGTTGATTTCTTTTTGGATTAATTTTCTTTGTTCTATATAGAAAATTGATATTTTCATATAAAAATTAATATTTTTACATGAATCCCTCTCACGTATTTCTACATGAAATAAAAAAAAATATTTCTACATAAATTTTGATATTGACCAAAATTTTGAGACGTTTTCAAACTATCTTGAGTCGCGAGGATACGATTCTTCCTCTCGATTAAATGCAATCGAAAAAAAGCACTCCAAGCGTCAATAAATAAATTTTTTTATTGATGTATTTTGACCCCCCTTTAAAAATATTCTGATTCCGCCACTGCAGGTACATGCATTTGCTTATCTGCTTTACCTTCTCTTGAATATAGGCTTTTTGGTGTAATTTTCTTGTGAAGACTTCATATGGATTATAAGTTATGATTGGTGTAATGATTCCCTTTATTGAATCGTAAATAGTATATTGCAATTAAACATGATAATATTAGTTACTTGAATGCTTTTTGCAAATATGTTATTTAAATCAAAACAAGACTAGCAGTGTTTGGATTACCATTAGAGAGAAGAATGAATTTCTTGAAGAATTTGATGAATAATCGTTAGTATTAAAAATACAGATTATGCTTGATAATTTTTGGGTATGGTATGACAATGACTTCGTAGAAATAGTTTTTGTTTAACATTTATTTGGATATTTGTATTTGATTATAGAATTTTATCTTTGATTAAATTTATCTTATATATTTTTATTCATAATTTAATGGTTATAATTAATAGAAGGGTAAATATGTAAAAGTAATATTTTTTTTTTTTCATTTCATTGAAACTCAAAAAACACAAGAAAAGAAAATTGTTAAATTTTCTATTTTTTTTCTATTAAAAACTCGAAAGCAACGTAAAAGAAAATTTTAAATTTTCTATAATTTTCTTTTTGTTCTAATGTTCTACTTTTTATACTTTTTTATTTTAATTCTCTCTCCATATTTAATAAGTTTGGAGAGAGATATTTTAATTGAATAACTAGAAAGTCACTCTATCACTTATATTAAAAATAATTAATGATATATTATTATAAGTAATTTTATCATTTCATTTCTCTACTTAATATGCGTGAAAATAATTAATACGAAAATATTATTATAGATAATTTTGTAATTTCATTTCGTTCCTATTTTATGTGCATAAATCCAATTGTACATAACAATTCACTTAACTACACTACCGCAATCACCCACACTATTAGCTCAACCGCTAAACACACACTCCTCTTTGTTCTCCCTCTGAAAAACTCGTGCCACCAGTTCTACTTCTACCACCGCCGGTTAGTCTGTTACTTTCCCTGACTAACAATAAATCCTTCCCCCGGCGACATGGGTTGCACGGCGTCGAAGCTAGACAACGAGGACACTGTTCGCCGCTGCAAAGAACGGCGCCGTTTCATGAAAGAAGCCGTCTACGCCCGCCACCACCTGGCCGCCGCTCACTCTGACTAATGCCGTTCCCTCGGCGTAACTGGCACCGCCTTCACCTCCTTCGCCGCCGGTGAGCCCCTCTCCGTCTCCGACAATTCCACCAATTCCAACCCTCCACGTGTCCCCTCTCCCTGCCCTCCTCCTTCCGTCCACACTCCTCCACCGCAACAACCTTTCTCCGCCTCTCACCACTACAATCAACACCGCACTAAACCCCCCATAAAACTGCCTCACATTTTATCAGAATCAAGCATTTCCTCATCTCCCAAAAATCAACTAAACCCAAATCAATACACATACAGAAAAGAAAAATCACCAATCAAACTCCATCACATTCTATCAGAATCAAGCATTTCCTCACCTCCCAAGCATAATCCAGCAAATAATTTCAACACCTACAAAAAAATGAAACCAAAACTCCCCCACATTTTATCCGATTCCAGCATTTCATCAACTCCAAGAGGCCCAAACAATCACCAGTTCACCAAGAATTACACGTACGACGCCAACGCTACTTACTCCAGAACACCTTCTCAAGCTTCCTCTGTTTGGAACTGGGAAAATTTTTACCCTCCTTCCCCTCTTGATTCTGATTTTTTTAATAACAAGGACTACGAAAACCACCAAAAAGGAGAAATTGATGACAATTCCTAAATTTATTCAAATTCAAAATATCATAAACACAACCCAGAATCAGAAACAGCATCACTCTTCTCAAACTATGAGAAAAAAGCCAACAATCATCATCCAAATCAACAATCCCATCTTCATCATTTAGAAAGCGATGCTGAAGCTGAGGAGGAAGAAACGGAGATGGAGGAGAGAGAAGAGGTTCACTGTAGTGAATGGGGGGACCACTATAGCACCACCAGCAGCTCTTCTGATGACGATATGGCGGGGAGAGAATCCAGATCCGAAGTCGGGACCCGGTCGAATTTCGGATCCTCGGTACACAGCGAGGCGAAGGCTGCGTCGTTTCAGCCGGCAGAAACTCCGATGAGTAAACCGGATAAGTTCGGCGATGATGCCGGATCTTCGGTGAGCTGGAACAACAAAAACAATGTCGGAAGCTATGAGAATGAGATCTCCGATAGGAAGGTTGTGGTGAGGCACCGTGATCTAGCGGAGATTGTGGCGGCGATCAAGGAGTACTTTGATAAAGCTGCTTCCTCCGGCGAGCAAGTGTCGGAGATGCTTGAAATCGGTCGGGCTCAGCTCGATCGGAGTTTCAGTCAATTGAAGAGTGAGTTTTTCAGTAATTTTAGGATGTTAATTTTCGGTTTTTTGAAATAAGGGCGGGTTTGGGAGTAAATTGCAAATATGACACTCTTATTTATCATGTTTTTATAAACTGTTATTTAAATATATTTTTTAGCACAATTGTTCTTTATAGAAGCAATAGTCATGCAAAGGTATTCCTCTAATATTTCCTAAATTTTTTTTAGTACAACTGTTTCTCATACATACTTTAGTCATGCAAATATGTTCCTCTATTTTCTTTTATCTATTAAAATTAATTATCTCTCTCTCCTCTCCTTTTTTTTTTTTTTTTATTTTTAAAATGTATACTACTTTTCTACTTTTTATTTATTTATTTTATATTGATATCTAAATTTAAAAAATTAGTATCAATTAATTAATTTAAAAAATATAATTATCAAAATTATAAACTTTACTAAATGGTACTAATAATATGACTTATTTTAAAATTGAATATATCTCAAATTGATTTAAACAAATCAAACTTGATCATATATTTTGAACAAAAAAAAAGTATAAATTTAAAATATTTTCAAAATTTTCATCATACGACTATTATTAAAAATTGAACTCTGTATTTTTAAGACAAACAAAGAAATTTTTTAAAATACTGAGTTTAAATTTTAATAATAACCATATGATGAAAATTTTGAAAATATTTTCATATTTATATTTTTTTTGTTCAAAATATAAGATCAAGTTTGATTTTTTAAAATCAATTTAAGATATATTCAATTTTAAGATAAATCATAAAGTTATTAGTACCATTTAGATAAAATAAAAAAATAGTAAGGTTTATAATTTTGGTAATTATATTGTCTAAAATTAATTAATTTATACTAGTTTTGAATTTAAAGATATTTCATATTGAATTCAAAATGTCAATATAAAAATAAATAAATAAATAAAAGAAGAATAGTATACTTTTTACACAAATTTTAAAAATAAAAAATAAAAAAAATGAGGAGAGGAGAGAGAAATCAATTTTTAATAGGTGAAAAAATTGAAAAATACATTTGTATGACTAACGTATCTATGAGAAACGGTTGTGCTAAAAAAAAAGTTTAGGGAACATTAGACAAACACCAACCAACGCATTTACGAGGAACAATTGTGCTAAAAAAAAATTTAGAGAACAGTTTAGCAACAACATGACAAATAGGAGGGGTCAGATTTACAATTTAGTCGTGTGTTTGGTGTGTGGAAATTAAGTTTGATTTTTTTATTATTATTATTATAATTATAATTATAATTATAATAATTATTATTATTATTATTATTATTATTATTATTATAATTTGGTGTTGTAGAAACGGTGTATCATTCCAGTGGAGTGTTGAGTACCCTGAGTTCGAGCTGGACCTCTAAGCCGCCGTTGGCGGTTAAGTACCGGTTTGAACCGGGTTCCATTGATGAACCGGGAGGTTCAAAGAGTTTATGTTCCACTTTGGAGCGGCTCTTGACTTGGGAAAAGAAACTCTATCAGGAAGTCAAGGTACTAGTATAATACTATTACTAATCCTCAAATCTCCTTTTTCATATGTAATTTTAATTTGGGACAATATAGTATTAGTTTTAATTAAAGATGAAAATGGGTAAATCCTCCGAAAGATTAGACAGTGGATAAAAAAAAGAAGTGGCATTTGTGGGGTTGAATTTTTGTAGGAAATGATAAAAATTTCCCTAAAGATGAACAAGAAGGAACCTACATGGGGAATCCTAAGATTGTGATGGGTGAGCTTGCTTTGAATCACTATTGTGCTATAAAGAGCATCTTTTTCAACAGTGTAATTAGCGCGTTGGCATATAATTACAAAAATACCCTTGATTAGTGTTGGTTCTGACAAGGACAAGCTGCACTGATCTTTGTCTGTGAGGTAGGAACAAGCCAGTGTATTTGCCTAACTAACTAACTAACTTATCTTCATATGTTTGGAGTAATATGCCTAACAAGAGTAACTCCTACTTCTTGTCTTGACTCTTGATCCCTTTTTGGTTAATGTATCCAGAAAAACTTAGCTGTCTAATTTGGGATTCCAGGAAGATTTACTAGCTCGCTAATGAGCTTCTAATATATCTGCCAAGTCTTATGGTGAGATACTATGTGATATGACATGAGCAAGGATTTTTGGTTAACTGCGTATTAATATTATTTTTGTCAACTGTTCTGATCTGTTAGTTAAATAATTTGACTCAAAAAGGTAATGTTGTGCTTAGAAGAAAGCTAGAAACAATATCATAAATAAAAGGTGGTGTTTATTGGACGCAAATTGTTTCGGCAAGCACTGAAGATATCTTACGTATCATGGTACCTTTGTCTTTTAGTCTCTTGATGTAATTAGAATTTTGTTAAGTATAGTACACATTTAAGACGAAAGAATTTAGTCATTTGTCAAGGAGGAGCCTGCATTAAATTGGAATGAGTTTGTGTTCGTGCATTTCAGTTTTGATTTATGAGTATTAACGTGGGCATTAATTTGATAATGGGTGCAGGCTAGGGAAGGAGTGAAAATTGAGCACGAGAAGAAGTTGTCTGCGCTACAGAGTCAGGAGTACAAAGAAGATGGAGTAAAGTTGGAGAAAACAAAGGCCTCAATAAAGAGGTTGCAGTCCCTAATTTTGGTCACATCTCAAGCTGTATCTACCACCTTTTCAGCTATTAATGGTTTAAGAGATGCAGAACTAGTCCCGCAGCTTGTCGAACTTTGTCATGGGTAAGTAATTTCTCTTCTAATTTATAGCCATGTCTTATCTTTTCTAAGATTATATGCCTATTCAATGAACTAAAAATTTTAGAATCTAATACATTAGTCAATCATCCGCCCATATTTTTTGTGAAGTATTCTGTAAATTGTTTTATGGAAACGAAAATTAGACTTCTTCTGCACTTCGTTTTCTCTTTTGTTTATATCACCGACGCATGAACCTCATAATTCCTACTTTCTTATAATTAATAATTCCCAACACCTGGACTTCCTTGTCTGGGTTTAAAAATTAATAGAAGTTTCAAATTCCAATCAGAACTATAGCTTTTTTTGGTAGGATATTGGTGGTATGGGATGATCAGTAAAAATAAGGGTCATGTGGTCACAAGTTGACCTTATTATAATTCGAATTCTCTATCTTCTTGTTTAAATCATGCATGTTTAAACCACTGGCCTTTTCCTGTGGGTAGTTGAAAATTATGAATTTTGATTCTGCACATTCCGTGCCGACTAGCTTCATACCTCTATAATCAATGGGGACCTATTGTCCTGGATTCTGCCAATTGCTACACAAACTTCTAAAAGAATCAAGATGTTCGTGGTTCCCCAGTTCTGACTTTGATAGTATATATGGTCTTTTTACTTCACATTATGTTCAATACTTAATGACCTTTCCAAAACAACCCAGAAAGTCTTTGTAATCAGAAGTCACATCCAACATCCTGGATTCTGCCAATTGCTAGCAGCTTCTAAAGATCAAGATGTGGCCCCAGTTCTACTTTGATCTATGGTCTTTTTCGGCGAATACTTCCACAGGTTTTGTAATCAGAAATTAGTGGTTGGAAAGTTAGGTGCATCCCTTTAACTGTAATATGACCCACCATTCTGGTGAGTCACTGGTACTGTCAATAGATCAATAGCTATCTTGCAGGGTGGGGTGAACATGTTTCAAAGGAGTATCTGTCATAATTGGGGAATTACTAATCGAGTGTAAGATTTTTCAATTCCACGCACTTCACATGAACATTCTAATTTCTAGCCTTGTTTCTAATCGCAGAACTATGATTTGCAATGTACTTCTTGTTCTGGATAATTCATGGTGTGAGACTGTAGAATTTGATGGAGTATATAGAAAAGATTCTGAGACTTAGCTTTTCCATTTAAATTAATAAATAGGGCGTGCCTGACAACACAAAAATACAATCATAATTGTTGAAAGTTGTTCAAAAGCCCAAACCCGATTCTGGTAATAATGTAAATGACTATAGTTTGGTAAACTGGTTTCTCTTTGTTGAAGCTCAATTTCTCGAGTTCATAGACCAAGTTACAAATCACTCGCATAGAGAACTAGCCTTTTAGTTTGACTATCCACTATATTCTCACCCTGTTGGATTCAAATTTATATGATCCTTAAATGGGATTGCACTGCTGGATTGTGTTTTTGCTTGCGACATATTTAGATTGGTTAAATCATGAATGCAGGTTCATGTACATGTGGAGATCAATGAACCAGTTCCACGAAGTGCAGAACCACATTGTGCAGCAAGTGCGAGGCCTAATCAACCGATCAGCCAAGGATGAATCGACTTCCGACCTGCACCGGCAGGCAACACGTGATCTTGAGTCGGCTGTGTCTGCCTGGCACTCCAGTTTCTGCCGCCTAATAAAGTTCCAAAGGAACTTTATCTGCTCTCTCCATGGCTGGTTTAAGCTCAGCCTCATTCCCATCAACAATGAACCAACTAATGGCAACATGGAATCTCCTGAGGCATTTTCCTTCTGCGATGAGTGGAAGCTTTCCCTTGATCGTGTGCCTGACACAGTTGCATCTGAAGCCATCAAAAGCTTTATCAATGTTGTGCGTTCTATAGCATTAAAGCAGGGAGAGGAGCTCAAGATTAAGAAGCGAACTGAATCTGCGTCTAAGGAACTCGAGAGAAAAGCTTCATCTCTTAGGAACATAGAGAAGAAGTATTACCACTCGTACTCTATGGTGAGGATCGGGCTCCCTGATACTGTCCCCGATACTGGCCATGTGTTGGATGCAAGGGACCCCCTCTCCGAGAAAAAATCCGAATTGGCAGCTAGTCAAAGGCGGGTTGAAGATGAGATGATGAGGCATTCCAAGGCTGTAGAGGTGACAAGGGCTATGACATTGAACAATATTCAGACAGGCTTACCGGGAGTTTTTCAGGCTATGACCAGTTTTTCTGCCTTAATCATGGAAGCACTTGAGGTGGTGTGCAGACGCTCTTACGCGATTAAATTGATAAAAACATACAGTTCTTAATACTAATAATTATCTCTCTTTTTATGGTTTTTGAGGCAAGTGAAAATAGTAAGGGCTGGGATTTTTTTGATGGTGGCCTATTTTTGCTTTTGTTTTTTCAGATGTTATATCTTTTTTGATATGTATGGGGTAGATTTTGTCATCCTTTTTGTTGGTGGACTGGAAGGAGGGGATGTTCCTGTACGGTAAATTCCTTAAATTGTTGCAACTTAGGTTCAATTTATCAGAAGATAAATAAATTGTATGGCCCTTCTGCTTATTTCTTGTCTAGTAGTATCATTTCTGTTAGTTCCACTTGTCATTATTTGTTAACTTTCAGCTCCTATTCATCTTCTTTTGTCATCTTCTGTGTTGTCCAGGTTCATGGTAAAAGAAAAACGATTAACCTTATGTTTGTCAAACTCAATCCAAGTGTTGGAGTTGGAATTGGAATTGAAAGCATATTTGTATTTCTACATGGGAGGTATGTAAAATATCTCAACAAATCACACACGATGTGAAGGAACCTCCATAGCATTTATGTCTAGTTTACATTCGTGACTAAGGTCTTAAAAAACAGCTTTGAGATTTCAGGATATATCATCAAAACTGTGGTGATTGGATCCGGTTAGCATTAAGTTTATTTTTTGTAAAGTTGAATTGATTGGTATTGTAGAATCTTGATGGCATGAGTCTCGCATGTGTGTCAAGATCTTTATGATAATTAACCAACTTCTTAAAAAAATAAACTTCGTCTTAACTAACTTCATATTTAATTGGACTTTTCTTATATTTGGGTCAGATTCTATTTAATTAATGTGGACCATAATAAGTAAAGGATTGTATTAATTTGGGCTTTTAAATTAATTGAGTCTAATTTATAATTATGTAATTTTAAATCCTAATAAATTAAAAGAATTAATAAAATATATTAATTAATGAATAGATAATTAAAACTTAATCATACCCACCATAAGTCTGATTCAAGCTTATTTTTGGGAACACAAAGCAGGAGAGCCCTAAGAGAATAGAAAAAAAAAAAAAAAAAAACTTACGAACATCTGCACAATATATGTCCATGTAAGTATATTTCAACCTTTTTGGGTGTATGTATTATTATATATATATATATATATTTCATGAATCTACCTATTCCTAGTACTGCTTCCTACTGCTGCTAATTCGTTTTATATATATATATATATGTGTGTGTGTGTGTGTGTTGACCTGCTGCAGATTCCTTAATATATATATATATATATGTTAACCTATAAAAGTTATGCTAGCTATATATATTATATATACTCCGTAGGTTAGCATAATAATATTAGATATTAGTACTGCATGTTACCTAATTCGTTATATATATATATATATATATATATATATATATATATATTTATAATGCAGTTTCGTTTTATTTTTATATTTAAAAGATTTACTAAAATTTAATAGGGAAAGTGATAAATAATATTATAATATTATTATTGTAATTAAACTATATCTTTTGAGTACAAAATGAATATAGTATATTAAAATTTATTGATTTTATAAAAATATAATTTGTATGAGTTCGTAAATTAATTATATGCTTTATATTTTATTTTTATAATTAGATCGGATTGGGGGAGTTTAGCGAGTGATATTTGGATTCGGCGAATTATTTTGGTACTACATTAAGGTACGGATTTCGTACTTTTTCAGCGATATTCCTTTAAATTTAATTCGTTCGTTTTGTACTCGTTTAGAAATTTGGTATTGCCTCTTAGGATTATTCCTTGTTGTCAAAATTATTGAGTTAGTTTCGTTTTGGCGTTGATATTTGAATTCGTATTTGTACTCTTTGAATTAGTTAATCGTGTCAATATGTTTTGGAAACTTTATTCGTTTGTACCATTGTTCGTATATTTTCGTTCACACTTGGAGTTGTTTTGATCATTGATATCTTGTAATAATTGGGTATGTTTGTATTTGATAATTCGATTTCATTTGAATATGGTCATGTAAGCCTTGTGATTTGAACCCCTTTTGGCTTACATTTTGTAGTTTGATCACTTGAGCTAATCACCTGTGGGGGTACCACATGCATGTCCTCTTGACACAAGGGCATGACACCTTCCGTGGCGGTGTGATCAGTCCACGGCGTATCCTTTTGTATGCTCTGGGTATGAGCTTTGGTCATTTGATATATTTATTCAGGATACGTATGGGTCGACCCAGTATTTGATTTGATTCGATTTGTTTGGCGGATTAGTGACGTATGTGTCGTGCGTACTATCCGATTTGATTTGTATACATCATGGTACCGATGTATTTTGTTAGCCTTTGGCTATTTGTATTTGAGTTCAGTATGAAATTGTTATCTTACAACCATTTGACTCAGCCTTATTTGTTTGGGATTCTTTTGGCTATAATTATTCGATTGACAGTGTTAGTCATTTGTAAATGGACTCTTAAATTTTGATCTATTCGTAATTCGTTTGTAATTCACAGGTGTTCATTCATTCAACTCTTTTAGATTCATTACTTATTGTGATATATTTATTTATCTTCATATCCGTACTGGGCAATTGGCTCACGCTGTGTTCTTTTTCCAATGAGTGTCGGGGGTGATCGAGTTTGTGGGATGAGAGCTACCTTTGATCCAAATGAGTAGATTAGCCTTTGAGATTATTACTAGACTTGGTTTTCCTAAGATTTTGTAATTGGATGTTTTGGGGCCTATTTTGGCATTTATTTCTTATTAGTAGAGACTATGTAAATGTGGAGTTTCTTCTATTTAAATTGGAGTATGTGACATTTGGTATTAAATTTTATTGAAGATATTTTGAGATTTATTAGAGGTTTGTATTTATTATATTTGTGAGTGACATCCCTTTTTCCTTTTGAGAAAGGGGCTGTTACAGTAAGCATAGGCCACTGTTTGAAAAATTAAAAGGTATAGTAACAGATATTTTTAAAATGTGAGAGAAATAATATTCTCAAGTAATTTTATTATCAATTGAGCCACTCTTAAAGTTTACATATTTTATCTATGTAAAACATGGGATTCAAAAAATCTATTCCGAGTATGATTGTTGCAAGTCATTTTGAAAGTCCATTCAGCAAATTCCATCAAACATTGAGAATTTGAAGGTTATAACTTTCCAATAAAAACCAAATTTTCTCATCATAGTTCAGTAATATTCATCAACAAAAACACATGGATTGCCTCAATTTTCCATGAGCTTAACTAATGCACTAATACAACACAGCCTAAGGATTCTATAGTTCTAAAACTAAAAGAACTCAAAGTCCAGAAATTTACCCCCAGGTTTGATATCTGCCCCTACCATCCTTTTACTGGTATTGCCAAACCCAATTGGATCAACTGCCCCAAACTTTGCAGGAGGCTCAGCCTCCATTGGTCTTGGCACCTCCGGTGGTGTGCTGCAGCGTATCAGAGCCCAATTTACACCTTCGAAAAAGGGATGTTGTTTGATCTCAGTCGCTCCCCTCTTCACCCCAAGCCGGTTCTGTGGCTCCTTTACAAGCAAACCCCGGATCAGATCCCGGCTAGCATAACTTGTCGGGGGCGAGTCTGGGAATTTTAGCTGCTGCCCTACCACATTGAAGAGCGTTGCACGGTTTCCTGATCCCTTGAAAGGGGTCTTGCCGTATAGTAGTTCATGTAAGAAAATGCCAAATGTCCACCAATCAACTGCACTACCATGGCCTTCTCCCTTGATAATCTCTGGGGCTAAGTATTCATGTGTGCCGACAAAGGACATGGACCGAGCTGCAGTAGGCTCTGCAACGAGCTCAGGAAGTCGGCTGCTGTGGAGCCCAAGCACAGATCGAGGTTTTCTGCTGCTTTTTTTGCTCTTGTGAGGGAATAACCGTGGAAGGAAGCACACTGGTTGGATGCATGCTGCTGAGGGCTCCATACAGGCAGGCTGAACGCAAAAATGCACCACCAGATCCTCGTCTTGAAGGATCAGAGTCAAATGCAGAGGTTCTTACGAGGGTAGGGGACACCGCACATCTTAGGGAGAGATCAAAGTCTGACAGCATTATATGGCCATCATAGCGTACCAGTACATTTTCAGGTTTTAGGTCCCTGTACACAACTCCCAGCATATGGAGATACTCGAGTGCTAACAGAACCTCAGCAGCATAAAACCTGCTTACGTGAAGGAAATCGTTGATTAGGATTGTTATTAGTCAGAAATATGTAAAAAGAAAAACTTGAAAATATTATTTTTTTTTATAAATTGTAGCAATTTAAAAGATGTGTCTGTTCCATCAATACCAATTTGCTTACTCGTTAAATACAGTAGCGTATGATCAGAAGTCAATGACAACGGCAACGCAATGGCGAGACAACAAGTTCTAGTGTCCAACACATTTATCAGATGGTGTAGGAGGACCAGGCACCTAAATTCCTCTTCTTTAGGTGATAAAATAAAAGGGGAAATAAAATACAACTAGGATTTGTTGTAAAACTAAATACTAGTGTTTTCAAACAGAAAGATCCACTGTTCTAGTGTACAATAGAATTCCAGCAAAAAGAAAGAATGAGATTGCCCGAATAATACAAGCATGAAACTAAATTCTTAATACAGGAATTGATACAAGTTTCAAATTTGTTATATGCTTGAGGCCTGAGCTTCAAGGATGGTTACTTGTTCCACCTACAAGCTATTTTTTTCCAGCAGAAAACAATCACCTTTAGATATTTCTGACCACAGATGTATTTTTGTAACTAATCAATTATTTTCATGCATTAATTTCAGCCCAAGTATCATTAAATGCATATGCGCTCTGTTTAAGACCAACAAGTATTTTTGGGCTTTTATTTGTATTAAACTCAAAATTTTAATGATTTGGAAACAGAACAGGGAAAAATTACGCATAATAATTTGTAATAATGGCACAGGAAGATCAAACTTTCTGTAAAGTAGACACATACCTGCTTGCATGTGCAAGAAGAATACACTTTCAAAATAGCGTCATTAGAATATTGAAACCCAGCTCCTTTAAGTAAGATTCTGTTTGTGTGGAATCGCATATTTCAAGCTAAAAAGTACATTTAGGTTGTGTTTGTTTGTGTCTGAATGCCGCCTCTTAATTCACTTGTCTCTGATTCGGTCAAAGGCAAATCTTGTTTGGTAAATTTTTTTACCTCTTAATACCTTTTAATCGTTAAGACAGAAACTCAAATCTTAACGATTAAGAGTTGTCTCTTAATAATTTATTTAAAATTTATGGACAAAAATAGCCTCAATAAATATTGTATTCCTTCAATTTCAAATTTTAAAATCATTCAAATAAAATTTTTAAATAACTCAAGAGTGTTAAAATGATAAAATAGTGTCATTTAGATGTTTTACACTTTTTAGTTACCAAACAGTTTTCTAGATTCACATGTTATTTCATTCAGATGATCTAATTTATTAAGATGTATTAATCATTCACATCTTAATTACTCAGTTTTATGAAACACCACCTTAGACATCAAAGAAATTACTTAAAGAACCTCAAAATCCATCTCATTCTGATATTTGAAATCATATAAGTCTTATGATCCAATAACATATGAAACAGAGAACTCGTCCGTAACATAGCTTGTCCGGAAAAAAAAGAAGAAAAAACTAGCTGACAAGTTAAAATATTTAACCACAAAAAACATGTCAACAAAATTAAAACATTTTTCGTAATAAGTTTGAAGTATAGAAGATGATGGAGATAACTTCAGAAATCTTCTCATGATGGCCAAAAACCGATAACTAATAATATAAGGAGATAGCCACGAAAAATTATAATTTGTGACATCTCAAGCATATATCACAAAGAGAACTATTTTTAACACAAATAAAATTGCATGTAAATGAAGGATTAGACGACATGTCTTCATGATATAAGCTACAATAAATTTATCACCCCCAAAAAGTGCTAAGAACATATAAATGCTATGAATAACCAAAACTAGGAAAAACAACATACCTTGCTGCATACTCGGAAAAATGTTTTCCAGGTTGCCGCTGCCTCAGGGTGTGCAGATCACCTCCCGGACAATATTCCATGACCAGACACGTGAACCTATCAGTCTCAAAATGAGTGTACAATGTCGGCAAAAACGGGTGGTCCAACAACTGCAATATCTCTCTCTCCGTCTGAGCTCTGGTGAGCTTCTTCCTGCTTGCAAGGGAAGCCTTGTCCATCACTTTCATTGCAAAGTAACATCGAGTGCCACTCAGCTCTGATAGATACACACTACCAATGTCACCACAGCCAAGCCGTTTCAGTAACTTAAAATGACTCATGCCCAAAATTCCATCCCGGCATCGTATGGCAAGAATAGCCTTCCACCTAGGATCATTTCCTTTGTGAGGCTTATTAGCACTCCCTGTAAAGTCACTCCAATTACTATCCTCACTAAGGCCACTGCTAGCACTTGCTCGGCTCATGCTAGTTTTACCACTTTCGAGAGAATCCCCTAGACCACTGCATTTAGTACTTTCATAGTTCCTGTCAACACTAAGCATTCCATCACTCATAATCCCATCACTTCGATATGTGCTGGTACAGCTATTGACAATACTCATAGCAGTGACAACACCAGTACTATCTATGCTACTGAGGGGACTTACATTGCCACTTGGAGGCAAAGAGGCATCCCACACACATTCCTTCTCCTCCAAATCTCGAGGGAGGAGAGAGTTCTCTGTATTTTGTGATGGACGAGGAACTGAAAATGGAGAGATTACCACCCCCAAGTCATTGGGCTCTTCAACCAAACTGTCTGCGGGTGAAAGAATAGATAGACTTGGTTTGATGCTAGGAATCCGAATTGAAAGATCTTGTAGAAATGGACCTTTCATGGACAAACTTTTCATCAAGCATTTACCCTCAGATTTGTTTTGGCCAATAGGCACATAGACTGGCCTCATCAGATCCGTATCAACAGGCTCCGGGGGATGACTAGCTCCAGAGAAAGAATTAGTGCCGCCTTCATCAAGCGAACTACTGCTGCCCTTTAATGTAACAACATCAAACATAAGTTCATCATGGTCCTGCAAAAAGTTTTTTCCTTTCCATGTTCTTGCAGTTTTTGGAGAGTCTGAATCTAGAGAATCCCAGTCAGCATACTCGTCCAGATCTTCCCTAACCATAGTCAAGTGTGCATTTGAAATCTTAATGGGAAACTGCCCAGGAAGTGATTTTGATTCAGGAACCCTTTGCATTTCTGACGGTTGTATATCATTACAAGGATTCCTTGCAATGAAACAGCTCTACAAAAGGGCAAGAGCTAAGTTAAAGAGGTAATCCACCAGATCATTTCTACTTCAGATTCCTCCTAATCAAATTACGTGACATAATAGGCTTTAAACACCAGAAATAGTAAAAATCTACAGATTGAACCTAAATTAATCATTTATTTGGTAAGCTTTAGCCTTTCTAATGACGGATGATACAGGCATTCACTATCACCCGTCCTACTGGGAAAAATAAAAATCTAAAAATTAACCCTCAACAGCACAATATCATCCATCAATGGACTAAACAATAATAACTTCATATTTTCCATAACAGTCAGTTGCTTACCTGCAATCTTACGAAAATTTAGACTAGAAAAGAAAGAAGTATTGGAATCAAATATTAGCCAACTTAAACCAAATGTTAAAAAACTCTGATTCCTTCTTTACTCATGCCTGAAATTACAAAAACCCTCGAGTCATAAAACTCTACTCAACAAAATCAACAATAATTTATCTAGATCAACCAACTAAACAGTAAATAACTCACAAAAATAAAACTTTTAGATACACAATCCACTTGGAACAAATTAAATAAATAACATAACAGTGGAGAAATAAAAAAAGATGCAAAACGCAGAAGGTCCAAAAAGAAAGTGCCAATACCAAGCTTTCTAAATTTTCATCACATCACATTTTCAACAAATACATAAACAAACAGACAAAACACACATATACATTCTTAAGATTGGTTCAATTCTAGGCGAACCCATTTATAAAAAAAATCAACGCAAATGAGCAAAAAACTATTTTACCAGATTGAATAATATAACTGAATCCCGTACAGTAGAAGAATGTGGATCTAGCTAGGGGCTACGGCTTCTTTATTCCCTTTTCCCCAGAAGAAATTGAGCCAAATGCTGATTACCCAGAACAACAACCGCTCCTCTTTCTCTCTCTATTTTCGCGTAACAATTTCTTCTCTCAATGGTTTAAAAATGCCCCCATTAATTCAACAGGTGAGGCGAGAAACAGAGAGCAACCAATTTCAGTTCCTCTCTCTAGGCTAAGGGGATTTGAGCTATATTTCTTTCTATTTCTCTCTCCTGAAAAAAGTAATGGGGATTGATTGATTCTAGTGAAAGACTGATTACATACTACTACTACTACTACTGCTGCTACAGTGCTACTACTTGCTTTTCCTTTTCATTTTCTCTCTCCTCTCTCCTCTCTCCTCTCTCCTCTCTCCTCTCTCCTCTCTCGTGCTTTTGGCGCACTTTAACCATGTGTGATGAGGAGATAGAAAATGTCTGTGAGTGAGAGAGAGAGAGGGGCTGTGCATGTCAGCCATTGTGTATATTGGTGGGACCAGACTATGTATACAATTACTATTACTATTTTTGTGGTGGGCCAGTGGGATTTGGGCCCGTTACTGTTCCTTTTTTGAACTACACGTTTTTTCAAAGGGGAGAGAAATTTAGACTTTTGAGGAATTGATGGATTTATACTTTATACCCACCTTGTATCAATCAATTACCAGTATACTATTAAAAGTTTTTTACCGAATTAAAAATCATTATGAAAAAATGGATTTTTCACACGTATTAAAAAAATAATAATAATAAAAAAATTATCCATAATAATTAATTATATATTTAATTAAATATGGATAAAGAATTAGAATAAAAAATAATAATGTTACTATCAGATAAAAAAGAGTCGCATAATACTCACATACACACAAGTGTATACTCTGGGCCCCACATATCAGGTTGGGGTCCACAATATATATGTGTGTATGTGAGCATTATGTGACCTTTTTTATGTGATAGAGAAAAAAATGAGATATTTAATGTTAGGGGTATAATAGAAAAAATTGTGTAAAAGTTTGGTTATTAAATGAAAGTGAACATTTAACATGTGAATACTTAAAATAGTAATAAGAACTTTTATCTTGGGAGAGAGTGGAGTATGATATATATATATATATATATATATGAAAGAAATATGAATAGACTAATTTACAAATAATTATAAGAGATTCGATTACCGTGAAGTTAATTTTATGGTAAGTTTGTCAATTGATTAATACAGTGCTAACACGCAGAGAGATTATCTCGACTAATGCTGCGTAGTATTACAATCAGTATTAGTCAATCAATAAAATTAATTCATACTAATCACTCCTAATTATAAGGTTGGTCCATGTATTTTAAAATATTATTAACTATAGTTATTTATATAAATCATGATGAAAATGTTGATATAAAAAGTCACAAGATATATTATCTTTCTAGCATTAAATGTTTTACATATTTTTATCAGAATGTACTCCTTTCGTTCCAAAAGGATGAGCAAAGTAGTACAATTTGCACACATATTAAGAAAATTTAAAAATAGAGAAAAGAAAGTAAAATAATTCTAAATTTATCCTTGGTGATCCCAAAAAATCATATAAAGTGACAAGTACTTTTATTTTTTTATACTGATGAACCTAACTAAATGATATATTTATCCTTTATTTTATGTATTTTATTTCACTCTTTTTTAAACACACAAAATTTTATACATTTAATCATTATTTTAGGGACTGGGAGAGGGAGTAATATATAAATCACAGTTACATAATCTTTTATACCCCTTCTCATAATAAACGTCCTAATTTAACTTTTATGATCAAATTGACCATTTTTAGAATTAATAAATCTTAAAAATATTAAAGATACACGTCAAAAGATTATGATCATAATAAAGTACGTAAAATTTACTACTAATGTCAGGTTTCGTGATTTAAGAAATCTATATAAATAATTTTAATTATTAATTTTAAAAATAATCAATTTAATCATAAAATTTAAATTAAGATGTTTATTATGGCACTGAGGGAGGGAGTATATAATTTGAAGATACAGTGGTATTTAAATTTAAATTTATGGCATTAATGTGACGCCCCCAAAATAGGTCCAATCCATCCAACCTATTCTCGAATATGAAATACATGGTATGTAAAACAACTACTGACTTTATTACTACAATTGTCATGCAAAATACAACAACACATATGTTGTGAGTTTTGAAACAAATATATAACAACTGTGACTCTGGACACCAACTTGGATAGCACGTCATAATGGCACCTTACATAAAGGTATAATCAATAACTGTTTTAGAAATTAAAATCTTTGGGAAATGCTCAAGAAAACCTTCGTACATGGGAGGCCATGCGTTTAGGTTATGATAGATATCATATGCCCACAGAATTATCATTGGTTAACCCAATAGACCCCAAAGAAAAACGAGAAGATTACTATCATGTTCTTTCCAATGGTGAGTCTTCTCTTGACATATAACTATCTCCACTGTCTGCAATTGAAAATTATATTTCAACCAAACTCCAAGATCATATAGGTAGTGCTCGTAGATATACTCAACAAGTGGATATGCAAAACTGTGACTCCCCCAAAACAGGTATACATCACCCATCTTGAGTCGCCAGATACATGGTACATAAATTAAAATACAACTTAATTATACAACAGTCGTGTAAAATACGACAAAACATAGCTGAGAGTTTAAACAAGAATATTGTTATCTAGAAAATATCCACACTCAATGGTGTCCTCATTACAATTATTATCACATTATTTCGTAGAATAGTGAGGACTATTAAAATCATTTATCTTGGACCATCACTCCATTCCCCGACTCGTCCCAGCTATATTCTCATTTTCTGAAGAGAACAATGAAAAAAAGGGTGAGCTCAACTAGCCCAGTAAGAAATATCATGACTAAAGATAATGCAGAATAAATTATCCTTAGCCTTCAACGGTGTTAAACTGATAAAATACAATAAACATCAAGTTTAACTGCAGCGGAACGAGCAATCCATTAGAAGAGTCAAGTAGAACATAATGTCTACTATCTCTTCTAGATTAAAAGTCCATCGTTAATATTTCATTCATGTAATACTCAACAACAATACTTTGTTATACCCAAGACAAAAAGAACTATCATCACCTGTCTTCACCTAAACCACCAAAGATTATAGTTAAATCAACAATTCATATTTATAATCATATAAATCAACAGTTTCTCCTTGCCACAAAGGCTTGATAGAACGTTTACTCAATATCCTTACCCCAAAAGCTAAAGATATTCAAATGTAATAACAATGATCATACCCGATCGGGTTATCTACCTTTGCCTTCTGGGCGAAGATATTCAACTATAAAACCAATGGTCAGCGATCATACCAATCAATTGTCTGTCGATTACACTATGGCCAAAGACATCCAACTGTTAACTAATGGTCATGATCATGCCAATCACATCATCGAATTATCCATGCACTACGTGCCAAGGATATTCGTTATTATCACCAGAGGTTATGATCATGTCATACACCTGTCCATCTTTGCACGTAAGCCAAAAATATACAACTATAAAACCAATAATCAACAGTCCATCTTTGCACGTAAGCCCAAAATATACAACTGTAGAACCAATAATCAACGATTATCTCTGTATACATGAAGCGAAGATGAATTTCATCACAATATAAGCATGAGGATGATGACAATGATATAAGCATTAATCAAACAAAATCAAGGATAAATATTAAAGACTTTAAATTTATCCGAGTTTAAAAATATCAAATTGTCGAACATGATCTTTGCTTTGTGGAGTAAAATTCATAATAATATTCATGTACCAAAATAATTTGAATGAGAAAAGAAATATATTTTTACGGTGAATAGTATCTAAATGAATAATACTTGGAATAGTACCCGTGAATAGTACCCCGAAACCTAAAAGTGTCCCGAATACCCCAGTGAATAGCAATCGGGTGAATAATGTAACCGTGAATAGTAATTAAATGAATAAGTACTTGACACGAAAAGTGCCCCAATACCGGTGAATAATAATACTAGAGAGTGAATAATAATCGGGTGAATAGTAACCCATGAATAGTAACTTTCGTAAAAGAAAATACCAAAAGAAAATGATATTCCATGGCGAGTACAAAAGAAATGATATCTCATACAGAGTATAATAGAATATCTGAAAGCTATGAAATGGATTTTCCGCCTTGCAGTAATCCGCGTGAAACAGATCATTTCCATAATTTAATAAGGAATGAATCTGAAGGATCATTCACCATACATGCGGTAATCCACATAGGCGAGTTATTCCAACATAATAATAAAGAATAGAATAACAAAAGAATTCACGAGGCGTATGCGATAGGCCGCCTGCGAATGATTATTCCCAATGAATAATAAAGAATGGAACCGAGAGTTATCGTAATCCACCACGAACGGGATATTCCAATAGAATAATAAAGAATGGAATAACAACGAAATTCACGAGGCATCGATGAAGCCTATGCAGACGAGGTTATTCAATGAATAATAAAGAATGGAATAACGAAGAAATTTCACCGTGTATACGGTTACTTCCATGTAGGCGGGTTATTCCAACATAATAATAAAGAATGGAATAACAACCCTTACAGTACTAAAAGAAAATAACTCTCTTACATGAATACGAAAAGAATAATACCCTTACCTGATAATGATATCCACTTACCTTAAGAAAAGCGGATATTGAAATGGTGAGGTAGCAAACTTCTCTTCTTCTTTCTCTCTATAATTTCTCTCTATAATAATTGCTCTATAGCTTTAGTGAATTGGTGAGAAATAAAGGAAGAATGAGCTTCTATTTATAGGAAAATATAGTTTCAATAATTGCACATTTTGGGGCTCGAAATATTACAGTATAATATCTTCTTCTTTTCCTTCATTTTTAATTTAGTCTTGCAAGTATTATCAAACTTTCACCACCTCCTCTAATAGTAAATCATGTGAATCAATAGTAAATCATGTGACTCAATAGTTCTAAACATGTAAAAATACGAATTACAGTATAGTACCTCCATCTATACCTCCATTTTTAACTTAGTCATGCAAGTATTATTAATCTTGCACCAATTCCCCTAATAGTAAATCATGTGACTCAATAGTACACACATGTGAACACATAGTTATAAACATGTGAATTAATAGCAATTAATTGCTCATTTATCCGGTGAATTACCCGATTGATCAATATAACCTCTAGACATTATTATTATCGAAATAAATATCGATTTTCACTAACACTAATAATTCCAACACAATGGAGCTATCAATTTCATCTTTAATCAACACGAACTTATTCATCATTAATATTATAACTCACAATATTTAACAACGAGGTCATTCCGGGAAAGAGGGGGGCTTTCAGATAAGGATTTCTCCTTATTGGTAGCGCTGATTAGGTTACCAAACCTCTCCTTGTGAACTTCTAGACATTGTCGATATTGCGGATAATAATATGAATAAATTTGTCGTCTCAATTATTGATTTAATAATATAACATATTATGCGGATGATCTGTGACAATAATTGAATCAATAATATGAGAGATATGATACAACAATTCATCAGAGCAATAATTAAGTATAACTGAGTGACTTCTTACGTAAGCATCAATAATCAATATCGTGTGCTACTATGCAACCACGCGTATTACTATACTTTTACTACCGGGTAGTTCAACAGTTTTAACGGTAAAACTTTCGCCGTTATTTTTATAAAAAGATATTTTAGTCATTTTCTAATTACGACAATACTTTCGTTGTGGGGTTCATCAATGATTGTGCCGTCGTACGAATATTCCACGTTAAAACGAATATTCCCCGACCAATCGAATATTTTATAACAACTTGCATACTTTGCAAAATTTTCAAATATCACCCTTAAATTTAACCTTTATCAATTTAATAAAATAATAATTATAAAAAAATTGAATACTTTCATTCATTAAATTCGGGATCTCACAACAACCCTGTCTTATGATAACACGAGGTTGTAGGTCATTAGACATCTTGTATGATAGTGGCAAAACACCCTTCCAAAGTTGGGTTCGCCTCAACCTATTCGATTCACCAAAATTAAATATCAAATGACGTATATAATACAACAAACTTATCTAAAGTTCTCAATAAAAAAAATTTTATACTATTTAGGGAGAACCTCAACAGCTATAGACCATTCAGATTACATTTCCTGTTATCCACAACCCACCCGGCTACACTCTTGTTACACGAAAGGAATTATGAAGCAAAAGGGTGAGCCTGGCCTAGCCCATAAAGAATATCATGACTAAGATAAATAATTTATCAATAGCCTTCATCGGTAATGAATCAGAGATTTAAAACATATGGTAGATGATAAAACTTTTCAACCATAGTTGCAGCAGAACGAGCAATCCATTAGAAGAGTCAAATAGACCATAAAGTCTATTATCTTCTTCATGTTAATAGTCCACCAACAATGTTTTGTCCCTATAACATCAATCAACAGTTCCTGTCCACAATCATGTGAATAACTCATAATCATAACTGAGGTTCTAAATTCCTCTTCGCATCTAGGACGAAGATAATTTTTATCACCTGTCTTTACCTGAAACATCAAAGATCATGGTTATACCAAATCATAGTTCATGTTCATAATCATACTAATAAATTCATCTTTGCACTACGAGCCAAATATATTTATTAACAGTTCATCTTTGCACTACAGGCCAAAGATATTCTAGGAGACCCCAAAGTTTATGAAATGAAAGTATTCAATTTTTTTATAATTATTCTATTTAGTAAATGGTTAAATTGATAAAAGGTTAAAGTTAAGGGTGATATGTGAAATTTTTTCAAAGTAAGTAAGTTGTCACAAAATAATCGATGATAAAAGTCTAAGATGTCTGCGTGGTTGCATAATAGCAAGACACTCAGTATTGATTATTAATGCCTACGTAAGAAGTCACTCGATTATACTCAATTATTACTACGAAGAATTGTTGCATCATATCTCTCATATTATTGATTCAATTATTGTCACGGTATCATCTGCATAATATGTTATATTATTAAATCAATAATTGAGACGACAAAGTTATTCATATTATTATCTGCAATATTGACAATGTTTAGAAGTTCTGTTAAGGAGAGGTTTGGTCACCTAATTGTGCTCCAATTAGGAGAAATCCTTATCTAAAAGCTCCATCTTTACTGGGAACGACCTGGTTGTTAAATATTGTGAGTTATAATATTAATGATGGATAAGTTCGTGTTGATTAAAGATGAAATTGATAGTTCCATTGTGTTGGAATTATTAGTGTTAGTGGAAATCGACATTTATTTCGATAATAATTAATGTCTAGAGGTTATATTGATCAATCGGGTAATTCACCGGATAAATGAGTAATTAATTGCTATTAATTCACATGCTTATAACTATGTATTCACATGTGTGTACTAATGAGTCACATGATTTACTATTAGAGAAATTGGTGCAAGATTGATAATACTTGCATGACTAAGTTAAAAATGGAGGTATAGATGGAAGTACTATACTGTAATTCGTATTTTCACATGTTTAGAACTATTGAATCACATGATTTACTATTGATTCACATGATTTACTATTAGGAGAGGTGGTGCAAGTTTGATAATACTTGCAGGACTAAATTAAAAATGAAGGAAAAGAGGAAGGTATTATACTATAATATTTCGAGCCCCAAAATGTACAATTATTAAAACTATATTTTCCTATAAATAGAAGCTCATTCTTTCTTCATTTCTCACCAATTCACTAAAGCTATAGAGCAATTATTATAGAGAGAAATTATAGAGAGAAAGAAGAAAGTCTGGCTACAACTCACTATTCTAGTATCCAGGTTTTCTTCTAAGGTAAGGGATATTATTATTATAGTAAGGGGTATTATTCTTTCGTATTCATGAAGAGAGTTATTTTCTTTCAATACTCATAAGGGTTGTTATTCCATTCTTTATTATTATGTTGGAATAACTTGTCTATGTGAAGTACCGCATACATGGTGAATTCAGTTGTTATTCCATTCTTTATTATTCTGTTGGAATATTCATGCATGCATGGATTACGCATTGACCTGGTTTTCATTCTTTATTATTATGTTGAATATCCATGCTCTATGCGGATTCACGCATTTAACTTCGGTTCCATTCTTTTATTATTACATTGGGAATAACTTTTTGTTTGTGCGATTATATCGCATGCACGGTGAATTCTTCATTATTCCATTCTTTATTATTCATTGGAATAACACTCGTCTATGTGGATTACTCGTGATGCATGGTGAATGATCCTTCAGATTCATTCTTTATTAAATTACGAAAATGATCTCTACGTGGATTACTGCATGGCGGTGAAAATCCATTTGCAGTTTCGTATATTCTATTATACTCGTCTAAGATATCATTTCTTTTGTACTCGTCGTGGAATATAATTTTCTTTGGTATTTTTTTATAAGTTACTATTCACGGGTTACTATTCACCCAGATTACTATTCCTCTAGTATTATTCACTCAGTATTCTAGGCACTTTTAGGTATGAGAAAGTACTATTCATGAGTTACTATTTATGGAGTTACTATTCACCCAAATTACTATTCACTTTCGGGTATTTGGGGTACTTTTTATCTTAGGGTACTATTCACGAGTACTATTCCAAGTACTATTCATAGGGTACTATTATGGGTACTATATGTACTGAAAAATATATTTCTTTTACATCCAAATTATTTTTGGTACATGAATATTATTCTTGAATTTTACTCCACAAAGCGATGATCGTGTTGACAATTTGGATATTTTTAAACTCGGATAAATTTAAAGTCTTTAATATTTATCCTTGATTTCGTTTGATTAATGTTTATATCATTGTCATCATCCTCATGCTTATATTGTGATGAAAGTCATCTTTGGCTTACATGCATAGATGGACTGTTGATTATTGGTTTTACGGTTGTATATCTTTTGCTTATGTGCAAAGATGGACTGTTGATTATTAATTTTACAATTGTATATCTTTGGCTTACGTGCAAAGACGAACTGTTGATTGAAAGCTTTGGCCCGTAGTGCAAAGATGGACAGGTGTATGACATGATCAGAACCACAGATGATAATAACAAATATCCTTGGCCCGTAGTGCATGGATAATTTGATGATGTGATTGGCAGGATCATGACCATTAGTTAACAGTTGAATGCCTTTGGCCGTAGTGCACTGACAGACAATTGATTGGTTTGATCATGACCATTGGTTTTGTAGTTGAATATCTTTGGCCCGTAGTACAAAGGTAGACAACTGATTGGTATGATCATTGTTATTACATTTGAATATCTTTAGCCTTTGGGGTAAGGATATTGAGTAAACGTTCTATTAAGCCTTTGTGGCAAGGAGAAACTGTTGATTTACATGATTATAAAAATGAATTGTGGATTTAATTATAATCTTTTGTGGTTCAGGTGAAGACAGGTGATGATAGTTCTTTTTGTCTTGGGTATAACAAATAACTGTTGATGAGTATTACATGAATGAAATATTAACGATGGACTTTTAATCTAGAGGAGATAGTAGACATTATGTTCTACTTGACTCTTCTAATGGATTGCTTATTCCGCTGCAATTAAACTTGTTGTCTATTGTATTCTATCAACTGTTATGTGACGCACCCAAAATAGGTCCAATCCACCCAACCTATTCTGAGTCGCCAAATACATGGTACAGAAATAACTACAACTTCATTATTACATTTGTCGTGCAAAATACGATAACACTTATGCTGTGAGTTTAAATACAAATATTGTCTTCTAGACAATATCCATACCCAAATAAAGTCCTCATTACAATTATTGATACACTATTTTACAGAATAGTGAGGACTACTAAAACAATTATCTTGAACCATCACTCCACACCCCGACTAGTTCCCGCTATATTCTCGCCTCCTGAGAAGAAAAATGGAACAAAAAAGAAAAGGGTGAGCTCAACTAGCCCAGTAAAGAATATTATGACTAAGATAATGTACAACAAATTATCGTTAGTCTTCAACAGGAAAAATCTGATAGAATACAACAGAATGACAAGTTTTAGATCAACAATCTGCATGCGAAACAACAATTCATTAGAAGAGTTAAGTAGAGAATGAAATCTACTATCATCTATGAATTTAAAATCCATCATCAATATTTTATCCTGTAACATCAATCAATATTCATCTTTTCACTACAAAGTTAAAGATATTCATCGATTCGGTATATTTATCTCAACACCGTATATCATCTTTTACTTCATGAGCCAAAGATATTCATCGATCGATCATGTTCATCTCAACACACATGCATCTTTTGCACTACGGTCAAAGATATTCATAATAAAATCAACCATCTTTGCATTACGTGCCAAAGATATTCAACAACATGTCATCATTTAGGATCGAGGATGATGAAAAATATTTTAAAGAAAAGCGAATCCAATGAAACAAAATAACAATATTAAGGATTAGTACTTTAACCAAACCGAAAGTTAAAAATACTTCATAAATAATCATATTGAAGTAAAATTCAAGAATGATCAAAACATGGATACAATCAAAGCTAGTATCCATAATAGATATCTTGAACAAAAATGAAAATTTAATTTTTCTGTGAATAGTGCCGTATTCATGAATAATGTCGATATCGTGAATAAAGGTCGTATCGTGAATAAATAACTCCCGGTTACTTAAAAGACAAGAATTTCACAAGAAAAATTATCATGCTTAAATGAATAGTACTCATGAATAAGAACTCATGAATAGTAACTTCGTGAATAGTAACTCGACATAAAAAGATCGAATTTCACAAGAAAAATCTTACCAATATTCCTAAAGATAATGATATTGAAAGAAATAACATCATTTTAAAAAAAATATCCCTTACTTGAAAAGAGACAATGACTTACATTTGGAATACTAGATATGGTCTTAAGGAACTTTTGCAGTATAGCAACACTAAAGGTATCAAAATACTCACAAGAATACACTCAATATATCGAGAGAGAAATAGAGAGAAAACTTCAGTTTCTGGTGTGATTTTCAATTCTAACCTAAGCACCCTATTTATAGGAAAATGCTTAGAACGCCAAAGCAGAAAATTTAATAAAATAATAATATATTTATATAATTTTCCTTAGCCCACCTTGACCATCTGAATTCAGCCATTAACACATGTTTCATGAGGCCCACAAAAAAAAAATGTTTTTCTTAATAAACATAAATAAAATTTCCAAAAATCAATTATTTCGGAACTTCAATAATTCACAATAAATAGCCCTTTTATTAGAAAAATTCAAATAACATGTTTCTATAGGAAATTTCATTCTCTACAACTTTGCAGAAGAAAGTTTTTCCAAATTCCAAAGAGAAATTGACCGAAATTCACAAACGGGCGATTTTACAGGCTATAATTAAATTTCAGTCAAGAAATGGGGTCCACCGACACACAAAACATGTGTTTATCATTTAATGCAACAAAAATACTCTTCCTCCTCATATATCCCACATTTGTTGTAAAAATATCACCATTATAATAATATATTTAAATGAATTATTTTATCAAAAAAAGATAAAATATCAATTTTCAACAATTGTCACATTAAAAATTTTCTCCATCTATATCCACATAAAATGAATATTTTTCTTATCATATAAATCAATAATTAATTATTCACAAATAATATTACAGAATCACAATACTGACAACCATGCAGTTCCCAGGAAAGAGGGGGCTTTCCAATAAGGATTTCTCCTTACTAGCGTGCAATTAGATGACCAAACCTCTCCTTAGACAGAACTTTCTAGACATTGCCAATAATGTTATCTAATAATATTATTCAGATAATATGAATTATTGCTCCGATAATAGAAAATATTGTGTAGTGACAATTATTGAAACAACGATAATATAAAATATCAACGCAGATGATTATTGAATCAATAAAATAAAATATTGAGCAATAATTACTTGTAATAATTATTGAGTAATGCATTCCTACGTAAGAAGCAATAATTGGTACAATAATCTGAGTGTCTTTCTTGTGTTTTAACCACAGAGTATTTCAACAAAGGTGTTAATCTGTAATAACTACTGCATTTATTTATAAACAACTTATACTTGTCATTTTCTTCATCCAATCGCTTTTTTTATGGGGTCCACACAATACTTGCTTGTTTGTCGTTTAATATTCTCTATTATACGGCGGTAAGAATATTCCACGACCAAACGAATATTCCCCGACAACAATGACTATTTTATAACCACTTGTTTATTTAAAATATTTGCGCATTTTACCCATAACTATCCACATTAATCAAATCGACCATTACTATTTCAAAATAATAAATAGAGGAAATTTAATTTTATTTATAATAAGTTGGGGTCTTACATGTTATATTGTTGAAGGCTAAGGATAATTTATTCTGCATTATCTTAGTCATAATATTTCTTACTGGGCTAGTTGAGTTCACCCTTTTCTTTCACTGTTCTCTTCAGGAAATGAGAATATAGCTGGGACGAGTCGGAGAATGGAGTGATGGTCCGAGATGGTGGCTATAGTAGTCCTCACTATTTTTATAAAATAGTGTGATAATAATTGTAATGAGGACTCCATTGAGTGTGGATATTGTCTAGAAGGAAATATCCGTGTTTAAACTCTCAGCTATGTTTTGTCGTGTATTTTGCACGACAGTTGTATAATTAAGTTTGTAGTTGATTTATGTACCATGTATCTGGCGACCCAAGATGGGTGACGTATACCTGTTTTGGGGGCGTCACATATTCAAGAACATGTCATCTTTGCACTATAGACCAAAGATATTCTATGACAGTGGTCATCTTTTGCTGCGCGGGCCAAATATTCAACAATGACAGTCATCTTTTGCACTACGGGCCAAAGATATTCAACAACAGGTCATCTTTGCACTACAGGCCAAAGATATTAATATTTCAAAGAAATATATAAACATTTCATAATTTATATAAACAATAATTATAACTAAGTTGATCAATTCACCTTTGCACTTAAGCTAAAGATAATCGTTTATAAATTGAATGGTGATGATCATACCACTAACAATTCATCTTTGTACTACCTACCAAAGAGAACCCATAGTCACGATCATACCAATAATCTACTCATCTTTACACTTAAGTCAAAGAGAAATTTCATCACCTAATTATAAAATGTTATATATGATAATAAAAATAATATGATCAACAATTGCATTTAATTTCAAGAGTAAGATTCATAAATCAATGATTTCATAACACCTTAATCTAAATGTTATAAATCACTTAATAATCTCATAATCTAATATTATTAATATTACCACAATATTTTTATCATTTCTTAAATTTATAAATAATTTATTTTAATTGTTTACACTTTACTAATTAATGCATTTAATCATCCTAAAATGCCAAACTCATAAAATTTTATTACCAATAACTAAAACCCTCATCAAAAATCTGCATATACCTTATATAGGATTCCCAAGCCATAAAATCCTATTTTTCAATTTTGTTACTTCACATAACATATTTAATTCATTTACTCATAACTAGTCCATTTTTATGAAAAATACCAAATCAGTACAAACAAATTTTTTTTTCCTGAGATTTAGCAGAATATAGTCCCATATTGAACATATATTTTTCTCGGAATTTTTAAAATTCATTTTCTATTTTTCATATGGTCAAAACTGCCGAATATTTAAACATTTATCATAAACTGTACTTTTGTCCAAAAATTCTGAAATTTACAGAGTATACTGCTATTATATACATGTACTCCCAATAAAAATTTTACCAATTTTGGAGTTAACCACAAGAAGTTATAAGGGTTTACTTTTAAAATAGTCTTTTCCCATAAAATTCATAACTCCTAATCTATACATTAAAAAATTGTCATTTTTTGGACACAATCAAGAAAACTCATCAAATTATCATTTCAAATTTTTCTAGAATTTTTGAAGGTTCAAAAAAATTACGAAACTGAAAAACATAATAACTCTTACAATCCCTTACCATAATAATGACAATATTCCTTACCTCAAAAGAGCAGTACTTCTTACTGGAATATCGAATATGATGTTGAATGAAACTTGCACTGATTAAAAACTCTCTAAGTATCAAAATACTCACAAAATACGCTCGATAATATAGAGAGAGAAAGCTTATGTTTCTGGTGTGATTTTCATTCTAACTAACCCAAGACTTATTTAAAAAAAACTACTTGACGTCAAGCAGACTTGACCTGCTACTTGATGGCTTTACCTGCTACTATTGCCACCCACCATATTTGAAATAAAATTTGAGCACATTTCTCACCAACCAAAAGTGGGGCCCACCAATTCTAGAAGAAAATGTTTTATCATTTAAACAATAATAAAAAACTTTAATAATTCATAATAAATAGCCCTTTTATCAGAAAAATACGAATTATATGTCCATTCCATAGGAAATCAAATTCTCTACAACTTTGTAGAAGAATGTTTTTCTAAATTCCAAACAGAAAATGTCCGAAATCCAAATACGGATGATTTTTAATACCTCTATTCTGACAAAATACTAATAAAACATCTCAACTTTAATTCCTTCATTTACAACCACATAAAATATAACCATCATTTATATCCACATAAAATAAATATTTCCTTATTATATAAATTAATAATTAATTATTCATAAATAATATTACAGAATCACAATAATGACAACTGCATAGCTCTCGTGAAAGAGGGGCTTTCAGATAAGGATTTCTCCTTACTTGGTAATTAGGTGACCAAACCTCTCCTCGACAAAACTTTCTAGACATTGCCAATAATCTATCTAATAATATTATTCAAATAATATGAATTATTGATCGATAATGGAAAATACTATCAATGACAATTATTGAAATAACAATAATATAAGATATCAACGCAAAGAATTATTGAATCAATAAAATAAAATATTAAGCAAGTATTCTGTAATAATTATTGAGTAGTGCCTTTCTACGTAAGAATCAATAATTCAAAAATTTCATGCAATACTGGTAATACTTCTTTGTCTGACCACACACATATTACTATATTTTAACCACCAAGTATTTCAACATTGTCGTTTTCTTCATCCGACAGTTATTCTGTTATGGGGCCCACAAATGACTGCGCCGTCGTACGAATATTCCTCGACAACAAGAATATTCCACGACCAAACGAATATTCCCCGACAACAATGAGTATTTTATAACCACTTGCGTATTTTGTAAACTTTATATATATTACCCTTAACTTTAACTTTTTATCAATTTAACCATTTATTGAATAATAATTATAAGAAAAATTGAATACTTTTATTTTATAAAATTTGGGGTCTTACAATTAAGCCATTAACTAAAATTTAAGGTACATGACAAATAAGAGTAGACATTGGCCATTGATGATTGGTCCCCTAGATCACCAAATAGGATCATCATCAAGAGTTCACAAGACTTCTTACGTTCTTCATCTTCCTCCAAGACTATGCTTGTAGTTTTCCTTTTCAATTTTTTTTTTGCTTTTGCACTCCTATAAACTAAAAAAGAAAAGAAAAAATATACTCAACATCTCCTAAAATCACTCCTTTGATCTTGCATATAAATAATAAAGATTTCTTTTTAAAAAAAAATAGTTAACATAATCTCACTTTACATCCAAATTTACGCCGATGGCAATGAAAGATTGAAGAATGACATTGGTGGCCAGGGACGGATTCAGAATTTTTTTGTAACATGAGCGGATTTTAATTAATTTTTTTGTTGAAGTTAAATAAAAAAAATTTGAACTAATCATAATAATTTTTATAATTTGCAATAAATATTCATAAATATTTAGATACAATTTAGAATATTCATAAATATTTAAAGAAATTTTAAATAAAAAAATATTTAGATACAATTTAAAATATAGAAATACAATGAATCTACCTTTGTTTGTACTCTTTCATTAATTTGTCATATTAAATTTATTCACTTACATATTTGCCCCTACCTCTATACCTACAAAAAAAAATCCGACAAGAATAACCGTCTATGTTGCTCCCTTAATGAATTCGCCCTTTTTGGTGGCAAAACCTATTGTTTTGGATTTATTATCCTTCATAACACACGAGGTCAACTAGTCTACCTTCTGCAACCGTACAAAATTTATTTGATTAGAATATATCTAATAATCTCAGTGTGTCAAACTTAATTATAATATTTTTAAAATTATCCCTCGTGGGAAAATGTTACTAATAAAGATGAGAGAGAGTATGAGAAAAATATACAAGATAAAGAGTATTATAGACAATTAATACTAGAATAATTCTACAAACACAAACTATTTTATAAACATTTTATAAACTGCTGATCATGTGACATAATCCATCTCAGCATATTGATCAACAAATTATTTTAATGTAATCTTCGGCCCCACACAATATGCTGAGATGGAGTATGTCACATTAGCAGTTTATAGAATATTTGTAGAATAGGTTGTGTCTGTAGCATTATTTTTAATACTCCCCCCGTCCTAGGATAAAAGTCCTGGTTGATTTTTTGCGCATATTAAGAAAGGATAAAATGAAAAAATTGTCCATATTTAAATTTTTATTTAATTGCATAGTTTTTTGCACATTACTAGTGATGCTCTATAAATATGCATAGAAAATAGAAATATAACAATTAATAATAAGAGTATTATAGTAGGCAAATTGTTGTAAATAATACTAGAACATTTAAGGTAAGTAGATATTTAACTTGAGACTACCTGAAAAAGTAATAAAAAATTTATACTGAAATGAGGAGAGTAATATTATATAGAGAATAATTATTTTCTTAATTTTTGTGCTTAACTCTAAAACGTTGAGACGAAGGGAGTACTATCATGATTGCATGAAATTTAGACCGTTTAGAAAAGGACGTGAAAACGTTCATGCTTAGAAGATCAGTCAATGTCCCTAGTTCAAAGGATAATAAAAAATATTCCATCAATTCTAAAATAGGATTAATATTAATTTTTTGAAATAAATTTGACATATTTTAAATTTAAAATAAAATTGAATTAATTTAGTTTTCGTATGACATAAATATTAAAAAAATATTTATATAATTATATTACTTACAGGATTTATTATTTCAAAATCTAAATAAATTACCTCAATTTTAAAGATAAAAATATTTTAAATTAATTTTAAACAATTAAATCAGATGCCGGTCGGGTGTTGCACTGAAATTGGTGGTCCATCATTAAGTAATGTTGCCGTACGAGACAATTTTGGTTGCCTCCCTATGCAACATGCATGCATCTAGACATGGTGCAAGTTATGGAATTGACCAAATTTAAGCTAACAAATTTTTACCCTGTTTTTCCTTCAATTTTACCATCTTAAATATTTTTTCCACAAAAAGATAACTAATTAGTGTGAAATTTTTGAAATTGGTCCGACGTGGTTCAAATTCATTTCATTTAGTTAATTACTCTATCTGTTCCTTAATATAGGTCGTTTTAGAGAAATGCTTTTGTTCTTTAATATAAGTCGTTTGAGAATTTCAAGTAAGCATTAATTGCTTAGTTTCTAATATTATCCCAAGTGTTAAATGTAACTTTGGTTCTCTCACTATTTTTTATCCAATAAATAACAAACTCTTCTTTCAATACAAGGGCAATATAGACAATTGATATTATAGTTAATGGTATACAATCATTACCTTAATACTTGTGCACAACCCTAAAACGACCTATATTAAAGAACGGGGAAAGTATCATCTTATAAACTTGTAACTCGTGCGAGATGGCCTAATTTTTTATATGTTTTTTACACGTGGTGTGAGATATTTTATCCCTTTCTTTTTTTGGCGATTGAAATTAATTTTAACTTAAATTTGTTATTTTTTCGTAGTTATATATTAAGTTTATTATCAATTAAATTAATTCAATTATAGGATTTTCTTTTAAGTGGTTATATATGTGACGCCCCCAAAATAGGTATACATCACCTATTCTGAGTCGCCAAATATATAGTGCATGAAATCTGAATACAATCTTAAATATACTGACACGAAATGTGAGTTTTAATACAAATATTGTCTTGAAGATGATATTCAAACTCAAAATAAGTCCTTAATACATTTATTAATACACTATTTCATAGAATAATGAGGACTATTAATGCTATCCTCTGAACCGTCACTCCGTTCCCCGACTAGTCCCTGCTACGTTCTCATTTCCTGAAGAGAACAATGAAAGTAAAAGGGTGAGCTCAACTAGCTCAGTAAGAAATATTATGACTAAGATAATGCAGAATAAATTATCGTTAGCCTTCAACAGTGTTAAACTGATACAATATAACAAACATCAAGTTTAACTGCAGCGAAACAAACAATATATTAAAAGAGTCAAGTAGAGATAAAATCTACTATCTTTTATGATTTAAAAGGTTTTTCATCACTTTTATTGTTGAGACTCAGCTTAATAAATAAACTACATCATCCCTGCACTATGGCCAAGGATATTCATTAATATCACAACCACAAATTATCCATGCACTACGTGTTAGGTTTGTAATATTCATGAACGCAATCAAATTGCAAAAATAAGCGGAAACGTGTAAAAATCAGAGTTTAAAATTTTTTACAAACCATATACCCGGATCACCCTTTATGCACAATTATTAATTAAACGAAAAAATATGAATAAGAAACATACCCTTGAAGATCCGAAGCTTCCTCGAGTGCAAGTTCACCTCGATCCTTTTCGTGTTCAACTTGAATCCACCGGGTTTGGTTCCTTCCTTTGATCAAAGTTAGCCACCCAGTGTTTGGCCTCTGGGGTGATCCACCAAGGAAGAAGAAGATTCAAGAAGATGGTATTTGGCAAAACCCTAGTTTTCTATCTCTATGAAAAGAACGTCTCTCGACTTTTGGAATTATTACTATTATTCTTGATATCGATATAAGACTTTTCTTATAAAGATATCAAGTAACCTATTAAAATAAGGTATTATTTAATTAAACCCTTTTAATTAAAGGGGCTCCCTAATCTTATTAGGGATAATTAATTAAACTCCTTTAACTAATTTTCCTTCCTAATCCAATCGAGAATAAATGAGAGTACTTATATTAAATTAATTCCTAAACTCTTTTAGAAATTAAAATAATAATAATAATTGTAATAATATTAATAAGACTCCTCTTATTAATTTATATTTAATATTTCTAAAATATTAAATAATAAATATTAAGCTATTTAATTTATTCTATCACCATAGATTAAATTAAATATACATAACATATTATTACGATTATGCCATTAACTTCTTAAATAATTATTCTTCCTTTTTATGGTGTGACCCTTTAGGTTCTCCATATTAAACCAGGTTGTGAATAAATCAATTAGAACAATTCTAATCTTATTTAAATAAATAAATTAAATAATTAATTTATTTAAATAAATAATATTTATTCTCTGATAATGGGATAAGCCTCCCTAGCGATCAACGACTTTTTTCGGATAATATAGATTTTAACATTAATCATAAAAGAACCTTTGAGTAAATAGTTACAAATGCTGATTCAATCCTTCCACCATACAATGTCCCAATTAAATATAAGGCATGGAATTACTATCAAGTCTTATTTTATTTAATTATATGTATTTCGACTCTTAAATGCATGAACTCAAATAATGCAAATTAGAAACTCCTTTCTAATTTCATTATGCCTTAACCAAGGACTCTTGGGTTGTCATTTATCGAATCACATAGACATTTCTCTTCTTTTATTAAAAGTGGTAGATTCTTTATTGATCATATATTATCTCCATATACAACTTGTTATACCCAAGCATACCCTTTGATATACCCTAAGGGTCTTAAGGAATAAGTCAAAGTATAACTCATCATACACAAGATACTATGATGATCTCAAGTCCAAGGATCACTTGTCTTACTATCACTACTGAGAATTCCTATTGACGAGCAAGTAAAACTCCATTAGGTATTCCTTAGGCGAGTCACGTTCGATGAACTTATTCTCTAATAAGCACCTACATACTTGCTTTAGTGTCTCCACACAAATGATCATGAGATCGATCATCCTCATCCAATGAAGCAAGCAACATATGTACCCGATCTATCCGGATTTACTAATCCCCAATTTAGTAATCCAACGATTGGGAGCTATTTTAGTTTTAAGCTTTCTAAGAATTTAGATCTCATTAGAATGATCATCATCATTATTCTAAAAGCATTGCTTAAAACTATGGGTTTATCACATATTATAAAAGCAACATCATGTAGATAATTAAAAAGCCTTTAATAAATTAATACTTTTTATTAATAAATGAATAAGATTGTTACAAAGTATATGCTTTATCATCAAACATGATTGGCTTGTATGCGTACTACTTTCAATCTCCCACTTGCACTAAAGTCAATCGTCATGGTATCTCATACTCATCTTCTCTAAGTGACGATTATCCTGCTGTTGGATAAGCTTTAGTTAATGGATATGTAATGTTGTTCATGAGAGTCCACTATCTCTATAGTGATTTCCCATCTTTCAATGATTCTAATAATCAAATGAAAGTGCCACAACACATGTTTAGATCCAAGATGAGACTAAGGAACTATTCCTAGTTCTGTAATGAACTTTTAATCCAAACAATCAACTTGCAGCTTCATTTATAGCTATATACTTTGTCTTTATCACTAAACTAGCAACCTTTTGCTATTTGGAACCTTTCAAATTCACTACACCACTTTATTCAAGGTAACACTTTACCTTAAAGTGGATTTTGATCGTCTTGAGTGCATACGAAAAACTTGAGTCCATAAAGCCCTCTAGTTTTAATTCGGACCCACCATGTATGCTCACATCCTTAGTGCTTGGTAAGAACTTTAAGATGTTTTTCAACTTTGTCTTCTGGTGATCTTCTCGAATATGACCGATCAACATTAGGTCTTGTATATTTCATTGCATACATGATAGTCACTCATGCGATCTCTCTTTTGAGTCTCGTGGGGACTATAAAGAGATACACTCCATAGCTCATCAACATGAGACATCTCTTGGGTTTGCCATGCTAAACGACTTTAGCATCAAATGAATATCGTTCCTTGGGTTAAGTTGAGCATCCTTTTAAATCTATCTATATAGATTTGCATCCCCAATTACGATACTCTTCCCAAATCATTCATGAAGGAATATTTAGACAACTTTATCTTTACTGATTATAGCATTGGTATGTCATTCCTTATCCGTAGTATATCAACATATAATACTAGGAATGTCACGACGCTCCCACTGACCATTTTGTACACACTAGGTTCATTCTTATTTGTGATAAAATCAAACTCTTTTGATTTTTTTTCATCAAAACGAATGTTCCATTTTGAAGCTTTGCTTCAATCAATTTCTCTGAGTGTCTACAACACTTACCTCATCGTATGTAATAAGCGGATCATCATCTTCTATGATGTGTACATCATCATCATCATCTATGATGAATCCATACCTCCCGTATCTTGATGCTTATTCGATTTGATTATCGGTTGTGGTATAATAGGTCTATCTACGAGTTCCTCTTATTTGACTTATAGTATTTTGTGGTTCTTGAACTCTTCAAGATCTATTATCCTCCCACTAGCCCTTTTAATGATAAACACCTTTATCTTAGAAGCGTGTGTTTCGTAACAAACACCTTTTGCTAAGTAGAATTATAGAACATATACCCTAAACTTACTTTAGGATGTCCCACAAATCTGTACATGTCAAATCTTGTCCCAAGCTTATCCTTCGAAACCTTTTCACATAAGTTGGACATCCCCTTATCTCAACATACTTAAGATTAGGAATCCTCCCTGTCCATAACTTTTATGGAGTCATGGGGCTGGATTTTGAGGTTACCTTTTCGTGAATGTCGACCATTTCTAGGACATGATCTGAAGGATCTTTGGAATATCGGTAAAATCATTTTGGACCGTACCGTGTTCAACAAGGTATGAATTTTCTTTTCAGATACTTCAATCAATTATTACGTATCATGAGGTGTCCATTATGAGAAAAACCATTTGAGATGATCTAGAAACTTATTGCACAAGTATTTATTCCTTGATCTAATCAAAAAATCTTAATACTTTGCCAATTTGTTTCATTTCTGAATTCTTTGAACCTTTCAAATAATTCATACTTGTATTTCAGAAAATACACACATTCAACTCTTTGAATGATCATCTCATTTTCTTATACTAGTTTGTTCAATTTGCAAAATATATTTTTCACGTAAATCAGTATACAAAATCCATTAAGTAATATTTCAGATTCTATACAAAACATTATTATTATAAATAGAACAACAATTGTTCTTAATTATAATACCAAAATTTTATTGTCCAACAATAAAATGGAAATAATGTTTCTAACAAGAATTGGAATCTGATAACAACTTATTAACTTAATAGATTTGCCGTATATGCGATCTTTAAACTATAAGTTTCTATAGCTAATCGTGCAACCTTTGCTTCATTTTCCACATATGATTACTTATCTTTGTTTAACTTTCTACTTACATTTGGTCCTTTCATAAATCTATATTTATGATAACCAAAGTCGGTATCCAATACCCAAGTAGAACATTGACTTAAAAAAAATTATTTTAAATCATGAACAAATTTGTATTTGTAACCAAAACTTCACTAAGCTTCTTTGGTTAGCCTCTGCAAGATGCTTCTTCAGTTTTCTTTTCAATGTCGGGCTTATTGTAGTGGAAGCAAACTCCTTTCTTTATCCGTATCGATTTTGTTCTTATTATCCTTTGTTTATGCCTTTACATTTTACCTTCTTTGAATCGTTCTTCTTTTGGAAGATCCTTTGGCCCCTACCAAGAAGACATGGTCTTTCTTGGTTGAAAGTGACTCTCAACATTTTCAAAATGTTAAGCAAATCAACCAAAGGCGATATCTAGCTTGTTCGTATGAAAAATTCACAACAATTGTGAAAGGAGTCCGGGGTGAGTGCAAGATCAAATCTTGGCTCAACTCTCCATCCATGAAAAAACTAGTTGTCCTAATTGATCAATCAAATTGATTATGTTAAGAACTTTTTATGCATCTATATAGTGCCATTGGCCATTCTAGATCGGAAGAGCTCCTTAGATATCGATATCTATCGGTCCTACTTTCCTCACCATCAACTACTTGATGTGCGGGAATATAGTAGGAGCATCCATAGTTTCATCTTTGTGGCTGAAGCTCGTTACTCGTTGATCGATGCGAGGATGGTGCATTGAGCCAATCATGCATCATCTTGCCACTTTCTAAAAGTAGCAATCTCTTCCTCGGGAGGCATTATGCGCAACCATTGCGAGGATAGGCGTATTAAGGACATAAGATAGCTTTTCGACTATGAGAACTATTCTCAAATTTCTTAACCAATCCGTTTAATTGATTACGGTTAATTTAGCATCTAATATGCTTCGATGATAGTAATTTTAGACATTGTAAAATTACAGAAATGAATTTGTAATTAACAACATTTTAACATACATTCTTTTATTAATTACCAAAATAAATTAGGTCTTGTTTTAAATTGGTATCTCCCACTATTTTCTTCAAACTATATTACCTTCACTTATATAGTTCGGCAAAAATCTAATTAAAGATTTGCTAGTGAGAATAAGGATCCCATTTCAAATGTATATAGCCTTGTGGTGACACAACAAACTATATATAAATAAATAGGTAGACAACTTTTGTCAATTACATCAACTATCTGACTCCTTTTCTTTTGCCTCTTAGATTATTTTGATCAGTGGTGGCACATCCAGAATCAAAATTATCCAAGTTAAGTTCGACCTAGCACTCTATATATTCAAAAAGAAAAATATCATCCTTGTGGTGACACAACAAAACAATATTGTTCAATTTTCTTTATAAGCATCAAATGTGATAAATTAACATCTTAAATACTTAATACTTGCCTTGTGGTGACACAACAAACTCATATTAAATATTTAATACTCTATTAATTTTATCATGCTGTAGAAAGCGGCGTTCGATATTCCAAATATCTTTGAGCGCTTAGGACTTAATATAAAAAATTGAGGGTTTGTTATTAATTTATCTCATCTTGTTTAAGCGGCATGCATATATATATATAAAATACGTCGTATTAATGAACATGCGAAGCATGTTTGCATAATATATAATATATATAGTATAAGCATGCACATATAGAATACTATATTCTACCCGAATTGATTATGGACTTTTATTCTAGTTTAGTTCACTAGAGCCACCAAGTGAACCAAAAGGTCAAACCCCAGGGGTGCAAGAAATAATATTTAAATATAACTATTACATTTAAACCCGGGTTCCATTACAAACGGGTCTTCAAGCGCTCCTTGCTCCTTGATCTCCAATTTTTCAAAATTAATTCTAACTATTCCTATTACAAAACTATTTAAAATAAATAGAAACCTTGATCGTGATCGAGGGAAGTACATAGGAGGAGATAGAATTTACATTAAGAAAAATTAGAGAAGGCGAATCTCTGTAGACCCCATTTAATAAAACCCATACATTCAATGCATCCAACTAAAATAAAATCCAATCACATTGGTCAATAATCCATAATCAATCCCATTTATTATCATACACATCATCATATGCATCGATAAATAACATTCATCTTATGAATAATAAACATTTAATATATATATTGATATCATTTAATGGGCAAATTTAGTTAGTATAAAATCTAATTTTGAATCAAAATAAACTCCTTTATTTTAATCCAAATTTAAATCAAAATAAAACTATTTTATTTTAATTTATCTAATTTTGAATAAAATAAACTATATTATTTTAATCAAAATCTTTAATCAAAATAAACTCTTTTATTCTAATTAATTATGGAATCCAATTCCATGTAAAAAAAAATTTTATTAAAAGAAACACGGATTATCTTTCTTATTCACAAATAAACTCCTTTATTTTGAATAATATGAAATCTTATTTCATATCTAAATAAACTCCTTTATTTAAGGAAAGACTGATTCTTTTTCCTATTCACAAATAAACCTTTTTATTTTGAATAATATGAAATCTAATTTCATATCAAAATAAACTCCTTTATTTAAGGAAAAATAGAATCCAATTTCAACTCCAATTAGTTATCATGGAATCCAATTCCAACTCTAATTAGTTAGCATGAAATTTAATTTTAAAATTAAAATAAAATTTTTATTTTAAGATTAAAATAAACTTTTTATTTTAATTATAAAATAATTAATATATATATATATATATAAGTATATATTAACATAAAGAATCATGATCTGGATCATTCCACGTGACAACCACTTTGAAACATGTTAATATAATTTATATATATATAAGTATTAATAGTTACTGATAACATATATATCAGTACTGATAACAACCATATTTAAAGACTTATATATATTAATTATACCAACGCGTATTAACGCAATAGCATGCTCAAATATTAACATACATGTAATCAAACACACCACGATCAATGGAAAAAAAAAAGGATTACTGCTTTTGAAAAAGAGAAAAAGAGCTTTGATTCATTGTGAGTTAGTTCGTGACTTTGATTTTTTAGTTTTTTTTTTAAATTTTATACAACAAAATTATGCCCAATTAAATTATTCTAAACGCATATCAATATACATATCAAATCAAACAATTAATAATTAGCATAAAGGTTTGGCTCGATGCCACCGTTAGGTTTAGTAATATTCATGAACGCAATCAAATTGCAAAAATAAGCGGCGTGTAAAAATCGAGTTTAAAATTTTTACAAACCATATACGGGATCACCCTTTATGCACAATTATTAATTAAGCGAAAAAGATGAATAAGAAACATACCCTTGAAGATCCGGCTTCTTCTCGTACAAGTTCACCTCCATCCTTTTCGTGTTCAACTTGAATCCACCGGGTTTGGTTCCTTCCTTTGATCAAAGTTAACCACCCAAGTGTTTGGCCTCTGAGGTGATCTACCAAGGAAGAAGATGATTCAAGAAGATGGGTATTTGGCAAAACCCTAGTTTTCTATCTCTATATAAAAGAACGTCTTCTCCAACTTTTGGAATTACTCGTATTCTTGATATACGATATAAGACTCTTCTTATAAAGATATCAAGTAACCTATTAAAATAAGGTATTATTTAATTAAACCCTTTTAATTAAAGGGCTCTCTAATCTTATTAGGGATAATTAATTAAACTCCTTTAACTAATTTTCCTTCCTAATCCAATCGAGAATAAATGAGAGTACTTATATTAAATTAATTCCTAAACTCTTTTAGAAATTAAAATAATAATAATAATTGTAATAATATTAATAAGACTCCTCTTATTAATTTATATTTAATATTTCTAAAATATTAAATAATAAATATTAAGCTATTTAATTTATTCTATCACCATAGATTAAATTAAATATACATAACATATTATTACAATTATGCCATTAACTTCTTAAATAATTATTCTTCCTTTTATGGTGTGACCCTTTTTAGTTCTCCATATTAAACAGTTGTGAATAAATCAATTAGAACAATTCTAATCTTATTTAAATAAATAAATTAAACAATTAATTTATTTAAATAAATAATATTTATTCTGATAGGGATAAACCTCCCTAGCGATCAACGACTTTCCGGATAATATAGATTTTAACATTAATCATAAAAGAACCTTTGAGTAAATAGTTACCGTGCAATTCAATCCTTCCACCATACAATGTCCCAATTAAGTATAAGACATGGAATTCTTGTCAAGTCTTATTTTATTTAATTATATGTATTTCGACTCTTAAATGCATGACTCAAATAATACAAATTAGAAACTCCTTTCTAATTTCATTATTACCTTAACCCGAGGACTCTTTGGGTTGTCATTTATCGAATCACATAGGACATTTCTCTTCTTTTATTAAAAGTGGTAGATTCTTTATTGATCATATATTATCTCCATGTATGACTTGTTATACCCAAGCATACCCTTTGATATACCCTAAGGGTCTTAAGGAATAAGTCAAAGTATAACTCATCATACACAAGAATCTATGATGATCTCAAGTCCAAGGATCACTTCTCTTTACTATCACTACTGAGAATTCCTATTGACGAGTAAGTAAAACTCCATTAGGTATTCCTTAATGAGTCACGTTCGATGAACTTATTCTCTAATAAGCACCTACATACTTGCTTTAGTGTCTCCACACAAATGATCGTGAGATCAATCATCCTCATCCAATGAAGCGAGAGCAACGTATGTACCAATCTATCCTGGATTTACTAATCCCCAATTTAGTAATCCAACGATTGGGAGCTATTTTAGTTTTAAGCTTTCTAAGAATTTAGATCTCATTAGAATGATCATCATCATTATTCTAAAAGCATTGCTTAAAACTATGGGTTTATCACATATTATAAAACAGCATCATGTAGATAATTAAAAGCCTTTAATAAATTAATACTTTTTATTAATAAATGAATAAGATTGTTACAAAGTATATGCTTTATCATCAAACATGATTGGCTTGTATGCATACTACTTTCACTACGGGCCAAGGATATTTGTGTATTCATCAATGGTCATGATCATGTCCACAACTGTCCATCAATGCACTTTCTACGGCCAATGAGGACTTTTACCACATCATTTGTAACATTACTACCATGATTATCTTAGAATAATCCTCGGTCATAATCATACCAAGTCCATCTATGCACCTTTCTGAGCCACGATGACTTTCAACATAATATAAACATGAGAATGATAGCAATGATATAAGAATTCAATAAAACAAGTTCAAGAATTAATTTATCCAAGAACCAATAACGTCCAAATTGTCAACATGATACTCCTTTGTGGAGTAAAATTCAAGAATGCTCAGAAGAATATTTTCAGGAAAAGATACTGGATGAAGCGTAAATATCAAAGATATTCCACTAATTTCATGAAGTATAAAAGCCAAAACTTTAACCAACTGAGTATAATAAAGAATGGAATAACAAAAGAAATCACCAGTACGTCGATACACCAACGAATAATAACTAATGGAACCGTGTCACGCGTAAGCATACAACAAGATATTCAACGAATAAAAATAATGGAACCAGTCGTGCGTAAGCGCACGAATGGGATATTCCAATGAGAATAATAAAAATGGAATAACGGAAGAATTTCACTATGTATGCGGTGATTGCAAGATGTATGCATTATTCTAACATAATAATAAAGAATGGAATGACCGAAGAATTTCACCAATTTAAAACTAATATTCCCCGACCAATCGAATATTCCCTGTTAAAACGAATATTACCCACAACTATAATATTATCTCAAATCCACACTATAATTTTGAAAAAAATATTTCGAGAAATTTAAATGTTTATTCATAAAATTTGGGGTCTCACAATATAAACAAATATTATATATATATATATATATATATATATATATATATATAGAAAAAATCTCTCCAGCGAACCAGAAAAAATGAACCAAAGACGAACTGGCTATAGCGATGATTCTTCCGTTGCTAAATCATAGAAAGACCGATTTTTTGAGTTATAGCAATAAAGACTGAATCACGCCATAAGCGCTATAGCGTCGACTTTATCTATATAATGACAGATTAAATCGTCGTTATAGTCGGTTCGTTGACAAACCAATCTGTTGAAGAAGCGAACTGTATGTATATATATAATTAATTATATATTTTTTATAACGACAGACCGAATCGTCGCTAAATGGGGGTAAGCATGGAATGTAAAATAAAGTAGTGATATTTATGTATGTATATAGGTTTCGTTTGATATAGTAATAACATACACCAAGTAGTAGAGTAGATTGTGGGTTAGTCGTCTATGCAAAAAATTTGAACATACAAAATAAATATTGATGACCAACCAAGATAGTTGAATTTAGGAACCTCTCTTAAATTGTTATATACAAGTTTGATAGCACGTGCGAGGCACAATCTAGTTTATATAATTTTTTTCACAAAATTTTGATAAATTTTTATTGACATAATACATATATAATGTTGAAGATCATTTGTATTAAGATCATATTTACAATTGTATAATACATTAAAAAGAAATAGATATGTAAGCAAGTTGACATTAATACTTTATATGATTTTATTTTACTTTATTATGAAATTCATCCATGCATGTAAATATAGAAATGAAATTATAATTATATATTTATTATATTTGAGCATATATTATTATTATTATTATTATTATTATTATTATTATTATTATTGTTATTGTTATTGTTATTGTTATGATTATGATTATAATTATGATTGTATAATTTGTATTTAAATATTATAAGTGATTACTAACTAAATTAATTTGGATAAGATCTTATGTTGCCTTGTTATAAATAAGTATAGAATTGTAGATTTGTAAATTTATTGATATTAAAAAAGTCTATTTATTTTTTATCTTTAATAATAATAAGTATTTAATTTATAATAATGATATGATCTTTGAAATTATGTTCTAAGACCCGACTTTTAATAAATAAAACTTAAGTTTATTTATAAATATTATTCTAATTAATATATAAGGTGTTAAATTGATATAAAAAAGTTAAAGTTAAGGATGATAAGTACAAATTATAAGAAGAAAAAAAAATACTCCATTCGTTCTTTAATATAGGTCATTTTAGAGTTGTGCACAAGTATTAAGGTAATGATTGTATAGCATTAATTATAATATGAATTGTCTATATTGCCCTTATATTGGAATAAGAGATTGTTATTTATTGGACAAAAAATAGTGAGAGAACCAAAATTATATTTAATACTTAGGGTAATATTGAAAACTAAGCAATTAATGCTTACTTGAAATTCTTAAACGACTTATATTAAGAAACAAAAAAATTTCTCTAAAACGACTTATATTAAGAAATGGAGAGAGTAATAAAATATTCAGTAAACAATCAATTATTGGTCGATCCCATAACTAAATAATTGTTAGATACATAAAACAACAAGAATAATCTTTTAAAACATTTAAATCATTGTTGGAGTTTTGGTGAAGTACATGAAGATTTAAATCATTGAATTTACTCCCTCTGTTCAGGCTGTTCCTAAATAATTGATGTTTAAGGACGTTGCACAAAGATTAAGAACGTATTTAATATTTTAAAATATTCCTAATATACCCTTAATTAATACCCTATTAAATTATTATCTCCCCCATTACTTCACAACTTTTCAATTTCTTGAAATAATGTTAAATGGAGTATAGTTTAATGAATATGGAACATCAACTTTAAACAAGAGAAAGAGTGAAAAATAATTAAGGTGAGTATTAATGAAGCTAATAATGACAAGGGTAAAATTGAAAAAAATGTAATAAAAACATATTGATTTCTTAAAATATCAAATACTAGTATTTTGAAACAAAATTATTCTTTTAAAACGGAACATTAAATAATATGCATCGATAATGAGAACCATGATTACTACTTGTAGGTTATACTATTGATTACCATGATCAAAATAGACAAATTATCATGTGGGTCACCAATCCCATGGAAGCAATAGTAAGTGATCAAAATGATTGGTTTAATATTTTACTACTATTACTCACATCCACATTTGTAATCTATTCCTTCCTTTCTCAAAAGGGCAGAACAAGGTTTGAAAATTTAGGTTAATAGAGTATTGGAATTAACAAAAGGAGATTGGGCACTGAAAGGTTGAGGTGGGTTCTAAATTTCATAATTCCTTTCTCACTTAGTTTTGGTCCACTAAAAACTTTATGACTTATGGTTGGCTTTAGTTTACTAAAAGTATGAGCAATGAATCTTGCACCAAATAAGGACAATATATAGGCTTGGATTAACCATTTGGAGCCCTTTAGAAAATGAGTGGGTACTCAACTATTTATAACAATGAGGACACTACCTTTATATTTGGTTATTTTGACTACTTTATATATATTAAAGTACAATAGTTTTAAATTTAATAATTTCATATATAGACATCTACCTAAAATGTTAATTTATTAAAACATATATATCTTCAACAAGAGTGATTAGTATGAAATTAATTTTGGTCAATTAACCAATAAAGCGTCGACACGCAGGTCGAGAGGTAATATATCTCCGCGTGTCACTGTTACCATGAAATTAATTTCATGGTAACCGGATCTATCTTCAACAATCTCGTGATCTCTCCATTCATATCGATATCAAATTTTCCTTTCAATTTTTAATCACCTTGTATACAGATGTGAAATTTTATTATCACGCGATACATCAACAACAACAAGAATTACCTGGACATGTTTATAAGCCCCTTTTTTCCTAATATTCACTAATATTGTTTTATTTATCAAACTATTATGTCTAAAGTTAGTGTTTTAGTACTTTCTCTATACCATGTGCCGTACATCTTGGGATGGCTGAGATGGGCTGATGATTAAAATCAGCCCAACACAATCAAAGCCCGATCACCCTAAAAAATTGGGATGATCTCGGGTTGACCATTTGGAGTTTCTTTTTTATTTTAGGGAAAAGAAATTGAGTGCATATTAACATTTGCCTAAGAGCAAATGGAACAATTAAGATGTGGGACTTAGATAAATAATATATAGATTTGGCCACTATTCAATTAAGTACATGGAACAATGTCACTATTATTCTCAATAAATATGACATTAACTCAGGTTATGTAAATGAGATTTGTTGACTCTTTTCATTAAGATTTGAAGTTTTAATAAGAGATTTGGGTTTTTTTTCTATAAAATATTCCTTCACTGCTAAATTTAATATAAAAATATATGTGTGATGTAGTAGATTATGTTGTTGTCATTAACCAATCTCTCTGTATATCTATATATTTTGTAGTTGCAATTTGACAGAAATATTTTATAATACATAATAACAATTCTTGTAGTTGTAGTTGGACATAAAAGTTTGGCAATACATAGCGCAATTTTTAATACGAAGAGAAAAGGAAAAGGAAATCGGGGTTGAAGTCGGGATCGGGATCGGGATCGGGATCGGGATCGGGTCACGGGTCACGGGTCGGGGTTGGGGGAACTGATATTTTCGAATCCGATTAGTGCTGACATACAGAAATAGATCACGACTCAGTCTGCGTGTCGACATTGTATATTGATTAATTCACCAAAATTAACTTCATGCTAACCATTTTTAATATTTTTACATAAAAAATTGATAATTTCACATGATCCCTCTCATATTAATAAAAGTAGATCCCACCTCCATATAAAAGAGACTCATGCGAAAATATAAATTTTCATGAACATATTAACATTGTGCACATATAGTGAGTGATGTTACTACTTACTAGGGAGACAAACAATAATATAAATGATAATGTTGAATTATTGCACTAAAGACTTGCAAATTTGGGAGACAACTAAAATTTGTAAAAGAGGAGAAATTAGAGAAAATGGAAAATAAAAAAAAAATAGGATAAAAAAGAAAGTATAATAAAAAAACTAATGCCTAGCTCCTGTTAATATGCATAACAACCGATGTGGGACCCAAAGTCTTTAAGCAATTGTATCTTCTGTTTCTTCACATTAATACACCAACCGGTTATTATTCTTAGCAATTAAGCAAGTCATTAATGATATAAAAATTAATATTTTTACATGAATTTTTAATATTTTAACATAATTTTCTCTCATATAAGAAGAAAGTAGGTTCCAGTCCACCTTATCAAATACTCATGTAAAACTTGTGCTAACAATTTAATTTGCATGTCACTAGTGCTGGCATGGGTAATAAATTTATTCATGTTGAATGATTACAGAAAATACTTGCACATTTGAGAGAATTAAAATTTTTAATTGAGGATAAATTAGAGAAAATAAAAAATAAAAATAGAATTATATATGTTCAAATGTGGGTGGCGATTATATTAAAATGTAGAGAATTGAATCATGTTATATTAAAAATTTAGGGATATATAATATTTTCTTAAAAATTAAGAATGACCATAACATAACATAAAAAATTAAGTTATACATTAATACATATAACAAAAACTAGCGAGCTTTAATTTATATATATATATAGACAGACAATGATCCATAGTATCTATCTGCTAGGAATCAAAAAATATCATATAGCATCTTAACCTTCCATTACAAAAATATAGGGCTGAGATTTAAAATTGTCTTCCTCCGTCCGCTAGTAATTATAGCGGATTGGATTAAAATCAATTTTGAACATTTATGTCCCCACTAAGCCAAATCAGCGCATGAGGAGGAAAAAAATGTCACATCCGCTAGTATACTAGAATTACTAGCGGACGGATTAATTATTTACTCAGCAGCTTAAGTGTTACTCAACAACACATCTGTTAACTTTCCATTTTAAATCTCAGTCTTTCATTTTTGTAATGGAAGGTATAGATGTTATATGTCAATTTTTGATCCATAACAAATAGATGTTATGGATCATTGCCCTATATATAGAACAGCGAACCGGCTATAAGAACAATTTTTCTCGTTGCTATAACATACAAAACCGACGACATAGTTATGACGATGTTTCGAACCGTCACTATAACCGATTAACTTTTGATTCACTGTTTAAGATTTGCTGAAGAACATGCATATATATATATATATATATATAGAGAGAGAGAGAGAGAGAGAGAGAGAGAGAGAGAAGCCCCTTTCGGGTAAGTACCACTCGCATGCGGATGGTAACAAAATTCATATGTATTAATTGTTTAACATCTTACCTACCCATTGAATAAGTGAGTTATTAAATATATACTCTCTCCGTTCCTTAATCGTTTTAGATTTCTGCACAAATATTAAAGAAACGATTGTATAGCATTAACTATAATATCAATTAACTATTTTGTCTTTGTATTGGAAGAAGAGATTGTTATTTATTGGACAGAAAATAGTGAGAGAACCAAAGTTTCATTTAATATTTGGGGTAATATTGGAAACTAAGTAATTAATGCTTACTTGAAATTTTAAAACGACTTATATTAAGAACAAAACATTTCTAAAAAACGAATTTATATTAAGGAATCGAAAATAATATATATATATATATATATATATATATATATAGAGAGAGAGAGAGAGAGAGAGAGAGAATTAATACATGAATCATGGGGAGAGACAGAAAATTAATAAAACATACTCCATCCGTTCCTTAATATAGGTCGTTTTTAGGTTATCTGACAAAGATAAGGTAATGATTATATACCATTAACTATAATATCAATTATCTATATTGTTTTCAGACGGAAGAAGAAGAGTTTGTTATTTATTGGACAAAAAATAGTGAGAGAACCAAAGTTACATTTAATACTTGGGATAATATTGAAAACTAAGCAATTAATGCTTACTTGAAATTCTCAAACTATTTATATTAAAGAACAAAAATATTTTTTTAAAACGACTTATATTAAAGAACGAACGGAGTACATAGAAATTTTGTTACCGCCCGCATGCGGGTGGTACTTACCAGAAGGGGGTTCTCTCTCTATATATATATTTATCAGCATAACGTACATATTAAGCCTCAATTAATTAAGCTATAGGATAAAGGTTGCGAGCTAAACGTGGCTTCGCCCATGCAAGAACTGGGTTGGCAAGAAAGAGATCTGTCTTAGACTCAAGCAGGTCAATTTTTGTCATATTTGGTGGAACACTCCAAGTAAACCCTTGAAGAAGCCTAGCCAATAGCATAGTGGTGATGTTAGTCCCAAGTGTCACCCCGACACAACCACGCATTCCACTGCTAAACGACAACATTTTAAACTCCGAATCCGTGAGGGCCACGTTGGAGCCATCGCTCTTGAGGTGACGCTCAGGGATGAACTCGAGAGGATCCTCCCAGACCTTAGGATTTCGACCGAGTCCAGGTCGACTCACTAACAAGTGACTTCCCTTGGGAATGGAGTAGCCGGCGACGACCGTATCGACAACCGCCACGTGTGGTATGTTGAATGGTGCAACTGGGTGGAGGCGAAAAGACTCTTTTGCACATGCTTTGACATAGTTGAGTAATGGGAGATCGGATTCGTTCACATGCCTATCCCTCCCAACCACATGCTCTATCTCTTTTGTAGCCCTTTCCAGTAATTCGGGTTTATTGAGCATCTCAGCAAGTGCCCATTCGGTAGCATTTGATGGATTGTCCACGGTTGCTAGCATTAGTTCCTGCATGTGAATTCATTTCAACAATTTAAGTATATATATATAATTATATATATATATACTATGGATAAAAAATGGTCAAATATTATCTCCACCTTACATTACAATTATCAACGGGTGTAATATAATATCCATACAATTTCTCCAATTCTGTTAAGTACGGTAACATTTCTAAATAAGCCTAGTATAGCACTTCTCTCAAATAAGCCTAGTTTGACCTAACAAGTTATTTCTCCTTGTATAGCACTTCAAGTTTTATTTTTGAAGTTGATTGAAGCTTTGCCAAATTTCTAACACCTAGTTATGAATTGAATTCCCAGATGGAAGAGGTTTATTCTGGAGAGAAGATATTATCCAACAAGTCACCATACTATTAAACTGCAAAGGTGCCTGATATATGTGGTTTTCTCCCGATCGAACTTGTTTGGGAAATAAGGGGTGCCGACTTCACTATATCACCTGTTCATCATGCCGCCATTGGTTTAATTCATCCATCCCGTGGCATCTCAATCAGATTAGAATTATTAACAGAATTGGAGAAATTGTATGGATATTCCAAATTTTTTTCAAGTCCGCTAGTTTAACTAGTAGAAAGCCAGTAATATTTTTTAATCCCCACCGTTGATAATTATAATGTAAGGTGGAGATGTTATTTGACCAATTTTGATCCATAACAAAAACATGCTAAAAGTAGGCAAATATATAATCTCTACCTTCCATTAGAATTATAAACGGATGGGATTTAAAAACAAATATCATTGTCCGCTAGAAAGTTTAGCGGATGGTATTAAAATTTTGTTTATACCAAAATGCCCCCATAACAACGAGCCTTGGAAAATAATTGATTCGTCCGCTAGAATTTTTGCAATATATCTTATTATTAATATGGTGTAAGCTCTATATATCTGTATGCTTCTAGGGCTTCAATATTATTATGCTCAAAACGATAAAGCTTTTCTGAACTTTAAAAAGAGCAACTATAAATTCATGGGTAAAAGGGAACCATCCAATATCATTGTAGAGTCTTGGTATCTAGCAGAAGAAGATGGGGTTTGACAAGATATGGAATTATTTACCATCTGCTACTTTAATTTTAATATTCAACTTCTTCAATGTTAAGGATTTTGTAGACTAAGACTGCATATTTTCTTTCTGCTGAGGAGGAAATGAAAAATGGACCTTGTCCTGAATGTTACCTTCTGGAACTAGAAGGTGGTCTACCTAAATGAGAGCAGATCTTCTGTTCCCAAATTCCTTGTGTCCCCCCACTTAAATTTTGACACATGTCATTTTATTTAATTTTATAATTAATTACTGTTAAATAAGAGATTATGTGTCAAAATTTAAGTGGAGGGACACAAAGGGACAAAAAAATTGGGGACAGGAGATCTGGTCTTCTACCTAAATACAGAACAAATGATTGCACTGTAGATGGCAGCTGATTGTTAGCTTAACAGCTTCAAATATATGCTTTGTTGGCAAGCTCACTAATACTGATAGGTTAGTATGAAGTCACAAGCCAATGAATAAGATTAAGATTAAATTGTAATCATAGATTTTAACTCTACCAAAAAAGTCTTGTATATCTGTTAAAGAAAAAATCATAAAAAATTACCAATGATTACTAAATGCAGACTATATATGCAGTTGCCACAAATTTCCAGCCAAATCATCAATAGCAAAGGTTATACTGTTGTTTCTCACTACAAACATGTTGGTGTGTGCAGAAATAGGCTTTTTCATTACAAATTAATTGAATCCTCAGAATAATAATTATAAACATATATATTTACCAAGCAAAAACAACTAAAAGTTGAAAATCGAACACAGGAAAGAACAAATATTGTCAGTTTGTCATGCCCCGAACCAAAGGTAGACTCAGAGGCCAACTTGAAACCCTTCACAATTTACCCACCAAATGATATATCGCAGTAATCGCAGAGATCGTTGTTCTGTTACAACTTACAAGGTAATCGCAGAAACAAGGGATAGCTGAGAAAGTCGTGCGGTCTGAATATTTTTGCATTGAATTGGGGGCATTTTGGTCTAAACAAAATTTTAATTGTGAGACCCCAAATTTTATGAATAAAGATTTAAATTTCTCGAAATATTTTTTTTTAAAATTATGGTGTGGATTTGATATAATAGTTGTGAAAATTATTAGTGTTAGTAGAAATCGATATTTATTTCGATAATAATTGATGTCCGGAGGTTATATTGTTCACTTTCAATTATTTGGGACACTTTTTCGTGTTGGAGTATTATTCACTTAATTACTATTCACCCAAATTACTATTCACTCTAGTATTGTTCACTCTCGAATTTTTTGGGACATTTTTAGGTATTAAAGATTTTTCTGATTACTATTCACCCAAATTACTATTCACTCTAGTATTGTTTACTCAGGTATTTGGAACACTTTTCGTCGGGGAACTATTCAATTCGAAAAATATATTTCTTTTCGGTCCAAATCATTTTTAGATACAATATTATTCCATGAAGAGATGTCTTAATTTTTCGAATAGTTGGTTGAAATTATAATAGTAAATCAATATGGATCGCTAGTTTAAAGTTTTAATAGTAAAAGCTTTTTATATAAAACAGAATACTTTTATAAAGTTATTTATTTTATTAGACTATAAATTGAATATATTATATTCTATTATGCGTAGTATTTTGCGTAGTAAAATCTTTTTATATAAAAATGTAATCTTTTATAAAGTTGTTTGTTTTATTAGACTATAAATAGAATATATTATATTACATTATGCATAATATTTTCATATAGTAAAATCTTTTTATATAAAAAAGTAATACATTTATAAAGTTATTTGTTTTATTAAACTATAAATAGAATATATAATATTCTATTATGCATAAATATTTGCGTAGTAAAATCTTTTTATATAAAAATGTAATACTTTTATAAAGTTATTTGTTTTATTAGAATATATTATATTTTATTTAAAAGATTTTGTTTTATTAAAATATTTTATTAATAATTGCATAAGTAAATCAATATGGATAGTCTGCTTAAAAGTAAATCAATATGGACTGTTCACGAATTAGTTTCTTATTCAGGTCCATTCTCCTATAAATAAAGCTCATTCCTTCATTATTTCTTGAATTCAATTGAAACTACAGAGAAAACTATAGAGAAAAGAAGAAAAGTATTATCTACTTCACTACTTCATATCCAGGTTTCTTCAAGGTAAGGGATATTATTATTATAGTAAGAAGGGTATTATTTCTTTCTTATTAACGTGAAGAGAACTTCGTTATTTCATTCTTTATTATTATGTTGGAATAACTTTGTTTATCTGAGTACCACATACATGGTGAAATTCTTCTATTATTTCATTCTTTATTATTATGTTGGAATAACCTGTTTATGCAAAGTACCGCATACATGGTGAAATTCTTCTATTATTCCATTCTTTATTATTATGTTGGAATAACCTGTTTATGTGAAGAACCGCATACATGGTGAAATTCTTCTATTATTCCATTCTTTATTATTATGTTGGAATAACTCGTTTACATGCAAGATCTTTGCGTACATGGTGAAATTCTTTTATTATTCCATTCTTTATTATTCTATTGGAATATCCTGTCTGTGCGATTACGCATGACTTGGTTTCATTATTTATTATTCTGTTGGAATAACCTGTCTGTGCGGATTACGCACGCATGGTGAAATTCTTTTATTATTCCATTCTTTATTATTATGTTCGAATAACCTGTCTATGCGAAGTACTGCATACATAGTGAAATTCTTTTATTATTCCATTCTTTATTATACTGTTGGTTATTGGTTTTATAGTTGTATGTCTTTTGTGACGCCCCCAAAAATAGGTATACATCACCCATCTTGGGTAATCAGATACATGGTACATAATTTAAATACAACTTACTAATATAACTGTCGTGTACAATACGACATAAACCGTGAGTTTGAATACTGATATTGTCTACTAGAGATCATACAAACTCAAAAAGTCCTCATTACAATTATTATCACACTATTTCACGTAATAGTGAGGACTACTAATCTTATCCTCTCGACCATTACTCCGCTCCCCGACTAAATCCCGGCTATATTCTCATTTCAAGAAGAAAATGATAAAAAAAGAAAGGGTGAGCTCAACTAGCTCAAGAAAAATATTATGACTAAGATAATGCGAGAATAAATTATCATTAACCTTCAAATGATGTTAAACCGATAAAATATAATGAACATCAAGTTTAACTACAATGAACCAATGAATCCATTAAAAGAGTCAAGTAGAAAATAAAATCTACTATCTTTTATGATTTAAAAGGTTTTTCATCATCATTATAAATTTGAGACTCGACTTTAATAAATATTCCACATCATCGAATCACCCCGGACTACGACCAAGGATATTCTTTAGTATCACGACCACAATTATTCATGCACTACGGGCCAAGAATATTTGTGTATTCATTAATAATCATGATCATGCCAACAACTGTCCATCAATGCACTCTACGGCCAATCGAGGATTTTACCACATCATTTGTAACATTACGGTCATGATTACATAATCGAATAGTCTCTCAGTCGTAATCATACCAAGTCCATCTACGCACTACTGTGCCACGGATGACTTTCAACATAATATAAACATGAGGATGATGACAATGATATAAGAATTCAATAAAACAAGTTCAAGAATTCATTTATATAGAAACCAATAACATCCAAACTGTCAACATACGATCTCGCATTGTAGAGTAAAATTCAAGAATATTTGAGAAGAATATTTCCATGAAAGGATCTTTGGATGAAGCGCAAATATCAAGGATATTCCACTAATTTCATGGAGTATAAGTCAAAGTTTTAACTTAACCGGGTATAATAAAGAATGGAATAACAAAAGAAATCACCATGCATGCGATAATCGCAGCAGCATTATTCCAACAAAATAATAATAAAGATTTTAACCAGTCCTGTAAAACACACGAGATAGGATGTTCCAACGAATAATAATAAAGATTTTAACCCGGTCAAATGGTAAAACACATGAACCGGATGTTCCAACAGAATAATAATAAAGACGGAACCGTGTCCCGTGTAAAACACACGCACGTGGATGTTCCAATAGAATAATAGAAGAATGTCACCAAGTATAGGGTAAACATGCAGTATCACGAGTTATTCCAATGTAATAATAAGCGATGGAATAACAATGATTACATTCATGAATAAGAAAGAATAACACCCTTACTTTTAGTAGGAGATTGAATATCGCAGAAGGTGTAGTAACAAAATACTCTTCTTCATTCTCTCTTATTCTCTCTATACTTTCTCTCTACATAAGCTTGAATGAATTCGTGAAAAATAATGAAGCACTAGGCCTCTATTTATAGAAGATTTCTAACTTAAGACCGCCAGTGAAAAGGCGAGTGGCTTGACGAATCGTGATGTGAAAAGAAAAGTGGTTTTGGCGCTTTGTAATGTGAAACGACAAGTGGTTCGGCCTTTTGTAATGTGAAACGACAAGTGGTTCAACGCTCGTAATATGAAACGGTAAGTGGTTTGACGTCTGATAAAGGTAATTACTATTAACGAAGGTAATTACTATTCACAAAGATAATTACTATTGACGAAGGTAATTACTATCGACGAAGAGACTCTTAGATGATGACATATAGGCCCCCATAAAATAATCAAACTTACCACAAACGCCTCATAACATGACTCTTTATATACATCAAGGATTGAATAAATATTACCACAAATCATTTTATTTTTAATCAACATATATTTAATCTTTCAACAATTATTAATCATCTATAACTTGTCGTCTCAATTATTGATTAATACTATAACATATTATACGGATGATCTTTTGACAATAATTGAATCAATAATATAAGAGATATGATGCAATTCTTTATCAGCATAATTGAGCATAAATGAGTGACTTCTCACGTAAGCATCAATAATCAATATCGTCTTATACTTATACAACTACGCCAGATTCGCATTTCTTTTTACTAAGGGTAGTTCAACGGTTTTAACGGTAACACCTCTGCCAAGTTATTTTAATAGAAAGATAATTTTGTCGTTTTCTAACTACTGATAATACTTCCGTTAATGGGGTCCACTAATGATTGAGTAGTCAAATGCGAATATTCCCCCACCAAACGAATATTTTATAACAACTTGCTTACTTTCCAAAATTTATAAATATTACCCACAACTATAACATTATATCAAATTTATTCCATAATATTCAAAAATAATAATTATAGAAAAATTCATCTTTATTTATAAAAGTTGGGGTCTTACAACCTCCCCTTCTTATGAAATTTCGCCCTCGAAATTAGGGCGATACTGGTATGTCGAAGAGGTAAGGATACCTTGATTTCATTTCAGATTCTAACTCCCAAGTCATTTCTTCAACATCGTGCTTCCTCCACAAAACTTTGACTTGAGGTATAACCTTGGAGCGTAGAATATGTTCCTTCTTATCCAAGATTTGAACAGGAACCTCTTCATACGTCAAATCTTCCGCTATTTCGTCCGGTTCTAACTCAATAATTTGGTTCGGGTCTTTCACATATTTACGTAACATGGATATGTGAAAAACGTTATGAATACGAGACATACTTGGTGGTAAAGTGAGTCTATAGGCCACAGTTCCTACTCGATCGAGGATTAAAAATGGACCGATGAATCGAGGATTAAGTTTTCCTTTCTTTCCAAATCTTGTAACTCCTTTCCATGGAGCAACTCTTAACAACACATGATCTCCTATATCGAATTCCACGTCCTTTCGATGAAGATCAGCATAACTCTTTTGTCGATTTTGTGAGGTTTTTATACGTTGTCGGATCGTTTGAATCTTTTCCGTAGTCATACGTACCAACTCCGGTCCCAACAACGTTGCTTCACCCACCTCATCCCAGCATACTGGAGAATGAAACTTTCTTCCATACAACGCTTCGAATAGAGCCATGCCAATACTTGCTTGATAACTGTTGTTGTAGGAAAACTCCACCAATGGTAAGAACTTGTCCTAACTTCCCTTGAAATCAAGGACACAGAGTCTTAATAGATCTTCAAGAGTTTGAATAGTCCTCTCCGACTGTCCGTCCGTCTGAGGATGATATGCCGAGCTAAATCGTAAGTCTGTGCCCATAGCTTTTTGCAAACTAACCCAAAATCATGATGTGAATCTTGGGTCTCGATCGAAAACTATGGATACCCCAAGATACCATGCGGTCTTACAATCTCGTTTATGTATATACTAGCAAGACGTTCAAGTGTATAAGTTTCTCCGATCGGTAAGAAATGAGCGGACTTAGTCAATCTATCAACAATGACCCAAATCGCATCTATGCCTTGAGAAACCTTAGGAAGGCCGTGAACGAAAAATCCATAGTAATGTGCTCCCCACTTCCATTCCGAATTTCAAGTGGTTGCAATGGACCTTTGGTACTTAATGCTCCGCTTTAACTCGTTGACAAGTTAGACACCTTGAGATAAACAACGCTTATCTCTCTCTTCGTATTGCTCCACCAAAATGTATGATTTAATATCACGATACATTTTGGTACTCCCAAGATGGATTGAAAATGGTGTGTGTTGTGCGCCTCCATCATGATATTATACTTTAAATCGTAATCGTTAGGAACACAAAGTCCGGAGTTGACTTGAAGTATTCCTTCTTCATCGATTCTTGCTTCCTGCGATAGCACCTTCTTGCACTTTCTTCCTCATACGCATCGCCTCCAGTCAGTAGCTTAGCAGCAGCCTTTAACTTTATCGATTAAAGTCGGTTCTACTCGTATACTCGCTTATCATCACACGCGTCCCCAGAGTCTTTAACTCTATCTCCATCCTTTGCAAGTCACACAAAATGGGCCTTTCGTTGACAATATCGAACTCGTATTGCTTGCATATGATCTTCTACTCAATGCGTCGCCTACCACGTTCGCTTTCGGGATGGTATTGGATGGTATGATCATAATCTTTCAATGAGCTCAAGCCAACGTCGTTGTCGCATGTTGAGTTCCTTTTGAGTGAAGAAATATTTGAGGCTTTTATGATCCGTAAAGATCTCCACTTTCTCCCCATACAAGTAATGCCTCCAAATTTTAAGTGCAAAGATAATAAATACTTACTCTAGATCATGAGTAGGATAATTCCTCTCATATTCTTTGAGTTGTCATGAGGCATAGCTATAACTTTTCCATGTTGCATAAGAACACATCCCAACCTTTTGCCCAAAGCATCATCAGAGATGACAAATCCTCCGAGCGGATGGTATTATCGAGCAGTCTTGAAATAAGTCTCCTCTTGAGTTCTTGAAAACTCTTTTCACATTCTTCGCTCCAACCGAACTTTGTATCTTTACGAGTCACCGAGTCGATGGGAGTAGCGATTCGAGAAAATCCTTCCACGAATCTCCGATAATAACCAAATTAAACCGAGAAAGCTACGTTTCGATCACATCGATTTAGGTTGTTCCCGACTTTGAATAGCTTCAATCTTTCTTTGGGTCAACAGATATTCCACGACTTGATACCACGTGCCCAAGGAATGCTACTTCTTCTGACGAAACTCGCATTTCTTCAACTTGGCATAAAAGCTTATATTCACGAAGCTTTTGGAGTGTCGACCTCAAGTGTTGCTCATGATCTTCACGGCTTTTGGAATAAATAAGGATGTCATCAATAAAGACGACCACAAAGTGATCCAAATATTCCTTGAATACTCGGTTCATCATATCCATGAAGGCGGCGGGGCATTAGTCAATCCAAAGGACATGACTAGGAATTCATAATGCCCGTCTGGGAGTTCGAAAGTCGTCTTTGGAATGTTAGCGGTTCTAATCTTCAATTGGTGATATCCTAACGAAGATCAATCTTTGAAAAGAATTTGGCTCCTTGCAAATCGGTCAAACAGTCATCAATACGTGGGCAATGGATACCTATTTTGATGGTGACATGATTCAACTCCAGATAATCAATACAAAGTCGCATACTCCCATCTTTCTTCTTCACGAATAGAGCAGAGCACCCCAAGGAGAAGTACTAGGATGAATAAAGCCAATGTCTAACAATTCCTGCAGTTGGGTCTTTAACTCCTCGAAGTTCAATAGAGCCATTCGATATGGGGCTTAGGAAATAGGTTTTGTATGCGTCTGGGGTTCAAGGTCGATACAAAATTCAATTTCACGCTTCTAGGGGTAGGCGAGGAAGTTCTTCTAATACGTCAGAAATTTATTAACAATAGAAATATCGTTCAAAACCGACGTATTTTGTTTAAATCTGTGACATGAGCTAAGAAAGCTTGACATCCGTTTTTCAATAAACGAATAGATTTATGGCTTGAGATGACCGTGATTGATTTTAATGGTTTGGTCGCTTGAATTCACGTAATAGGTTGGTTAGGAATATGAAAGCTAACAACCTTACGAAAATAATCAATTTTTGCATGATAAGTAATTAACCAATCAATCCCTAGAATCACGTCAAATGCAAGTATTTTTAATGAAATAAGATCGACAGGTAATGTAAGGGTACCGATTTGAACCAAACAAGACTTATAAACAGTGGATGTAATGAAGCTTTCTCCCAACAGAGTTTCCACAGATAAGTCAAAGTCTAATTTCTCCGGAGTCAAATTTAATCGATGAGCGCAAGTAGGAGAAATAAAAGAATGGGTAGAACCGGTATCAAATAAAGTATATGTTAGGTTTGTAATATTCATAACGCAATCAAATTGCAAAAATAATGCGGAAACGTGTAAAAATCAGAGTTTAAAAAATTTACAAACCCTATACCCGGATCACCCTTTATGCACAATTATTAATTAAACGAAAAGATATGAAGAACAAACATACCCTTGAAGATCCAAGCTTCCTCAGGTACAAGTTCACCTCCAATCCTTTTCGCGTTCAACTTGAATCCACCGGGTTTGGTTCCTTCCTTTGATCAACGTTAGCCACCCAAGTGTTTGGCCTCTGGGGTGATCCACCAAGAAGAAGAAGGATTTAAGAAGATGGGTATTTGGCTCAAACCCTAGTTTTCTATCTCTATAGAAAGGAACGTCTTTCTCAACTTTTGGAATTACGTATATTATAAAAGTCAACAACCACCTCACCCATAATAAGACTCCTCTTATTTATAGATGTGGGCAACCCACCTTAACAATTAAGGAATTGAGATTTATTTAATTAATTAAATTCTTTTAATTAATTAAGCTCCCTAATCTTATTAGGATAATTAATTAAACTCCTTTAACTAATTTTTCTTCCTAATCCAATTAGGAATAAATGAGAATACTTACATTAAATTAATTCCTAAACTCTTTTAGAAATTAAAATAATAATAATTGTAATAATATTAATAAGACTCCTCTTATTAATTTATATTTAATATTTCTAAAATATTAAATATTAAATATTAAGCTATTTAATTTATTCTATCACCATAGATTAAATTAAATATACATAACATATTATTACGATTATGCCATTAACTTCTTAAATAATTATTCTTCCTTTTATGGTGTGACCCTTTAGGTTCTCCATATTAAATCGGTTGTGAATAAATCAATTAGAAACAATTCTAATCTTATTTAAATAAATAAATTAAACAATTAATTTATTTAAATAATATTTATTCTACAATAGGGATAAGCCTCTCCCTAGCGATCAACGACTTTTCGGATAATATAGATTTCAACATTAATCATTAAAGAACCTTTGAGTAAATAGTTACTGCATAAATTCAATCCTTCCACCATACATGTCCCAATTAAATATAAGACATGGAATTATTGTCAAGTCTTATTTTATTTAATTATATGTATTTCGATCCTCAAATGCACAACTCAAATAATGCAAATTAGAAACTCCTTTCTAATTTCATTCTCGCCTTAACCAAGGACTCTTTGGGTTGTCATTTATCGAATCACATAGGACATTTCTCTTCTTTTAATAAGTGGTAGATTCTTTATCGATCATACATTATCTCCATGCATACAACTTATTATACCCAAGCATACCCTTTGATATACCCTAAGGGTCTTAAGGAATAAGTCAAAGTATAACTCATCATACACACAATATACTATGATGATCTCAAGTCCAAGGATTACTTGTCTTTACTATCACTACAGGAATTCCTATTGACAGGTAAGTAAAACTCCATTAGGTATTCCTTAGCGAGCCACGTTCAGTGAACTTATTCTCTAATAAGCACCTACATACTTGCTTTAGTGTCTCCACACAAATGATCATGAGATCAATCATCCTCATCCAATGAAGCAAGCAACGTATGTATCAATCTATCCGGATTCACTAATCCCCAATTTAGTAATCCAATGATTGGGAACTATTTTAGTTTTAAGCTTTCTAAGAATTTAGATCTCATTAGAATGATCATCATCATTATTCGAAAAGCATTGCTTAAAACTATGGGTTTATCACATATAATAAAACAAAGATCACGTAGATAATTAAAAGCCTTTAATAAATTAATACTTTTTATTAATAAATGAATAAGATTGTTACAAAGTATATGCTTTATCATCAAACATGATTGGCTTGTGTGCATACTACTTTCAAAGATAGACTTCATTAGAGTTTATGATAAGCTTACCCGTGACGACCTCATTCGGGTTCCTTGCTTCTGGAGGTCACAACAAACGCCTCCTCAGACCTTCTGATTTTTTGACTTTTCCGGGACGACCTTTGGTGCCTCAATCCTAGCTAAGTGACCTTCTCTTCCACAATTATAACACGCTTTGGATGGCATGGCGGCTTTGATTGATGTGTCCTCTCTCCGCATTTGAAGCATATGATAGTGGTCTTTCTCCTTCCTTAACAACGGGTCTTTGGTCTTGACGTCTTTCCATCATTGTTGAATCTCCTTTTCTTGAAATGTCCATTCTTATTGTTTTGTACTCGATTACCATCAAGTGGTTACCATATCTCGCCCGTTGATTCCCTCCACGCTTGTTGTCACCGCTTCGATGACTACCCTCATTTGGTATTATAATTTTTGGTACCGCTTCTCTTTTAGTTCACGTTTACTCGTTATCGCGCTCCACTAATCGAGCCCTATTTACAACATCTAAATACAAACACGGTTTATGAGAAATAAGATGTTGACGTATCTCCGGCTTCAAACCTCTTAAAAACATTCGCGCCATTCTCTCTTCATTATCCACCAAGTGGGACGCAAACCGTGATAACTCCGTAAATTTTGCCTCGTATTGCGACACGGTCATATTGTTTTGTTCCAACTTGATAAACTCCACCTCCTTCATGTGGCGAATACTTTCAGGAAAGTATTTGTAGTTGAAAAGCTCCTGGAACTTCTCCCAAGATATCTTCAGTACAGCAGGTTGAGTACGTTTTTGGACCGATTCCCACCATGTCTGCCTCTCCAGCATAATATAAAGGCGTGAAGGAAACCTTTTGCTCCTCGGAACATCCCAAGATATCAAATATCTTGGTAATCTACTTTTATCCATGCTTCCGCGAAGTGGTTTTGGCTCTCCTTAAACTCCGGTGGTCCCAAATCCTTGAATCTGCTTAGCGGTGACCACCCAAGAGTTTTTCGTGTTTCCACCTACGTTTTGGGCGAGTCGCTCTCTTTCAACATTGCATGAATTCGTATAAAGCCTCCGAACATTTGATCATTAATCATTTGGTCGGTGTTGTTTGCATGAGGATTATCGCCTTCTTGATGCACATTATCCACGATTATTGATATGTGGTGAATCAACGATCGCTTTGTGCTCCATTCTTATTCTCAACATTCTCGGATGTCATTTTCAAATCTTGCCACAAAACAAAAGGTTAATTGACATGTAACATATTATCCCTATATTCGACCGACCAATAAAATAAAGACATAAACTTAGGTAGGTCATACTAGCGAAGGTATTCCCCGCTCTCCCTCCTAATACTTATTCTCACATCTTAGCCAGGATCATATCCTAAGCTCGATACTAACCGTGACGCCCCAAAAATAGTATACATCACCCATCTTGGGTAGTCGGATACATGGTCCGTAATTTAAATACAACTTACTAATATAACTGTAAGTGTACAATACTGACATAAACGTGAATTTGAATACAATATTGTCTACTAGAGATCATACAAACTCAAAAAGAGTCCTCATTACAATTATTATCACACTATTTCACGAATAGTGAGGACTACTAATGCTATCCTCTGGACCATTACTCTGCCTCCGACTCGTCCCCAATATATTCTCATTTCACAAAGAGAATAAAGGTGAAAGAAAGGGTGAGCTCAACTAGCTCGAAGAAATATTATGACTAAGATAATGCGAGAATAAATTATCATTAGCCTACAACAAAGTTAAACCGATAAAATATAATGAACATCAAGTTTAATTACAAATGGAACCAAAGAATCCATTAAAAGAGTCAAGTAGAAAATAAAATCTACTATCTTTTATGATTTAAAAGGTTTTTCATCATTGTTATAGCTGAGATTCAGCTTTAATAAATATTCCACATCATCGAATCACCCTCGCACTACTACGCCGAGGATATTCTTTAGTATCACGACCACAATTATTCATGCACTACGGGCCAAGAATATTTGTGTATTCATTAATGGTCATGATCATGCCAACAACTGTCCATCAATGCACTACGGGCCACTGAGGATTTTTACCACATTATTTGTAACATTACGGTCATGATTACACCGAATAGTCTCTGGTCATAATCATACCAAGTCCATCTATGCACTACAGGCCACAGATGACTTTCAACATAATATAAACATGAGGATGATGACAATGATATAAGAATTCAATAAAACAAGTTCTAGAATTAATTTATCTAGGAACCAATAACATCCAAACTGTCAACATGATACTGCATTGTAGAGTAAAATTAAAGAAAACTGAGAAGAATATTTCCATGAAAGGATCTTTGGATGAAGCCTTGAAATATCAAGGATATTCCACTAATTTCATGGAGTATAAAGTCAAAGTTTTAACCAATCGGGTATAATAAAGAATGGAATAACAAAAGAAATCACCATGTATGCAATAGATCAAGACGAGCAAAAGTTATTCCAATGTAATAATAATAAAAAGCGGAACCAGTCCAAATGTAAAAACACACATATGGATGTTCCAATGTAATAATAATAAAAAGCGGAACCAGTCCTGTAAAACACATGCATGGATGTTCCAATGAATAATAATAAAAAGATTTTAACCAGTGCAGTGTAAACACACAGCAGGATGTTCCAATAGAATAATAGAAGAATGTCACCAAGTATAGGTAAACTGCATGATACAAAGTTATTCCAATGAAATAATAAGCAATGGAATAACAACAGTTCTCTTCATGAATAAGAAGAATAACACCCCTTACTTTTAGTAGGAGATTGAATCTTTGCGTAGTGTAGTAACAAAATACTCTTCTTCTTTCTCTCTTATTCTCTCTATACTTTCTCTCTATAGCTTGAATGAATTAAGTGAAAAATAATGAAGCACTTGGCCTCTATTTATAGAAGATTTCTAGCTTAAGACCGCCATGTGAAAAGCGAAGTAAGCTCGACGATAGTGATGTGAAACGACAAGTGGTTCGACGCTTGTAATGTGAAACGACAAGTGGTTCGACGCTTTGTAATGTGAAAAGACAAGTGGTTCGGCGCTTTGTAATGTGAAACGACAAGTGGTTCGACGCTTTAATATGAAACGGCAAGTGGTTTGACGTCGATAAAGGTAATTACTATTAACGAAGAAGGTAATTACTATTCACAAAGATAATTACTATCGACGAAGGTAATTACTATTGACGAAGAGACTCTTAGATGATGACATATGGGCCCCCATAAAATAATCAAACTTACCACAAACGTCTCATAACGGACTTTTTATACATCAAGGATTGAATAAATATTACCACAAATCATTTTATTTTAATCAACACATATTTAATCTTTCAACAATTATTAATCATTTATAACTTGTCGTCTCAATTATTGATTAATACTATAACATATTATACGACGAGATAATCTTGTGACAATAATTGAATCAATAATATAAGAGATATGATCAACAACAATTCTTGTAGCGATAATTGAAAGCATAGGTGAGTGACTTCTCACGTAAGCATCAATAATCAATATCGTCTTATTCTTATATACAACTACGCCAGACATCGCATACTTTTACTACCGGTAGTTCAATGCTTTAACTTGTAACACCTTTGCCGTTATTTTTTTATAGAAAAGATAATTTTATCGCTTTTCTAACTACGACATAATACTTCCGTTGTGGGGTCCACTAATGATTGGTAGCCGTCATTTAATATTCCCCGATAAAAAGAATATTCCCCACCAAACGAATATTTTATAACAACTTGCTTACTTTGCAAAAATTTATAAATATTACCCACAACTATAACATTATATCAAATTTATTCCATAATATTCAAAATAATAATTATAGAAAAAAATTCATCTTTATTTATAAAGTTGGGGTCTTACATCTTTTGGCAGAAGTGCAAAGATGATATGTTGTTGAATATCTTTGGCTTCAGTAGTGTGACGCCTCAAAATAGGTCCATTCCATCCAACCCATTCTCGAGTCGCCAAATACATGGTACGAAATAACTACAACTTTATTATTACAATATATAAACCGTGAGTTTAAATACGAGATATTTCCATCTGACAATATCCACACGCAAATAAATCCCCATCATAATTATTGATACATTATTTTATAAAAATGGTGAGGACTACTAAACAACTCTCTCTAGAACCTTCATTCCATACCCCGACTAGTACTGCTACATTCTCGCCTCCCGAGAAGAAAAATGGAACAAAAAGGAAAAGGGTGAGCTCAACTAGCCCAAAGAAGAATATTATGACTAAGATAATATACAACAAATTATCGTTAGTCTTCAACAGGAAAAAAAACTAATAGAATACAATAGACAACAAGTTTTTAAACCAATATTTGCAATGAAATAATAATTCATTAGAAGAGTTAAGTAGAGAATGCAACTACTATCTTCTATGTATGAATTTAAAAGTTCGTCGTCGATATTTTATCCTCAGAACATCAATCAATATATATCCGAATCAAATATTCATCTTTGCACTACGAGCCAAAGATATTCATCGATTAATGTGTTCATCTAAACACTGCTCATCTTTGCACTACGGGCCAAAGATATTAATCGATCGGTCATGTTCATCTCAACACTGCTCATCTTTGCACTACTGACGCCAAAGATATTCATCAAGAAATCATTCATCTTTGCCCACGGGCCAAAGATATTCAATAATATCATCATTTAAGACCGAGGATGATGAAAAATATTTTAAAGAAACGAATCCAAAGAAATAAAATGACAAGGATTAAGGATTAAGGATTCGTACTTTGTTTTTATCCATGTCCAACGATACCTCAAAAATAATCATAGTGGTGTAAAATTCAAGAATGATCAAAACATGGATACAATCAAAGCTAGTATCCGTAATAGATATTTTTGGACGAAAAGAAAAATTTTCATTTTCTATGAATAGTCTTAGATTCGTGAATAGTCTTGATATCGTGAATAAGAAACTCACACACCAAAAGATAGAAATTCCAAAAAACATCTTCACGCTTTCGCTGAATAGTACTCAGTAAATAGTAACTCGTGAATAAGAACTCATGAATAAGTAACCCCAGACATGAAAAAGTTCCAAATTTGATAAAAGTTTCAACCAATATTTCAAAGATAATGATATTGAAGAAATAATATCATTTGAGAAGAAAATAACATCCCTTACCTCGAAAGATCAAGATCTTCTAGCTAAAACACGGATATAAAGGCTATGACTTGAACTTGCACCAGATAGCAATACTCAAAGTATACTCAAAATACTCACATGAATACGCTCGATAATATAGAGAGAAAACTTCATTTACGGTGTGATTTTCAATTCTAACCTAAGACCCTATTTATAGGAAATTCTTTAGAACACCAAAGCGAAAAATTTAATAAATTAATATTATAATTTTTTTCTACATCCTCCCACGCATCAAGCATCTGAATTCAGCAACATGACATGTGTTAAAGATGCCCACCAAACACAAAAAACGTTTTTGTGAATATAAATATTTAAAACTTCCAAAATTAATTATTTGAACTTGAACTTCAATAATTCATAATAAATAGCCCTTTCATCGGAAAATTCGAATCTCGCGTGTTTTTATAGGAAATTCAATTCTCTACAACTTTTCGAAGAAAGTATTTCCAAATTCCAAATAAAATTGATCAAATCCACAAACGAAGGCGATTTTATAAAGTTATAATCAAATTTCAAATCAATAAATGGGGTCCAATTTACATGTTAAACATGTTTTAAACATTTATTGCAACAAAAATACTCTTCTCCCTCAGATAGTCATATATCCCACATTCGTTGTAAAAATATCACCATTATTATATTATTAAAATATAATAATATATTTAAATGAATTATTTTATCGGAAAAAGATAAAATTTCAATTTTCAACAATTGTCACATTAAAATTTTCTCCATCTATATCCACATAAAATCAATATTTTCCTCATCATATGAATCAATAATTAATTATTCACAAATAATATTACGTAATCACAATATTGACAACAGCTCGGGTTCAGGGAGGGGCTTTCCAATAAGAATTTCTTCATCTTTGCGCCAATTGATTAGGTGACCAAACCTCTCCTTAGACAGAACTTTCTAGACATTGCCAATAATTTTATCTAATAATATTATTCAGATAATATGAATTATTGCTCGATAATGAAAAATACTTGTGTAATGACAATTATTGAAACAACAAAGAATATAAAATATCAATCGCAACAATTATTGAATCAATAAAATAAAATATTTGAATAATAATTCATCAGAATAATTATTGAGTAGTGCCTTTACGTAAGAATCAATAATTGGTGCAATACCGTGCTTCTTGTTCAACAACGCGATTAGTAGTGTTTTAACCACCGGGTATTCCAACAAGATAATAGCAATAATAACTACGCCGTTATTTATAAACAACTTATATTTGTCATTTTTTTCATCCAATCGCTTTCGTTATGGGGCCCATAAAAGATCACTAGCCGTCATATTTAATATTCCCCAAAGCGATTTAATATTCCACGACCAAAACGAATATTCCCTAAAGCGATAATGAATATTTTATAACCACTTTGCTTATTCAAATATTTATGTATTTTACCCATAACTTTCCACATTAATCAAATCAACCCTTACTATTTCAACATAATAAATAAAGGAAATTCCATTTATTTAAAAAAAAATTCGGGGTCTTACATGTAGTGTAAAGATGATCTGTTGTTTGATAGCTTTGACGCGTAGTGCGAAGATAGACAGGTGTATAAAATGATCATGACCACTAGTGATACTAACGAATATCATTGGCCGTAGTGCATGGATAATTCAATGATGTGATTGGCAAGATCATGACCATTAGTTAAGAGTTGAATGTCTTTGGCCGTAGTGCACTGACAGGCAATTGATTGGTATGATCATGACCATTGGTTTTATAGTTGAATATCTTTGGCCCTTAGTGCAAAGATAGACAACTGATTGGTATGATCATTGTTATTACATTTGAATATCTTCAGCCTTTGGGGTAAGGATATTGAATAAACGTTCTATTAAGCCTTTGTGACAAGAAGGAACTGTTAATTCACATTATTAGAAATATGAATTGTGAATTTAACTAATATCTTTGGTGGTTCAGGTGAAGACAAGTGATGAAAGTTCTATTTATCTTTAGTATAACAAAGAACTGTTGATGAGTATTACAGGAATAAAATATCAATGATGGACTTTTAATCTAGAGGAGATAGTAGACATATGTTCTACTTGACTCTTCTAATGGATTGCTTATTCCGCTGCAGTTAAACTTGTTGTCTATTATATTATATCAGTTGTTATACTGTTGAAGGCTAAGGATAATTTATTCTGAATTATCTTAGTCATGATATTTCTTACTGGGCTAATTGAGTTCACCCTTTCTTTTTCACCGTTCTCTTGAGAATTGAGAACGTGGACTAGGGACTGAAGTCGGGGAGCGACTATTCCGGATGATAGTATTAGTAGTCCTCACTATTTTGTTAAATAGTATGACAATAAATGTATTGAAGACTCAATTGAGTGTGGATATTGTCTAGATGACAATATTCTTATTAAAACTCTTAGATTATGTTTTATCGTATTTTACACGACAGCTGTATTATTAAGTTGTATTTGAATTCAGTACCTCGTATCTGATGACCCAAGATGGGTGATGTGTACCTATTTTGGGGGCGTCACAGTTGGTATCAAAGCTTAGGGATATGATCCCTGGCTGAGATGTGAGACAAGAACTAGGAGGGGAGAGACGGGGAATTCCTTCGCTAGTATGACCTACCTAAGTTTAATTGTTATTTAATTGGCCAGTCAGAGTATAGAGATAATATGTGGCATGTCAATTAACCCTTCTTTTGAAACTATATTCTAGAATGATATCTGAAATACAGGAGATGAGAAATGGGAAAATCATGATAGAGAGAAATAATCGGGAAGGTACAATCCAAAGAAAAGCAAGGTATTCTCTTCTCTTGAACTACAGTGCGTATCGCATTTAAATTTCGAGGCGAAATTTCATAAGGAGGAGATTGTGAGACCCTAAATTTTATGAATAAAGATTTAAATTTCTTGAAATATTTTTTTTCAAAATTATGGTGTGGATTTGATATAATAGTTGTGGGAATTATTAGTGTTAGTAGAAATCGATATTTATTTCGATAATAATTGATGTCTGGAGGTTATATTGTTCACTCAGGTATTTGGGACACTTTTCGGTTGAGAGATCTTATTCACAGTTACTATTCACCCAAATTACTATTCACTCTAGTATTGTTCACTCGGGTATTTGGGACACTTTTCGTGTCAGAGTACTATTCACGAGTTACTATTCACGGGTTACTATTTACCCAAATTACTATTCACTCTAGTATTGTTCACTCGGGTATTTGGAACACTTTTCGTGTATTCAAGTTACTATTCACGGGTACTATTTACAAGTACTTATTTACTTGAAGTACTATTCAATTCAAAAATATATTTCTTTTCGGTCCAAATCATTTTTGGGTACAATATTATTCCATGAAGAGTGTGCTAATTTTTTAGACCGTTGGTTGAAATTATAATAGTAAATCAATATGAATCGCTGGTTTAAAGTTTTAATAGTAAAAGCTTTTTATATAAAACGTAATACTTTTATAAAGTTATTTGTTTTATTAGACTATAAATAGAATATATTATATTCTATTATGTATAGTATTTGCATAGTAAAATCTTTTATATAAAACAAAATACTTTTATAAAGTTATTTATTTTATTAGACTATAAATAGAATATATTATATTCTATTATGCGTAGTGTTTTTGTATAGTAAATTTTTTATATAAAAAGAATACTTGTATAAAGTTATTTGTTTTATTAGACTATAAATAGAATATATAATATTCTATTATGCATAATATTTGCATAGTGCTTGCGTAGTGTTTGTATAGTAAAATCTTTTTATATAAAATGAATACTTTTATAAAGTTATTTATTTTATTAGAATATATTATATTTTATTTAAAAGATTTTGTTTTATTAGAATATTTTATTAATAATTGCGTAGTAAATCAATATGGATCGTCTGCTTAAAAGTAAATCAATCTGACCGTTCATGAATTAGTTACTTATTCACCATTCTCCTATAAATAAGTTTCATTCCTTCATTATTTTTTATGAATTCACCGAAACTCTAGAGAGAGAAACTATAGAGAAAGAAGAAAAGTATTTTCTTCTTCACTACTCCTATATCCAGCTTTTTCTAAGGTAAGGGATATTATTATTATAGTAAGGGTATTATTTCTTTTTATTTATGAAGAGAACTTCATTATTCCATTCTTTATTATTATGTTGGAATAACTGCTTATTTAAGCAATTTATACATGGTGAAATTCTTCTATTATTTCTTTCTTTATTATTATGTTGGAATAACTTTGTTTATTACGCTGAATCTGCATACATGGTGAAATTCTTCTATTATTCAATTCTTTATTATTATGTTGGAATAACTTTGTCTATCATAAAGTCTGCATACATGGTGAAATTCTTCTATTATTCCATTCTTTATTATTATGTTGGAATAACTTACATGCAAAGTATTGCATACATGGTGAATTTTTTTTATTATTTCATTCTTTATTATTCATTGGAATATCATATGCGTGCGATTCTGCATGACACAGTTCCATTATTTATTATTCTGTTGGAATAACATGTATACATCACAACTTCACATACATAGTGAAATTCTTTTATTATTCCATTCTTTTTATTATGTTCGCAATAACTTAATACTGTCACAAGATCTGCATACGTGGTGAAATTCTTTTATTATTCCATTCTTTATTATACTGTTGGTTATTGGTTTTACAGTTGTATATCTATGGCCTATAATGCAAAGATGATATGTTGTTAAATATCTTTGGCCTGTAGTGCAAAGATGATCTGTTGTTTAATAGCTTTGACCGTAGTGCGAAGATAGAGCAGTGTATGACGTGATCGTGACCACTAGTGATACTAACGAATATCATTGGCCGTAGTGCATGGATAATTCAATGATGTGATTGGCAGGATCATGACCATTAGTTAACAGTTGAATGTCTTTAGCCGTAGTGCACTAACAGGCAATTGATTGGTATGATCATGACCATTGGTTTTATAGTTGAATATATTTGGCCCTTAATACAAAGATAGACAACTGATTGGTATGATCATTGTTATTACATTTAAATATCTTTAGCCTTTGGGGTAAGGATATTGAGTAAACGTTCTATTAATCCTTTGTGGCAAGAAGGAACTGTTAATTCACATTATTATAAATATGAATTGTGAATTTAACTAACATCTTTGGTGGTTCAGGTGAAGACAAATGATGAAAGTTCTATTTGTCTTAAGTGTGACAAAGAACTGTTGATGAGTATTACAGGAATAAAATATCAACGATGGACTTTTAATATAGAGGAAATAGTAGACATTATGTTCTACTTGACTCTTCTAATGGATTGCTTATTCCGCTGCAGCAAAACTTGTTGTCTATTATATTATATCAGTTGTTATATTGTTGAAGGCTAAGGATAATTTATTCTGCATTATCTTAGTCATGATATTTCTTACTGGGCTAGTTGAGCTCACCCATTTCTTTCACTGTTCTCTTCAGGAATTGAAAACGTGGCATGGACTAGTTTCGGGAACGGGTGACGGTCCGGATGATAGTATTAGTAGTCCTCACTATTCTGTTAAATAGTGTGACAATAAATGTATTGAAGACTCCATTGACTATGGATATTGTCTAGATGACAATATTCGTATTAAAACTCTTAGATTATGTTTTGTCGTATTTTACACGACTGTTGTATAATTAGTTTGTATTTAAATTCAGTACCTTGTATCTGACGACCCAAGATGGGTGATGTGTACCTATTTTGGGGGCGTCACATTAATACTATCTGCTAGACTTTCTAGCGGACAATGATATTTGTTTTTAAAACTCATCCGTTTATAATTCTAATGGAAGGTAGAGATGGTATTTGTCAGCTTTTGATCCATAGCAAATACATCCTATTCGGACTCCCGCATTTTCTTAAGTTACAGATTATTTTTTTTGCTTTTTATTTTTAAAACAACTAAAAAAAAAGTTTAATATTTTATGGAACTGAAATTTTTACATAATACAGTGCTTTGGGTGTGATTTGGATACATATATAACAAAAGCAGTGCATGCAGATCAGGACTCCTTGACCGATCCCCGTCTTATATATATATATATATATATATATATATATATATATATATATATATATATAGAGAGAGAGAGAGAGAGAGAGAAGCAGGATCTGTCCTGACTCCTGCGAGTTTAAAATCCGGTCATTTTTTTTCCTTTTTTTTTAAAACACCTAAAAAAATAATAATTATGGAACTTGAATTTTTACATAATACAGTATCTTGGATACATGAAATAAAATATGTCTGTACAGTCTGTACAAACATGTTTTGTTATATGTATCAAAAACATTGTATTATGTAAAAATTCAAGTTCCATAATTTTTTTAGGTGTTTTAAAAAAAAAAGCAAAAAAAATAAAAAAATAAAAAAGTCTGAATTTTGGTCAGGTCCGAACATGATCCGGCCTATATATATATATATATATATATATATACATACATGATGACATTTTAAAAAGGAATTGAGAGAATCTTACAAGTACTTGAGCTTTGATTTCGTCAGCAGATAATATTGACGCGCCTGTTGAGGAATCCTTGAGACATAGCAATACGTCTAACAAGTCCTCTTCTTTTTTTCTGCTACCATCTTTCCATTGTCTAATCCTCTCATCAATTAGAGGATCTTGGTGCTTCTTGGCATTTTGTACAGCCTTCTTTATAACCCTTTCATGACCATCTAAATCATACCCTCTCAAAAATGGAAGGTAATCTGACACACAAAAAGAGTAAAGATGCCCAAGAATAGTAAAAAGAGAGTCAACATGCTCTATTTCCTCAGCACCGGGCCCACCATCCTTCATTCCTTTCCCAAAAAATCTCTTGTTAAAAATGATCCTTCTAATCACATTTCCACAATAATGTTGGTTTGCAGCCCTCAAGTTCACTATACCCCCTTCCATACATTGGTTATAGACGAAGCGGACCAGGTAATCCGCTTCGTCCATTCTTTTGTCATGAAGCCACCGGTGTTTGGCCGGTGTTAGCAATTCCGTAGAGAGGATTTTTCTCATCCTCTGCCATTGATTGCTCAATGGACTCTGTGCGACGGTTAAGTAACCGCCGCTTGTGATATCTCCAGACATGCATGCAGGTCTTGAAGCGAAGCTGGCGTCTTCTTTCTTCAGGAACTCGCATGCAAGTTTCGGATCACTGACAACAAAAACATGAACCTTTCCGAAGCGAAAACAAGCCACTTCGGTGTTCATGTCATCCATAACTTTATGGATCCAACGAAAAACAGGCTTGTTTATGAGCATTTGGGGGAGGCATCCCACGAAAGGGAAAGCTGTTGGGCCGGGAGGGAGTGAAAGTTTGGTGTTTTTGCTTCTGATTTTCACACGGAACAAGTAAAGAAACAAAGTAGCAAGACAAGTGAAGTACAAACACAAGAAAACAGTCTCCATTATATCTGTATCTGAGTATCAATGAATAACAAAGAGCTATTCAAGTTTGTGTAGTTGTTAAATTTGTTGTGGCTGGCCTTTTATATAGAAATTAATTAAATCCAAAAATAACTTGAAATATAGATCACCTCCTGCCAGCGTGTTGATCCAAATTATTATCATGTACCTTTTTATGAATAAGAATCTTGCTTACAGACAAATCAATCTTATCCAGAATTGTACATAACCTCTAAACTTTAATCTTTATTAGCAGTATTTTGTATTGGGTACTAATTTATTGCAGGAATTAATTACATTAAATTCAAAGAAAGATAGACTTTCAATAATTTCATAAAGTACATATGTAAAGATAAATTCCAACAATTTCCATTATAGTTGTTCATTACATATATTGATTTGACATTTAAAAAGTTCACCAACTTTTTACGGATATTCTAATCATTTTAGGAATTTTCACAATTTAATTATAAGACTGTAAAAAAAAAAATAGTTTCTTATGATAAATTTAGAAGTATAAAAGCAAATGATATCCCTGACCTTAGTAGAAGATTAAATACTATCTTTTATAGAGGAGATTAACTTAAGAAATTATTGCACTATCAGCAACACTCAAAATATCCTTATACTTAAAAGAAATACTCACAATATTGTAGTAGAAAAATTTTGTATTTTTAATATTGTAATGATATATATGTTTCGTTGCTAATTTGAGCAACCTATTTATACTGAAAACTATGGAGACAATTAGCACCCATATTTTGATAAAATAATCAAATGATGTATATAAAAATATGTTGCTAGTGGAACTTCTTATGGTCCCATATAGAAAATTATGCATGCTTTGACGAAATAAGAATGTTGGTATACGTAGTGGAATTGGTGGGCCCAACCATTTTGAAAGTTTGTAGGATTTTTAAATTATTATGGGTCCAAGCCATTTTGAAAGGAATGTTTGTGGAAGTTTTGAATTATTGTGGGTCTTATCCATTTTGAAAGTTTGCAGAAATTTTGAATTATTGTAGGTCTCCTAGAAAATAAATTAAATTTACAATAAACGCCTCATGCGAAATTTCTTTATTTATATCAAAAAAATTGAATAATATCTACCACACATCACTTATTAGCACCTTTAATTTTATTCATCAAGTATGTATAATTATTCATAATTATTATAAACTCACAATATTGACAATCAGATCGTTCCTAGGAAAAAAGGGGCCGACCTTTCGTAGAAACGGCGCGTAATTAAATAACCTCTTACCTTGACAGAACTTCTAGACATTGTCAATAATGCTAACTGGTCTAATAATATCGCATCAAATAATATGAGTAACTGTGTCGTGACAATTATTGATTTAATAATATGACATATTATGCATATATTATTATAAGAATTATTTTGTTAAAATAATATACAATTGCTACTGTAACAATTATTGAATCAATAATAAGAAGTATTGTGCAATACCGTCTGATATTGTAGAATGTTGTGTGTCATTGTAGAATACCGAGTGTTATTATATTTTTATCGCTGGATATTTAAAGAGTTAAAAGTGATAATACCGTTAATAATTTTTTATTAAAAATGTTATTTCTGTCGTTTTTTGCATCCGACACTATTTCGTTGTAGGTACCACAAATGATTGATTATTTCGGCGCCTTCATACTTTTACCTAATATTTCCAACAAAATGAATATTCGCCGACATAACGAATATTCCCCGACATACTTTTATAATTTGCACATATCATCATTAACTTTAACTTTTTATCAATTTAACATTTTACTATTTAGAATAATAATCATAAAGAAAATTAAAATTTTATTTTATAAAAGTTGGAATCTTACGACTATAACTTGTGAGATATTCACTATTACAATATTAATAACCAATCAAACTTAATATAGGGGGGAAGAAACAAACTAATAAACAAGTATAGCATATAAAGACGAAACAAACTTTCATATATAAAGAAGAAAATAAACTCACTTAAGTTAGAATTGAGCCGGCCTTAAACCTAAAAGTCATACTACTTTAGTCTTAATTAACCATTAAGCTAAGAACTCATCGGCCTTTTGATCTATATCTAGTTTACCTATATAGATAAAGTATTAATGAGATACAATTTATAAATATTTTGTCCAAATATACCAAACAATTTTTGTATAGTTATCTAGTATTTATTTATTTTAAAAAAAGTAAATGGATTTCATTTCATTAAAACAAAATCCTTGCAAAACATGGCAATCCAAAAGGTATGGATTAGGCCATGAGTAAACAAAGAATTTTAAATTGAACACAAAATTCAATATTCCAATCAAAGATATCACATCCGTAAACACAAAATTCAGTTTTAATCTAATTCTCCATTTGAACTTCATATCAACAAATGTATGCTATTATCTGGACTTCCTGTTGAAGTTGTGCAAAACACACGGATTAAACTTTAAAAGTACACATTTAAGCCATAATAATATATAGAATTTTCAGTACCGTTAAAAATTATATACGATGTATTAGTTATTAAATGATAGTATACCAAAAAAACACACATTTAAATATTACTTAGGGGTACATGAGCGTTCAATGAGAATGAACGTAAGTTAAAGAATTGTTGGGTATATATAAACATGGTATGAGAATTGAAAACACATTCATTGGAATAAGAAAAAAAATAGAAAACAATGAATTTAATTTATGAATTTGAATAGTGATGAATTTGAGATTCGCAAAAGGGTTAATGGTAAATTACACCCCGAAGTATACACTCTTTTATCATTCGTACTCTGATATTTAAACGCTCTCATCCCACTAACAATGTACCGTAAAGTAATCATGATGGACTTTATTCAGATTTTCGGTCAATTTTTTTGTCAGAAAATGACCGTCGTAATTTAATATTTAAAAATTGTTGCTCGTATAAATACCGTAGTTGACTTAATTAATTTATAGAAAAATACATGTAAAATATTAGATTAACAAAATAAAGTGTAAAAAACATCCAAACAATTTGGGGATTTCATCAATGTAATTCCATCTCATTCAACAAACCAAAACAGACAACAAATTAATTATTGCAACAAACCAAAGGGTCCTCTAATTCCATCTTATTTTGTTCATCAAACCAAAACAGAATGAAAATCTCTATCTTCATCTCTTTCATTTTCATTTGATCTTCGTCTTCATTATCCTCAAATTATGGGGATTTTTTTGTGTGAAAGATCTGAAAGGTTCAAACTCATATTTACGATTGATGCAACTTGTGACGCCCCTAAAATAGGTATACTGACACCCATTCTCGAATTAAATCAAATACGTGATGCGAAATAACTACAACTTTATTAATCTGATTGTCATGCAAAATACGACAACACATAAATCTGTGAGTTTAAAATAAATATTGTCTTCTGATAATATATATCAACACTCAAATAAGTCCTCATTACAATTATTGATACACTATTTTACAAAATAGTGAGGACTACTAAAACGACTTTCTAGAACCTTCATTCCATACCCACTAAGTAGTCACTTCATTACATTCTCGCCTCACGAGAAGAAAAATGGAACAAAAAGGAAAAGGGTGAGCTCAACTAGCCCAAGAAAAGAATATTATGACTAAGATAACATAGAACAAATTATCGTTAGTCCTCAACGAGGAAAAATCGATGAATATAATGAATAACAAGTTTTAAATCAATATTCGCAATGAAATAATAATTCATTAGAAGAGTTACGTAGAGAATGAAATCTACTTTCTTCTACATGAATTTAAAAGTTTATCATCAATATTTTATCCTGTAACATCAATCAATATACATCTTGAATTAAATATTCATCATTTACTACTGAGCCAAAGATATTCATCAATTGATCATGTTCATCTCAACACCTGCTTATCTTTCTTACGGCCAAAGATATTTATCAAAAAATTATTCATCTTTGCACTACATGCCAAAGATATTCAGTTATATCATCATTTAGGACTGAGGATGATGAAAAATATTTTAAAAAAAACGAATCCAGTGAAACAAAAGAACAAATATTAAGGATTCGTACTTTAAACAGTCCATGTTCCAAAAATACTTCATAAATAACTATAGTGAAGTAAAATTCAAGACTGATCAAAACATAGATACAATCAAAGCTAGTATCCATAATAGATATTTTGGACAAAAATAAAATTTAATTTTTCCGTGAATAGTGACGTATTAAGTGAATAATGTCGCGATATCGTGAATAATTAATAGATATCGTGAATAGTGTTGTATCGTGAATAAGAACTCCCGACCTTGAAGAGACAAGAATTTCACAAAAAAATCTTACCAATATTTTGGCATAATGATATTGAAAGAAATAATATCATTTATAAAAAAATAACATCCCTTACCTCGAAAGAGATGATACTTACGATTGGAATCTTTGGATATAGTCTTTGAATGAAACTTGCACCGTATAAACACACTCAAAGTATCAAAATACTCACAAAAATACGCTTTCGATAATATAGAGAGAAAAGAGAGAAAACTTATTTCTTGTGTGATTTTCAATTCTAACCTAAAGACTGCTTTATAGGAAATTGCTTGTAACACCAAAGCGAAAATTTAATAAAATATTAATTTATTTTTTATAAATTCCTACGCACACTTTCTTAGATTGAAATCATCAACCACACAAGTGGGCTCCCCTCACCAAAATAAAAAAAAAAACGTTTTTCTTAAAAAAAATAATTAAAACTTCAAAAATCAATTATTCCGAATTTCAGAACTTCAATAATTAATAATAAATAGCTCTTTATCAGAAAAATTTGAACATTATGTCCATTCCATAGGAAATTCCATTCTCTACAACTTTGTAAGTTTAAGTTTTTCCGAATTCCAAGCAGAAATTGGCCGAAATCTACATACGGATGATTTTACGAGCTATAATCAAATTTCAGTCAAGAAATGAGGTCCACAAACATGAAAAACGTGTTTTAAATATTTTTAGTAATAAAAATACTCATCCTCCTCATTTATTCATATATTCCACATTCATTGTAAAAATATCACCATTATTATATTATTATAATATAATAATATATTTAAATGAATTATTTTATCAGAAAAAGATAAAATAACAATTTTCAACAATTGTCACATTAAAAAATTTCTCCATCTATATCCACATAAAATGAATATTTTCCTTATCATATAAATCAATAATTAATTATTCACAAATAATATTATAGAATCACAATATCGACAACCAGGCCGTTCCCAAGACAAAGGGGGCTTTCCAATAAGGATTTCTCTTTACTAGCGCGCAATTAAGTAACCAAACCTCTCCTTAGACAGAACTTTCTAGACATTGCCAATAATGCTATCTAATAATATTATTCAAATAATATGAATTACTGATCTGATAATGGAAAATACTGTGTAGTGACAATTATTGAAACAACAATAATATAAAATATCAACGTAATAATTATTAACTCAATAAAATAAAATATTAAACAGTAATTACTGTAACAATTATTGAGTAGTGCCTTCTTATGTAAGAATCAATAATTGGTGCAATACGATTGTCTTCTTGTGTTTTAACCACCGAGTATTTTAACAAAGATAATTAGAATAACAACTACGTCGTTATTTATAAACAACTTATACTTGTCGTTTTCTTCATCCAATCGCTTTCCGTTATGGGGCCCACACAAGGCTGCACCGTCATACAAATATTCCCCGACAGTAAGAATATTTCACGACCAAACGAATATTCCCCGACAACAATGAATATTTTATAACCACTTGTTTATTTGAAATATTTGCGCATTTTACCCATAACTAATCACATTAATCAAATTTCATTTATAATAAGTTGGGATCTTACACAACTGGTTTTGGTAATGATCACCATGGATGTTTAAATCAAGGGCTCAATTAAGGTTTAATCTTATGCTTATTGCTAGATTTGTTATACGTTTGTTTCTTTGATTTTTCTTGGTTTGGTGTATGAGATAATAGATGGGTTTGATCTTACGCTTGGTTTATTTGATTGTAGTTTGGAATAATTTATGAGTGTTGAGATTTTTAAAATTCTGGGTTTGGGTTTTAGGTTCTTCCTCTGCTTATGACATTTTTGAAATTCTAGGTTTGGGTTTTTAGTTTTTCCTTTTAGAGAGAGAAAATGAAGTGGGTTTGAGATTGGGCAAAATTTTGAAGATGATGAACGAATTGAGGTTTTTAGTTTGAGATTTTCGAGATTCATGAATGGTTACAAGGGTAGAGGATGAATGATTTGGGTATTTTAAATTTGAAATTTTTGGCGAGTTCCATGGTAATGGAGAATATGATGAAGATGGAGGAAGAAGAGAAAAAAGAAAACAAATTAGGTTTGTAAATTTATAATTTATTGTATTAAATGTACTATTTAATCTAATTAATCAAGTTCTCAAAGGTTTTATAATTTATAAGTTCGATTATTGTCGACAACAGAAAAGTTATCAACTTAGTTTTAACCACTAAACTAAAATCTATCTACCTAGACCCCTCCCCTAGGTGAGAACTACAATAACTCAGTTTTAATCACTAGACTAAAATCTACCTACCGACCTAAACCCCTCCCCCTAGGTGAGAACTAAAAGTTACTCCCTCCATCCCATTATATATGACGTTCTACAAATTTTCACATAGATTAAGGATAGATGTAATTTTACTATTTTACCCTTAATTAATATTGTGCTCTATTTTCTTCTTCATCTCTTCAGCCTGCTCTCTGTCTTCTTCTTCATCTCTTCAGCCATCTCCCCTGCCACCACCACGACCGACACTCCTTCCACCACCACCACCACCGTTATAACTCCCTCCGCCACCATACCCACCCCACATGACCTCCACCTCATCTGCATTGCCATGCATGCATTCTGGTCTTTGCCTTATCTTGGACCCTCTTGGTCCGGTGACATCAATGACCATCGTCGAACGAATAGATCTCGATAGATCGACCTCTTCGTGTACTCAACGGATTCACCATCTTCGTGCTCCTCTTCGTGCTAGATCTGATAGATCTGATCTGATAAAATTATTTTCCTCCTCTTCGTGCTCGTCAGTCGTACGCCGTATTTAGGATGCTCCCGAAGGAAGGGTAGAGAGGGAAAATAAATACCAAAATATTCTTGAGATTGTAGAACGTCAAATATTTTGGGAAGAAAAAAATACCCTAAAACGTCAGATATAATAGAATAGAAGGAGTACAAACTTACGATTATTGTTGACAACAAACAGGCCCTAAGCTAAAATCTACCTACGTAGACCCCTCTCCCTAGGCTAAAATCTACCTACCTAGACCCCTCCCCTTAGGTGATAATTGCAATAACTCAGTTTTAACCACTAGACTAAAATTTACCCACTCATGCAAACCCCCAAAAAGTTTAGACAGACAAAAAAATGGGACAAAAATATTAGACAGGAGTGTATTTAATTTTATCTATTTATGTTTTGACCCTTAATAGGGGTAAAAATATAAATCGATGTAAGTTAAATACACCTTCTGACCAATATCCCTGTCCCATATTCTTGTCTGCATAGAAGAACTTTGCAAACCCCTCCCCCTAAGTGAGAACTAAAACTTGCAAACTTATATTAACTCGGTTTAATCACTAGGGTATCATGTTCGATTATCATATTTGGATGAATTTATTTATCGTTTACTTGAATTTTGTTTCCATCAAATTTACTTTAGACTTATTTATTCCTTTATGTGATATTTTATATTATAATTATGATTGATTTCTTTTAAAGAAAATAGTCCAATATATATATATATATATATATATATAATTATAATTTATTACAAAAGATAATAAGACTGCGATAAAAATAATTCAAATTTAAATCTTTCAAACAGATCATTCGAAAGAGTACCCATTAATAAAAAGTACTGAACACCACAAATACTCTTTAAACACAGTTAAATTATGAATATAATAACAAAACATACAAATTTGAATAAGATTTTAGCACAAGCGACGTAATAACAAGTCGTGGTGATAATAATTTTACACTCGATTGTAATTTATTTTTTTGTCGTTGCCAAATTATATAGTTTATTTATTTTAAATTATCAGACCACTTTTAAAAAGTTTTAAATTCAAAAATAAGGTTAAGTTTTTGAGTTTAAAAATGTTTAAAATTAATTTTTAAAAAATAAGTATTGATCTTATAATTTAGAATTAAAGTTCTTGATTAGCTTTAAAAAGGACTACAATCCAATTTGCACACCAAACTTTTTTCCAAAAATTGATTTGCACCTTAAATTATTTTTTTGATTAAATGCATCCTAAACTTAATCCTATAAAATTAAATGCAGCATGCGCTCGTTTTTTCGGTCAATCTTTACCGAAAAGCTTTAAGCGTGTGAGGTAAGAAGGTATTTAGGTAAAACACCACCCTTCCCGCTATTAAAACAGGTTTGCATCTTATTTCAAGCCCTAAAAATCAATTCGTCCCCAAATTGAAGACTTTGGTTCGATATTTTACCAAATTGAAGGGTTGTAGTCGATCTTCAAACAAATTGAAGGTCAAAAGAAAAATCGCATAGATCGATTCTGCTATTGTAAGAAGTCATTGGTATGAAATGTGCTTGAAAACCTAAAATGCACGAAGAAGATTCTTTGGTTGCATTGATTGGAGGGTATTCTTCTAAAATTTTGTCTTTAATGGTAAGTATGTTTTGCAATTGACACTGTAAATCGTTTTGTAGGAAGAAAAAGGTGTTAAAAGTGGATGCAACTTTTTTAAATAAATCGATCCCCGATTGTTTGACCATGCAAGGGCAGTGATTCCAAGATTGATTGGGATATTGGAGACAAAAGGTGAATAATTGCGTATAGAGAGGGTAGAGGTTGAAAAGTTCAAAGTTGAGTTAAAGAAAACCAAGTCAATAGGGAAAATGGCAAGACTGATTTGCTCAATGTTATTTTTAGGAATTTTTTTTGCTTAAATTATTAGGCATGATTAGACTGGAAAAGCGGTAGAACTTGGCTAAAACGGCCGTAGGTCAAAAGCGGTTCCGGTGTTGGCAATTTGAAAAAGTTAAGTTCAAAGTCCTGACGACCAGGTGGACCCACTGCGCCTCAGATTGATTATATTAAATTTTGACATACTTTTGGGTCTAGCCCAAACGGGTCGGGCCATCGCCAGGTCGGGCCAAAACAACCCGGTTTTTGGTGGGCTAAAAAAAATGAGGCCCAAAGCCCGCTTTTTAACGGACGTCCCGGCCCGCGGGCTTGGGTCAATTTTGTCAAGTCTAAGCATGATTCATTTACAAAATTTATTGTACTCACAATATTTGAAGTGGTCTGTAGGCATGGTAATTTGCACAATTTTTTATAATAAAGTTGTTTAAAGTGGACTGATATGTACCAAAGATGAAATTTTCCTGAATGAAATTTGTTTTACTTGCACTGTTGTTTGATTTCTATTTCATGCACTTTATTTTTTAAATGAAACAATGTATGTTTCACATTTGGTAAAAATATGAAACCAAGTTTGCATCCATCCACACAATGAATTGACCAAAACAAATCCATCCGCAAAGTAAATTCACCGAAACAAGTCATAACCAAAACATAATCACAATCAAACATTGAAATACAACAAGTGAATTTATCAAAACATAATAACAAACTGCATTCATCCACAAAGGGGAATCAATTTTTACAACCATTGTGTTATAACAAAAAAGTTTCACCAAGATATACAGTTAACCAACAATGTTTGTGGACTACAATATATATACATACATCCCAATATACATCCATCCAAATTTAACTATGCATCCCAATATAAATCCATCCAAATTAAACCATGTTTGTGGAATCATATATAAACATAGACAATGTATCAAAAATATAGGTGGACTCATAAATAACCAACCAAAAAATAAGTCCCAAAATATACCAGTAGAATGAATTTCACAAATTATCCCCACTATTGACATGTTTTTTTTTCTCTTTTAGTTCTTCCAAACCCTGTCTGGTAATACATTTTCTTTCTCTCCAGGTAAACATAGCTCCACTACTCCTTTCTTGACTTGAAGTATTTATGTGAACTCCACCTTACCATTCCCTCTGTCCCACTGGTGTTGTTGCCACTGGTGTCTTTTCTTGAGTAGTGGACCTTTTTTTTACACAAAAATATAGTGCAACTTGAGGAAATTACAAGTCTAGTAAAGTAAAATTAAAGATAATAAAATTTTAATTAATTCACCTGAGGTAGCTTTGACTTAGGAGCAGTTTAGGTGGCTTGTGTGGGTTGGCTAATTGGGGCTATGAACCAGTTTGAGTTTAAGAAACTTGAGGCTCAACATTGCTTCCCTCAACATTGATAGGCACAGCATTAGCTCCCTCAACATTGGTTCCCTCAGCACATCCATCTTGATTCTCCCCAAATTTCTTCTGCATATTGCTAGAAGTTATAATATTATACAAATAATCTGACAAATTGATAAACAATACATAATATGCTCCATACCTTATGGCAAGTCCTTGTGTTGTATCTCTAGTCCTTACAAAAACCACACCTTAGTGATGTTCCAGTCATTTTGAGTTTTGTTGTACCACTTTCAGTTGGGGTTGATGCAGAGGGATCATTAGTCTTTCTTCTAACCTTTCTAGGTCTGCCAATAGGAGTTGAGATTATAGGTGGTTTGACTGGCTCAACACCAGTTTCTAGCCAGTCTTCACCCAGTGGCTCAATGAAGTGCTCATAGACCTTCAAATACACTTCTCTAGTGTAACATTTGTGTACATAATGTAAAGGATTTTGCTGTTGATTAATAAAAATACATGTCATAACATGAAAGTAAGGTATGACAGTCAAGTCCCACTTCTTATACTCACATGTCTTGTTCTTCAAATCAACTACAAGTACATGCATGACCCCTGAAGTAGTAGTTACACCATATTTATCCCAACTACATTCAGGAATTACTCCTGATGACCTCTCAACAGTCTTGTTTAATTTGTTCATTGGTCTGGGGCATAAGAATGTTTTCCTACCCAACTGTTTTGAGTGCCTTTTCTGAATCCTAACCATACAATACCTCTTAATGGTTTCACGACATGTTATTATGGGTTTATCTCTTGCCTTGAAAATCTTTCTATTGAAAAACTCACAAATTCACAAACATGTCTGACAGTGGAGTAATTCTAAAAAAAAACTCTACTCCAATGTAGGGCAGGTCTCTCAGCCACCCAATCATGTGCCCTTTTGTTTGTATCACACAGTTTCTTCATTGCCCTTTTGAACATAAAATTGTTACTAGCCCTAGCATAATCCCACATAAGTTGACTTGAACCTGAGCCCTTATAATTTTTTCAGAAGTTCTTATACATATACATAACATAAAATCGATGATCAGTATTTGGTACAACAATTTCAAGTGCCCTAATTAAACCCTGGATGTATATTTAATATACAAAATTTAATACTCAGCATAACAAGATATAATAACAATGTCAAAAGAAAAAAACATAATAAAGAAGTAAGATATAAGAACATTTACCTTTTTCTTGCAAGAGATAAATATACAACCAAACTGATTAACCATGTTGATATCTTGTACAAGTAAATGTAAAAACCATACCCAAAATTTTTTTTTCTGACTCCACAACAACCTAAGCAAATGGATATAAGCCATTGTTGGGATCAATCCCAACAACAGTCAATAATTGCCCCCCAAATGGACCTTTCAAGAAACATCATTCCAGATCAATTAAAGGTCTACAACCTGTAGTGAAACCCTCTTTTAATGGTTGTAAGAACACATAACTCTTTGGAATCTACCAAAGTTCTCACTCAAGATATGAACTGCCCTCTTCACAATAAATGAACTACCTGACATCTTCTTTTGAACCTATTCACCATAGTACAAAAGACTCTCAAACTGATCTCCATGATGTCCTTCAATCATTTTCAAAGCCTTTACCTTTGCTCTATATGCTAGACTTTTTTTTTACTTCAACCTTTAAGTCATTCACAACTTTGGCATGAAATGCATCTACATCCATTTTGGAATGAGTCTAAAGTCAACCTCATACTTGCTAGCTAACTAAGATGAAGTCAGAACAGGTCCAACATTCCACTCCCTGCTACATATGTGATCCTTTCTAATTCTTGTAATCTTAAAGGTATCATCTCTCTGTAACTTTGCTGCATACAAATAGAAATTGCAATGGGGCTCACAAATTACTTGTATCTTATTGGACAAGCTCTTGTTAAAGGTAATATTCCTCCCATTTTTCACTGCGTGAGACCTTATTGCCATTCTAAGTTCAGCCCCACTACTGAATGTCATCCCTATTGAATATTCTGGACCATCCACTGTTGGAAGATTAGGAAGAGAATATATTTTAGGGAGGAAGTGAAATATAACTTTAGAGAATACTTAAGAATACTTTCATTTCACTTGATTAAAATGATTTAAGTACAAGCTATTTATAGGACTCATAGGACACTTCTAGAACCACATTAATAATTACTACATGACCACATTCATGTACATAAACCTAACACTTGAACACATTCATGAACATACATGTATCATGTACTTGGATATCACCAATTCATGTACTAATATTAATTATGATAATTCTTGAATAATCTAGAATACTCCAAATTAACATTGAATTAAGTTTAATTCTCAACACTCCCTCTTAAACTTAGTTCCTTGTTACTCCAAGCATCATCCGCAACTTGGTAAAACTGTCATACTTGAGAGGCTTTGTAAAAATATCTGCAACTTGATCATGGGTCATCACATATTTTATTTCCACCTCATTATTTGCAACACAATCACGAAGAAAATGATACCTCGTATCAATGTGCTTGCTTCTATCATGAAACACCGGGTTTTTCGCCAAAGCAATGGCTGACTTGTTATCCACAAAAATTTCCGAAGCATCATTTTGTGGTATTTGCAACTCTCCCAATAATCTTCTTAACCAAATTGCATGACAAACACAAGATGCTGCAGCAACATTCTCTGCTTCGCATGTAGAAAGTGTCACAATTGGTTGTTTTTTCGAACTCCACGTAAAAGTTGTATTCCCAATGTAAAAGACAAAACCAGTAGTGCTTTTCCGGTCATTCATATCTCCGGCCCAATCACTATCACTATATCCCACAAGCTTAAATTCATTAGAAAATGAATAAAGCAAACCATAATCAATTGTACCTTTGATGTCTTAAGAAGAATCCGTTTATTTGCTTTGAAATGTGTCGCGGATTGGGTGTCTCCATAAACCGACTTACAAGCCCAACTCCAAAAGTATATCCGGTGGGTATGCAGTCAAATATCTCAAACTTCCAACTAAACTTTTGAAAGTTGTGGAGTCTACTTGCTCACCTTCTTCATTTTGGATAATTTCAATCCATATTCAACCGGTGTGCTCACAGATTGACAATCCTCCATTTTGAACTTCTTTAGAATCTCCTTGTAAATCTTTCTTGGGAAATAAAATTCCATCATCCGTTTGTTTGATCTCAATACCAAGATAATAAGACATGAGACCAAGATCTCGCCATCTCAAGCTCCTTTGCCATTGCTTTGCTTAAACTCTCCAAAAATTGTAAGACCCCAAATTTTATAAATAAAGATGAATTTTTCTATAAATATTATTTTTGAATATTATGGAATAAATTTGATATAATGTTATAGTTGTGGGTAATATTTATAAATTTTGCAAAGTATGCAAGTTGTTATAAAATATTCGTTTGGTCTGGGAATATTCTTTTGTTAGTGGAATATTCGTATAATGGCTCAATCATTGGTGGACCCCACAACATTATTATGGTTTGATTGAGAAAACGACAAAAATATTTTTATAAAAATAACTACGGAGGTGTTACCGTTAAAACCTGCTTGAACTACCCTTATGGTAAAAGTACAAGAATACGCTGCTGTCGTGGTTGCAGAGTAGACACTAGATTGATTATCGATGCTTACGTGAGAAGTCACTCACCTATGCTCAATTATCACTACAAAGAATTGTCGATCATATCTCTTATATTATTGATTCAATTATTGTCACAAAGATCATCCAGATAATATGTTATAGTATTAAATCAATAATTGAGACGACAAGTTATAAATGATTAATAATTATTGAAAGATTAAATATGTGTTATTATGATTTGTGGTAAGTTTGATTATTTTATGGGGGGCCATATGTCATCATCTAAGAGTCTCTTCATCAATAATATTTTACCTTCGTCAATAGTAATTACCTTTGAATAAATAGTATTTACCTTCGCCAATAGTAATTACCCTCATGAATAGTATTTACCTTCACAATAGTAATTATCCTTGTGAATAGTATTTACCTTCAAATAAGAATTACCCTTGTGAATAGTATTTACCTTCGTATTTACATAATAGTATTTACCTTCGTTAATAGTAATTACCTTTACCAGACGTCGAACCACTTGTCGCTTCACATTACAAAAGGCCGAACCACTTGTCGCTTTCACATTACAAAGGCCAAACCAAATAATGCCACACTCTTCGCTTTTTCACACTAAGAAAAGCTAAGCTAGAAATCTTCTATAAATAGAGGCCTAGGGCTTCATTATTTTTCACTTAATTCATTCAAGCTATAGAGAGAGAAAGTATAGAGAGAATAAGAGAGAAGAAGAAGAGTATTTTTTACTACACCGCCGCAGATTCAATCTCCTACCAAATGTAAGGGGTGTTATTCTTTCTTATTCATGAAGAGAACTGTTGTTATTCCATTGCTTATTATTCTCGCTGGAATAACTCAGATAAGTGGTTTACCCTATACTTGGTGACATTCTTCTATTATTCTCGCTGGAACATCCTCGTCATGTGTTTTTACACCTGACCGGTTCCGCTTTTATTATTATTCTGCTGAACATCCTGCTCTGTGTGTTTTACACCCGGACCGGTTCCGCTTTTTATTATTCATCCGCCATGCTGTGAACATCCTGTTCTGCTTTTATTATTCTGCATTGGAACATCCTGTGCATTTTACACCTTTATTATTATTCGGTTCATCCTGCCTTTTTTACACCGGACTTTCCATTCACGGACTCGGTTCGCCTTTTTTATTATTCTCATTGAATATCCTATCTCGTGTTTTTACACCGATCCGGTTCCATCTTTTATTATTCTCGTTGGAACATCCTCGCTTGCGAATTTCACCGACTCGGTTCCGTTATTTATTATTCTCGCTGAATAACCTCGTCTGCGCGGCCTATCGCATGCATGGTGATTTCTTTTGTTATTCCATTCTTTATTATACCCAAATTGGTTAAAACTTTGACTTCTATACTCCATGAAATTAGTAGAATATCCTCGATATTCATGCTTTTATCCAAAGATCTTTTCATGGAAATATTCTTCCGATCATTCTTGAATTTTACTCTACAAAACAAATCATTATTGATAATTTGACGTTAATAATTCCCGGATAAAATAATTCTTGAACTTGTTTTATCAATTCTTATATCATTGTCATCATCCTCATGTTTATATTTTTTTTTAAGTCATCCGTGGCCCAGAAGGTGCGTAGATGGACTTGGTATGATTATGACCGAGACTATTCTTGTAATCATCACGACGTAATGTTACAAATGATGTGATAAAAAATCCTCGAAATGCCAGAGTGCATCGATGGACGCTTGTTGGCATGATCATGACTATTAATGAATACACAAATATTCTCGCCCGTAGTGGCATGAATAATTGTGGTCGTGATACTAAAGAATATCCTCGGCCAGAGTGTAAGTGGGTGATTCGATGATGTGGAATATTTATTAAAGTCGAGTCTCAAATTATAACAAAGGATGAAAAACCTTTTAAAACCTAAAAGATAGTAGACTTTTATTTTCTACTTGACTCTTTTAATGGATCAGATATTCCTACCGCAGCTTAAACCGGGTTGTCTATTGTATTTTATCGCTTTAACATTATCAAGACTATTGATAATTTATTCTCGCATTATCTTAGTCATAATATTTCTTACCGGGCTAGTTGAGCTCACCCTTTCTTTCACCGTTTCTCTTCAGAAATGATAATATAGCCGGGACGAGCTCGGGGAAACGAGTGATGGTCCTCAAGATAAGATTAGTAGTCCTCACTATTCGTAAAAATAGTGTGATAATAATCAGTAATGAGGACTTTTTTGTTTGAGTTTGTATAATATCTAGTAGACGATATTTGTATTTAAACTCACGCTTATGTCGTATTGCATACCTACGCTTATGTTAATAAGTTGTATTTAAATTCGTGCACTATGTAAGTGGCGACTCAAGATGGGTGATGTATACCTAATTTTGGGGCGCCACAACTTGGTATCGAGCTTAGGGATGTGATCCTGCTAAGATGTGAGAATAGTACTAGGAGGGAGAGACGGGAATACCTTCGCTAGTATGACCTACCTAAGTTTATGTGCTATTTTATTGGTTGGTCGTAAGATAAGGATAATTTGTTACACGTCAATTAACCTTTTGTTTTGTGGCAAGATTCAAAAATGACATCCGAGAATGTTGAGAATAGAATGGAGCGCAGCGCGATCGCTGATTCACCACATATCAATAATCAAGATAATGTGCATCGTGAAGGCGATAATCCTCATGCAAAAACAACAACACCGACTAAATGACAAATGATCAAATGTTCAGAGGCTTTATGCAATTTATGCAACAAAGAAAGCGAGCTCACTCCTCGGCCCAAAACGTAGGTGGAAACACGGAAAACTCTCTAGGCGGTCACCGCTAAACAATTTAAGGAGCTGGGACCACCGGAGTTTAAGGAGAGCCAAAACCACTTCTCGCTAAGCATGGATAAAGCAGATTACCAAGATATTTGATGTCTTGGGATGCTCCGAGGAGCAAAAGGTTCCTTTCACGCTTTTTGTTATGTCATGCGCGAGAGGCGGATTACCGGTGGAATCGGTAAGAAACGTACTCAACCAAATTGCATCAAGATATCTTGGGAGAAGTTCCAGAGTCGTTTCAACGACAAATACTTTCCCCGAAAAGTATTCGCCATATGAAGGAGGTGGAGTTTATCAAGTTGGAACAAAACAATATGACCGTGTCGCAATACGAGGCAAAATTTATGAGTTATCACGGTTCATATTCCCACTCTGTGGATAATGAAGAGAGAATGGCGCGAATGTTTTTAAGAGGTTTGAAGTCGAGATACGCCAACATCTTATTTCTCATAAACCGTGTTTGTATTCGGATGTTGTAAATAGGGCTCGCTTAGTGGAGCGCGATAATGAGTCAACGCAACTAAAAGAGAGCAAACAAAAAATTATAATACCAAATGAGAATAGTCATCGAGGCGACAACAAGCGTGAGGGAATCAATGTGCCGATATGGTAACCACTTTGGTGGTAATCGTACAAAAACAATAAGAATGGACATTTCAAGAAAAGGAGATTCAACAATGATGGAAAGACGCCAAAGACCAAAGACCCATTGTTAAGGAAGGAGAAAGACCACCTATCATATGCTTCAAATGCGAGGAGAGGGACACATCACCAAACTCAAGGCCATGCCATCCAAAGCATGTTATAATTGTGGAAGAGAAGGTCACTTAGCTCGATTTTGTCGCCATCAAGACAAATTCAAATAGGATGGAGGCACCAAAGGCCATCCCGTAAAATTCAAAACCCAGAGCTGGTGAGGAGAGCATTTGTTGTGACCTCCCAAAGAGCAAGGAATCCGAATGAGGTCATCACGTAAGCTTTATCATAAACTCTAATGAAGTCTATACTTTATTTGATACCCGCTTCTACCCATTCTTTTATTTCTCCTACTTGCGCCATCGATTAAATTTGACTCGAGAAATTAGACTTTCGACTTATCTGTGGAAACTCCGCTGGGAGAAACCTTCATTACATCCACGCTTATAAGTCTTGTTTGGTTCAAATCGCACCCTCACATTACCCGTCGATCTTATTTCATTAAAAATACTTGCATTTGACGTGATTCTGTGGATTGATCGTTAACTACTTATCATGCAAAATTGATTGTTTTCGTAAGGTTGTTAGCTTTCATATTCCTAATCAACCTATTATGCTAATTCAAACGACCAAACCATTAAAATCAATCACTACCATCTCAAGCCATAAAGCTATTCGCTTATTGAAAACGGATGTCAAGCTTTCTTAGCTCATGTCACGATTTAAATAAAATACGCCGCTTTTAAACGATATTCCTATTGTTAATAAATTTCCGACGATTTCTCAAGAACTTCCCCGCCTACCCCAGAGCGTGAAATTGAATTTTGTATCGACTTGAACCCCAGATAAAAACCTATTTCCAAAGCCCCATATCGAATGGCTCCTATCAACTTCGTGAGTTAAAGACCCAACCGCAGGAATTGTTAGACATCGGCTTTATTCGTCCCCAGTACTTCTCCTCGGGGTGCTCCTGCTCTATTCGTGAAGAAGAAAAAGATGGGAGTATGCGACTTTGTATTGATTATCTGGAGTCAATCACGCCACCATCAAAAATAGGTATCCATTGCCACGTATTGATGACCTGTTTGACCAAATTGCAGGAGGAGCCAAATTCTTTTCAAAGATCGATCTTCGCTCCGGATATCACCAATTGAAGATTAGAACCACCGACATTCCAAAGACGGCTTTAACTCCCAGACGGCATTATGAATTCCTAGTCATGTCCTTTGATCGACTAATGCTCCCGCCGCCTTCATGGATATGATGAACCGAGTATTCAAGGAATATTTAGATCACTTTGTGGTCGCCTTTTATTGATGACATCCTTATTTATTCCAAAAGCCGTGAAGATCATGAAAGCAACACTTGAGGTCGACACTCCAAAAGCTTCGTGAATATAAGCTTTATGCCAAGTCAAGAAATGCGAGTTCGTCAAGAAGTAGCATTCCTTGGGCACGTGGTATCAAGTCATGGAATATCTGCTGACCCAAAGAAAGATCAAGCTATTCAAAGTCGGGAACAACCTAAATCGCTGACCAAGTACGTAGCTTTCTTTAATAATGGGTTATTATCGAGATTCGTGGAAGGATTTTCTCGAATCGCTATTCCATCGACTCAAATTGACTTTTAAAGATACAAAGTTCTATTGGAGCGAAGAATGTGAGAAGAGTTTTCAAGAACTCAAGAGAGACTTATTTCAAAGACCTGCTCGACAATACCATCCGCCTCGAGGGATTTGTCATCTACAGTGATGCTTCGGGCAAAGGGTTGGGATGTGTTCTTATGCAACATGGAAAAGTTATAGCCTATGCCTCGCGACAACTCAAAGAATATGAGAGGAATTATCCTACTCATGATCTAGAGTTGGCAGCTGTTGTCTTTGCACTTAAAATGTGGAGGCATTACTTGTATGGGGAGAAAGTGGAGATCTTTACGGATCATAAAAGCCTCAAATATTTCTTCACTCAAAAGGAACTCAACACGCGACAACGACGCTGGCTTGAACTGCTGAAAGATTATGATCATACCATCCAATACCATCCCGAAAAGCAAACGTGGTAGCCGACGATCGAGTAGAAATCATATGCAAGTACAAAAGCGATATTGTCAACGCAAAGGCCCATTTTGTGTGACTTGCAAAGGATGGAGATAGAATTAAAGACTCTGTGACGCATGTGATGATAAATATATACGAGTAGAACCGACTTTTAATTGATAAAGTTAAAGTCGCTTCAAGCTACGCACTGAGCCGATGCGTATGAGGAAGAAAGTGCAAGAAGGTGCTATGCCGGAAGCAAGAATCGATGAAGAAGGAATACTTCGAGTCAACTCCAGACTTTGTGTTCCTAACGACCCTGATTTAAAGTATAATATCATGATGGAGGCGCACAACACACCATTTGCAATCCATCTCGGAGTACCAAAATGTATCATGATATTCGCTATACATTTTGGTGGAGCAATACGAAGAGAGAGATAATACTGCTTATCTCAAGGTGTCTAACTTGTCAACGAAGTTAAAGCGGAGCATCAAGTACCAAAAGGTCCATCAGAACCACTTGAAATTCCGTAATGGAAGTGGGAGCACATTACCATGGATTTCAAGCACGGCCTTCCTAAGGTTTCTCAAGGCATTGATGCGATTTGGGTCATTGTTGATAGATCGACCAAGTCCGCTCATTTCTTACCGATACGAGAAACTTATACACTTGAACGCCTTGCTCAGACATGACATAAACGAGATTGTAAGATCGCATGGTATGCCTAGTATCCATAGTTTCCGATCGAGACCCAAGATTCACTTCACGATTTTGGGTTAGTTTGCAAAAAGCTATGGGCACAGATTTCACGATTTAGCTCTCAAGATATCATCCTCGAATTTGGACGGACAATGAGAGGACTATTCAAACTCTTGAAGATCTATTAAGACTCGGTCCTTGATTTCAAGGAGTTGGGACAAGTTCTTACCATCGGTGGAGTTTTCCTACAACAACAGCTTATCAAGCAAGTATCGGCATGGCTCCATTCAAGCATTGTATGGAAGAAAGTGTCGCTCTCCAAGATGTCGACGAGAGGTGGGTGAAGCAACGTTGTTGGGACCGGAGTTGGTACGTATTTATGACTACGGAAAAGATTCAAACGATCCGACAACGATAAAAACCTCACAAAATCGATAAAAGAGTTATGCCGATCTTCATCGAAAGGACGGGAATTCGATATAGAGATCATGTGTTGTTAAGAGTCAGCTCCATGGAAAGGAGTTACAAGATTTGGAAGGAGAGGAAAACTTAATCCTCGATTCATCTGGCCCATTTTAATCCTCGATCGAGTAGGAACGTGGCCTATAGACTCGCCACCGCCAAATATGTCTCGTGTTCATAACGCTTTTCACATATCTATGTTACGTAAATATGTGAAAGACCCGAACCATATTATCGAAAGTTAGAACCGATTTAAATAGCGGAAGATTTGGACGTATGAAGAGGTTCCTGCTCAAATTTTGATAAGAAAGAACATATTCTACGCCCAAGGTTATACCTCAAGTCAAAGTTTTATGGAGGAACCACGATGTTGAGGAAATGACTTGGGAGTTAGAATCAAATGAAATCAAGGTATCCTTACCTCTTCGACATACCAGTATCGCACTTAATTTCGAGGGCTGAAATTTCATAAGAAGGGAGGTTGTAAAGACCCCAAATTTTATAAATAAAGATGAATTTTTCTATAAATATTATTTTGAATATTATGGAATAAATTTGATATAATGTTATAGTTGTGGGTAATATTTATAAATTTTGCAAAGTATGCAAGTTGTTATAAAATATTCGTTTGGTCGGGAATATTCTTTTGTTAGGGAATATTCGCATAATGGCTCAATCATCATTGGTGGACCTATTAACATTATTGTCATTTGATCGAGAAAACGATAAAAATATTTTATAAAATAACTACGAGGTGTTACCGTTAAAACCGCTGAACTACCCGGTGGTAAAAGTACAAAGAATACGCTGGCGGTCGTGGTAAGAGTAGACACTAAGATTGATTATCGATGCTTACGTGAGAAGTCACTCAACCTATGCTCAATTATCACTATAGAGAATTGTCGATCATATCTCTTATATTATTGATTCAATTATTGTCACAAAGATCATCCGTATAATATGTTATAGTATTAAATCAATAATTGAGACGACAAGTTATAAATGATTAATAATTATTGAAAGATTAAATATGTGTTATGAAAAAAATGATTTGTTTAAGTTTGATTATTTTATGGGGGCCTATATGTCATCATCTAAGAGTCTCTTCATCAATAAGATTTACCTTCGCCAATAATAAATTACCCTTGTGAATAGTATTTACCTTCACAATAGTAATTACCCTCAGTGAATAGTATTTACCTTCACAATAGTAATACCCTTGAATTATCCTTGTGAATAGATTTACCTTCACAATAAGTAATTACCTTGTGAATAGTATTTACCTTCGCTAATAGTATTTACCTTCGCTAATAGTAATTACCTTTACCAGACGTCGAACCACTTGTCGCTTCACATTACAAAAGGCCGAACCACTTGTCGCTTCACATTACAAAGGCCAAACCAAATCAAGCCACTTTGCCTTTTCACACTAAGAAAAGTGCTAAGCTAGAAATCTTCTATAAATAGAGGCCTAGGGCTTCATTATTTTTCACGAAATCATTCAAGCTATAGAGAGAGAAAGTATAGAGAGAATAAGAGAGAGAAGAAGAAGAGTATTTTGTTACTACACCGCCGCAAAGATTCAATCTCCTACCAAATGTAAGGGGTGTTATTCTTTCTTATTCATGAAGAGAACCTGTTGTTATTCCATCGCTTATTATTCTCGCTGGAATAACTCAGATAAGTGGTTTACCCTATACTTGGTGACATTCTTCTATTATTCGTTGGAACATCCTGTCATGTGTTTTTTACCCTGACTCGGTTCCGCTCTTTATTATTATTCTTTGGAACATCCTCATTGTGTGTTTTACACCTGACCGGTTCCATCTTTTATTATTCTGCTGAACATCCTGTCTCATGTGTTTTACACCGGACCGGTTCCGCTTTTTTATTATTCTCGCTGGAACATCCTGCTGCATGTGTTTTACACCGACCGGTTCCGCTTTTTATTATTATTCTGCTGGAACATCCTGCTCATCGCATGTGTTTTACAATTTTACCCGGTTCCATCTTTATTATTCTGCTTGAACATCCTATCTCAGGTGTTTTTACACCGGACCGGTTCCGCTCTTTATTATTCTCGTTGAATATCCTATCTCGTGTGTTTTACACCGGATCCGGTTCCATCTTTATTATTCTCGTTGAACATCCGCTTGCGGTGAATTTCACCGACCGGTTCCGTTATTTATTATTCTCGCTGGAATAACTCGTCTGCGCGGCCTATCGCATGCACGGTGATTTCTTTTGTTATTCCATTCTTTATTATACCCAAATTGGTTAAAACTTTCGACTTCTATACTCCATGAAATTAGTAGAATATCCTCGATATTTGCGCTTTATCCAAAGATCTTTCATGGAAATATTCTTCCGATCATTCTTGAATTTTACTCTACAAAACAAAGATTATGTCGACAATTTGACGTTAATAATTCCCGGATAAAATAATTCTTGAACTTGTTTTATCAATTTCTTATATCATTGTCATCATCCTCATGTTTATATTTTTTGAAAGTCATCTCGTGTATTCAGAAGTGCATAGATGGACTTGGTATGATTATGACCGCAGACTATTCGGTAATCATGACCGTAATGTTACAAATGATGTGATAAAAAATCCCTCAAAGGGGTCGTAGTGCATCGATGGACAATTTGTTGGCATGATCATGACCATTAATGAATACACAAATATTCTCGCCCGTAGTGCATGAATAATTGTGGTCGTGATACTAAAGAATATCCTCGGCCGAAAAGTGTGGATTCGATGATGTGGAATATTTATTAAAGTTTCGAGTCTCAAATTATAATAAAGATGAAAAACCTTTAAAACCTAAAAGATAGTAGACTTTATTTTCTACTTGACTTTTTAATGGATCAGATATTCACCGCAGCTTAAACCGGTTGTCTATCAGATTTTATCGCTTTAACATTATCAAGACTATTGATAATTTATTCGCATTATCTTAGTCATAATATTTCTTATCGGGCTAGTTGAGCTCACCCTTTCTTTCACCGTTTTCTTCGTGAAATGATAATATAAATGGGACGAGCCTGGGAAACGAGTGATGGTCCCGAAGATAAGATTAGTAGTCCTCACTATTCGTAAAATAAAGTGTGATAATAATCGTAATGAGGACTTTTGTTTGAGTTTGTATAATATCTAGTAGATTTATATTTGTATTTAAACTCACGCTTTATGTCGATTGTTGCATACACGATGCTTATGTTAATAAGTTGTATTTAAATTCGCACTATGTAAGTGGCGACTCAAGATGGGTGATGTATACCTAATTTTGGGGGCGTCACAAAAATACTTCACCATAGTCGATTTCGGGACGTTGGCTATACCCCTTGGCTACCAACCTTGCCTTGTATTTCTCCACTTCTCCTTTAGCATTCTTCTTCTCCTTGAAAACCCACTTCACACCAATGGACTTTTCACCTTCCGGCATAGTTGCCAACTCCCAAGTGTTATTCTTCTCAATCGATTTGATCTCTTCATCCATGGCAATTCTCCACTTTACATCCTTTACTGCTTCTTTAAACACTATGGGTTCACCATTGACAAAGTGACAAAAGAGTTAAATCATCACTTAAATTTTTCGTGACTTCATAAAGTTCTTGGAGACTTCTCATTTTTCGTGGTTGCCTTTCACTTGATGAAGATGATGCACTTGAAGAAGATATAGAAGGTGTACTTGGATTGGTAGGTGATCGAGGAGGTGTTGTGAGCTCTTGATGAACTTCTTCTTTTTGCTCTTCCTCGTCAAGAAATGGAAAGAAATCATATATTTCCTTATCTTCAATGCTCCAATCCCATGCATCTTCTTCATCAAATTCCACATCTCTACTAATAATGATCTTGCCAACACTTGGATTGTAGAATTTGTAGCCTTTGGAACGTTGATCATACCCAATGAAGATGTGCTTCCTACTTTTGTCTTCAAGCTTCGACCTCTCTTGATCGGGTATATGCACATAACCAATACTCCCAAACACTCTCAAATGGGATGCACCGGCTTTTTCCACTCCATGCTTCTTGAGGTTTTGTCCATAGACTTCTTGTTGGACAATTTGGTTGGACAAATATACCGCACAATCAACCGCTTCTGCCCATAATTCTTTTGGCATCTTCTTTGTCTTTAACATGCTTCTAGCCATATTAAGAATGCTCCGATTCTTTCTTTCCACCACGCCATTTTGTTGAGGAGATCTCAGAACTGTTAAAAACCGTTTGATGCCATTTTCTTCACAATATTTATTAAACTCATTAGAAGTAAACTCACCACCTTTATCCGTTCTCAAGGACTTGATGTAATAACCACTTTGTTTTTCTACAAGAATTTTGAATTTCTTGAACATGCCAAAAGCTTCAGATTTTTCTTTCAAGAAATAAACCCAAGTCTTTCTACTAAAATCATCAATGAAGAGTAAAAAATATCGATTTTTACCGAACGAAGATGGCTTGATTGGTCCACAAACATCGGCATGAACAAGTTGAAGTGACTTAATTGCTCTTGAAGTAGTTCCTCTTGGAAAACTCTTTCGGAATTGCTTACCAATAAGACACCCTTCACAAAGTTGATTTGGTTGGTCTATAAACGGCAATCCATTCAACATCCCTTTTTGAGCCAACAACTTCAAACCTCCAAAATTCACATGTCCAAGCCTTAAATGCCAAAGCCAAGAAGTATCTTTCACACAAGCTTTGAGACATTTAACATCACTTTGGATATCAAGCAAAAACATTCTATTCTTTGTCATAGGCACCTTAGCAATCACATTTTTCCGGTCACCTTGAAGTAAGAGACTATGATTCTTCATGTGAACCTCGTAGTTCTTCTCTAAAAGTTGTCCTAAACTCAAAATATTACTCTTCATATTTGGAACATAATAGACATTACTTATAAATTGATGACCACCATTCTTTACACGAATTAAAATCGTACCTTTTCCTCTAATTGGAACTTTAGAGTTGGTCTCCAAAAGTGACAAATCCGGTCACCGACTCATCAAGCTCCACAAACTTACACTTGTCTCCACACATATGATTGTTTGTCCCATTGTCAAGATACCATAAATCATTTTTATTTTTTATTTCCTCTTTGTAAGCTAGCAATAAAGTTACCTCATCTTCCTCATTCTCAACATAGTTCACATTTTCTTCAATATTACTAGGCGCACTCCTACATTCTCGAGCATAGTGCCCATACTCTTGGCAATTATAACACCGAACTTTGGACTTATCTTGCCTTGAATAATTTCCTCTTCCACGTCCCTTTGAGGATTGACTTCTTTCTTCATTGTTGGAGTTTTGGTTGCCTTGTCCGCCTCTTCCTCTTCCTCTTCCTCGGATTTGTCCACGTCCGTGTCCGCGTCCTCTTCCTCGTTGACTTTTCTCACGATCATAATTCTTCTCTTTCACCGAGAGCTTGGTGGCTAGAACTTGCTTAATCGGCTCATCCTTCTTCTTGTTAATTCTTTCTTCATGAGCTTGTAGAGAACCCATGAGTTGATTAACTATCATAGTCTCTAAATTTTTGGACTCCTCAATGGCTACGATGACATAATCGAACTTTGGAAGCAACGAGCGAAGAATCTTCTCAATGACCCGGACTTCCTCCATTTTTTCCATATCACTTCATTCGATTGGTTATGGTCAACACTCTCGAAAAGAAATCCGCAACAGATTCAGATTCTTGCATTCGTAAACCTTCAAATTCTCCTCATAACAATCGAAGGCGCACTTTCTTAACTTTATCAACCCCTCGATTGAGTTTTGTAAAATCTCCCACGCTTGTTGGCGGTGGTTGCGATTAGCAACTCTTTTCAAACATGGCTTCATCCAAACATTGATGGATGAGAGTGAGAGCTTGTTGATCCTTCTTCCGCATCTTTTGCAGATTCTCCTTTTGAGCGAGAGTCAACGTAGCTTCCTCACTAGGCTCGTCATAGCCTTTATCCACGATCTCCCACACATCTTGGGAACCAAGCAAAGCCTTCATACGAATGCACAAATTCTCATAATTTTCTTTTGTAAGGCGAGGGAATTGAAATGGAAAACTAGAATTAGCCATCTCCAGGATCACAAAATAAGAGGCTCTGATACCATTTTGTTGGAAGATTAGGAAGAGAATATATTTTAGGGAGGAAGTGAAATATAACTTTAGAGAATACTTAAGAATACTTTCATTTCACTTGATTAAAATGATTTAAGATGTGTCATTTATAAGACTATATAGACACTTCTAGAACCATATTAATAATTACTACATGACCACATTCATGTACATGAACCTAACACTTGAACACATTCATGTATCATGATCACCAATTCATGTACTAATATTAATTATGATAATTCTTGAATAATCTAGAATACTCCAAATTAACATTGAATTAAGTTTAATTCTCAACATCCACATCATTCTGTGCATCAAATTCATGTTGTTTGCTTCTCTCATCATTATCATCCTCTGGCCATACAATCATTTCATCTTCTGAGTTATCAAGGTCTTAGGTATTCCATACTCAAACTCAAACATACCACCAATATATCCAAATGGTTTAGTCATTACACGAAATTCAATCAGATACATAAAATCTGGATGACACATCATAATAATTAAATTGATCTCTCACATAGGCTAAACTTGGTTCTTTTACAAATTGCCGACCATGGAAGTATTTAATGGTGAAATACTTAGTATCCACTGCGCATGAAAATTTAATAAACACAATCACACAAATTATAAAGGAAAATAGGATCACCATAATCCCAGAAGATACCAAAAAAGAAGACGCAGTATACAAACTTCCGGTGAAGATTTTGTCGGAAAAACGAGTGGAGGGACATTTAATTGTTTGGGATTAAGTTTATGATGCTCAAATCCATTTTCGGGCAAAAGTTTGGGGTGCAAATTAGATTTTAGTCCTTTAAAAAGTAAAAGGTATTGTGCATTATTAAGGGCCTGTTTGAGACTGACTTATAAGTTAAAATATAAGTTGACTTATAAGTTATTTTAAGTTATGATTTATAAGCAAAAGCTTTTGACATCAATTTGAATTATAAGTCAAAAATTAAGTTAAAACAAGTTATGAAGGTGTTCGGCTCATAATGACTTATAAGTTAAAATAAATGTAAATATTACTAAAAAAGACATTAATAAAAAGAGGGGCAAAATAGACATTATATTTGGTCAAACTAACTTATTTTAAAATAACTTGTAAGTTATTTTAAAATAAATTAGAAATACTTACTTATTTTTTTGACTAAAAACTCAAATACTTACTTTTTTTTTTTACTTAAAACTTAACTTATAAGGGCCTGTTCGGGAATGACTTATTTTAAATGACTTATAAGTTAGTTTAAGTTGTGACTTATAAGTACAAGTGTTCATCATCAGTTTGACTTATAAGTCAAAAATTAAAATAAAATAAGTTATGAAGGTGTTCGGCTCATAATGACTTATAAGTTACTCCCTCCGTTCCTTAATATAAGTCGTTTTAAAAAAATATTTTTGTTCCTAAATATAAGTCGTTTGAGGATTTCAAGTAAACATTAATTGCTTAGTTTCTAATATTATCCTAAGTAATAAATATAATTTTGGTTCTCTCATTATTTTTTGCCCAATAAATAACACTCTCTTTTTCCAATACAAGGGCAATATAGACAATTAATAGTATATTTAATACTTTATAATCATTATCTTAATACTTGTGCATAACTCTAAAACGACTTATATATAAGAATCTTATAATAAAATAATGTAAAAATTATTAAAAATGATATTAATAAAAAGAGGGACAAAATAAATATTACATTTTATCAAACTAACTTATTTTAAAATGACTTATCATTTTAAAATAAGTCATAATTAATTATTTTTTTTTTGACTTAAAAATAACTTATAAATTAAAAAATAAGTAATTACTAAACACTCAAATAAAGACAAATGACTTATAAATTAGTTTGAGCAACTTATAAATCACCGCCGAACACTGCTTCTCATGAATAGGTGTTACTTATAAATTGATTCGACTAACTTATTTATACCTCTAAATGGAAAAGTAGTCCAAATCATTTGTGCCGTCAGGTCTACGTATGTTATGCCACGTGTGAATTAAGTCAAAATTTCTTACCATACACATCATTGTGTACCGGGACCCACTACTGTCGCCTGTCGGTAATCCAACCCGTAAACCCCAACTACCTATTTCTCTCTCTTCAAAGTCCACTATTTTGGACTCCATACCCTAACTCTCTCTCCAGACTCCATGGCTGTGGTATCTGCGAATCCCGATAGGATCGAACCCTCGCAACCGATGGACCAATCGCCGTCCAAACGAGCCGCTCCGTTGCCGTCCGGCACACCTTCATCGGCCGCCTGTTCACTGGATCAATCCCCTCCGGATCAGGCGTCTTCTTCCCCGAATTCCTCCGCACAACTCCAGGTTCAGGTTTGCATTCACATTCAATGATTATTTTATGCAATTTACGTTTTTACTTCTGTTTGATTTCTATTGAATTGCAGAAATAGCAATCAATTTGATTGTCCTTTGATATACAATTGCTGCATTTATATTTTGTTTAAAGACTGGACTTGAATAATTTATTAGAGCATTTTATATGAAATTTTACAAATTTAGTAGGTGATTTTTAAGTAGAACCTTAGTTATAATCATAAAAGCATTCCTAAATACAGAAGCTAAACTCAATTTAAAAGGTAAAAAAATGCAATGATTGTATTTCTAAGAGTAATCAAATGATACCTTAAACATTTTGAATGGAATGTAATTTATGATTCAATGAATGATTGTGATATTTTTGATACAGCCGCAGCCCTCGTTGAGGAGTGAAGAGTATCGGCAATTGTTTCGGCTTCCTCCTGAGGAAGTGAGTAGGTTTGAAACAGCTTGATTTTTAGCTTTTTAAGTTATTCTTGTTACTTATCATTCTCTTAATCTTTTGCTTGCTGATTTTATTATAAAAATCGAATCTTTGAAGCTGTGATATTGCTATTTAAATATCAACTACTTCAATGTATTAATTATTTGGTTCAGTTATTTGAATAAGTTGATCAAACTGTACTGTAGTTACAATTATTATTGTTAAGAGTTCGTAGATTTGAATAAGTTTTTTAATACATAATGAAATGGTTATCATGCTCAATAGCCAATATTAGACTAACACGCATTTCATTTAGGCAATTTTTTCTCTTTAGTGTGGCGCATGTTCATCTGGTGCATAAGTATTTGAATATTAAATGATGTTGACTTATTTGGCAAGAATCCTAATATTTCATCAGAGAAAAACCATTGGTAAAGTGACTTATCTCAAAAAGAGAAAAGATCATTATTAAATGGTCCTTCTAAAAACCGAAATATATTAAGACTTATCTATGATATGATTGGCTCCAATGTTTAAACAACCAACTATTTCGTTTCACTATACAAAGAAAACTATATAAATGGATGTCTACACACTATAACATGCTATAAGTATTCTTTTGTGTTTTGACCAATCTCTTAAAATACTGTATGATTGAACACTGAATGGAGCAAGGCCTATATTATTGTACACATATTTTTGTTCATATTTTGGAAGTTTGTGGTTCTTATGTTTTAGAGAAATTAATTAGTAATTATCTATTTTCCTTTGAAAGATTTTACTTACAAATTAAAATATACATTGTATGATATGCTATGCATTGACACCAACACATGGGTAAATGTCTTAAGTTGCTTTCCGCAACTCATGTTCGTTGGGAGGTTTATAATTTGACCTGTTGTTCTAAACATATAATCTTTCTCTATATCTTTCTTGTCTGTAGGTACTAATTCAAGATTTTAATTGTGCTTTGCAAGAGAATTTTATTCTTCAGGTGATTTCACTTCTTTATGATATTTTGAGGTGTCTTTCCCCCAGGAATTGAATATCTGCTCATATTCCCTCTCTTGAATTACTAAAATTTATTATTTAAAGCTGCATATTATCCCTACCAAGCAGGATAAATTCATTCATTTGCATGGTAGTGCTTTTGAGCATTGCTTTCCTTGTCATTCTCTAGAGGAATTGATCAAATAGGGATTTGCAATACTTAACTTCTGATTGTTGTTATTTTATATTGATTGCAGGGGCATATGTACCTGTTTGTCCATTATATATGCTTTTATTCCAACCTATTTGGATTTGAGACAAAGGTTTAACAACAAACTCATCTTTATCGTTTTCATAGTTTGAATTTTGTATTACTGGATTAGATATTTCAATAGTTGGATATATTAAATCTGCATTCTGGTTATTGTCTTCATGTATGTGTGTTTATATCATAGTTGTTGCATGTAAATCTCAATCTCAACAAGGCTCATCTAAAGCATCTTGCCTAGTCACAGGCGTGCCTTGTTTGCTTAAGCTTCAGGCTTTAGTCGCACATCAGGGTACAATCTACATTTAGCTAATAATTGTTGGGTAGTATAGGAACGTATCAACTTATTTAATTTCTGTTATTCAAAGTTATTGTATAGATTTCAAACTATTTTGTTGCGAACCAAACTAAAAGCAGGGTTGGGAGCTTGAGGAGATGGATAGTTTGTTTTCTTTGCTTGGGGGAGGAGGGCGAGGGGGGCCGGGCGGGCGGGCGGGGCGGGTAGGGGGGGGATTTTCATGTAGGGGAGGATTCTGTGCGACGGCTTCATCATATAGAGGCAATAATTTTGGAGAGATCTTATTATGAGACACTACAACAGTGGGGTTGGGAAGTTCCTTGGAAGAGTACATGGGGTGTTGGGGTTCCAAAGAAGGTGGCATTTTTCTCGTGGACAACAGTGTTGGGGGACTATTTTGTATTTTTGCCTCAGGAGTCTTTATGGTTGAGAAGTAAGATTTGATTAATCGATGCTATATGTGCAAGAATGATTGCTCATGCTTTTTCATTGTGAATTTACAAAGGAAGCTATGGTCACTAGCCTTTATGCTCTTTCGTACTGTTTGTGTGATGCCCATATTGACTCAATCATTACTAGGGGTATGAATGGAGCTAAGAGTTCCAAGGGGCAGAAAAAGATTGGGAAATAGTACCACATTGTTATGGGGGCATTGTGGAGGCTGAGAAATTGTAGATATTTTGAGGGAAAGGAGCGATCGATTGTGCATATTAGTTCTTTATTTTTGAGCCTCTTGTATATTGGGTGCATGAGTCGTGTCTAGATCCTAGAGTCGATTGAGCCTTTTGTAGATTTTGTTGCGGAGTTTGGCCTTGTAGCTTGACATAGTTTTTGTTGTCTTGGCCGTGTTCTCTTTTTTTAGGGTTTGTGAGTACATGATTATTTATCAAAAGAAGAATATGACCCATCTGGCTCTCCATACAAAAGCTTTTGTGTACTCTTTGACATTTGTCAGCTTAACACTAACAACAAGGTTGGATGCGTAGACCTTACAAATCTTTATCTCCATATATATATATATATATATATATATTGTGCATGCAAGAAAGTGAGACCCGTTCTCATCTCTTTATTTATTGTCTAAAAGGTGGGTGAGTGTTGACTGTTGGGTTGTCCCTCTAATGTGGAGGGAGGACCTTCTACTATGCAGTTTAAGGGACTTTGGAAGAGGGAAGGATAGGAGGACTCTGTGGTGGTGAGCTTGTTTTGCAATTTTTGTAGGATGTGTGCGTATGGATTGATGCTGTCTTACTTCTGGTTAGAGAGTCCCTTTCATGCACATCTTTGAGCCTTCTCAATGGGAGCTTTCCTAGGAACTTTTACTCTAATGAGATGTACATATGAATTAGCGAGCTGTGGTCCATCGACACCAGGATGGATTTGACACCTGTTTGCTTGTTTCCATTTGCACCATCCTTTTGGAAGGACTTCTTATCTTCATCTGCGTAGTACTTCCACTTTCTCTTCTTTGTTATTTTTTTTCCTTTCATCTTATAAGAAAAATTATCTGAAATTGTATTAATTCCAAATATCTCAAAGAACTGCAGAGACATCACTTCTTCTAAACATCGTAGACTCTTCCTCCTACCAAATCCAAATATCTGATCAAAAGCAAACACTGGGTCCAATTGGGATAGTTTTCTGTTGCTAAGACCTTGAGTCTAGTTTCGCTACTAAACGGCCAATGGATAATGCTGAAGATAGTTTGTGTCAGGCAATGCCCAAGATAGTATGGAATATTTAGCCTATATGAATAGCATTCCTATAAACGTCGATTCACTTTTGTCACTAATTGTATGAAAAGAAACATTGGTAATAAAATATCCAAAGATGAACAAATAATTTTCAAAATTTCCTCGACAATCTCTATTTTCAATCAAGGTCCATGTGAAAATAAGAAGTATCCAGTAGCAGTTATTTTTGATTTTTTTAGCTATTCTACAGAATCAATAATACCTACACATGTTTTACACTCTTCTGATATTTGTGTGTTTATAACATTAATATTGATTTGGAAGGTTGGTCTTAGGTGAAGTACCATGGGATTAGGAATTTCAGTGTCTAGCACTTGTTCTTGTTTCTGTTTCGAGGTCTGTAAAAATCACTCTGATAAGTTTGTTTATATTCAAGCAGTTAGTATACTAATCTAAGTTTAAGATGCAACATATCACATGTCTAGGATTTTGTTTTATTTTGTATTAATAGTCTTTCCTCTCTTTCATTGGTCAGTACATGTCATGAAAGAGAAGGACAACATATATCAAATGTAGTTTTTCTTTTACAACTATAGAATAATAGAGATATTATAATCTCTAAGACCAATACATTTTTGAGCACTTACTTTTTCAAAATCATATTAAAAAAATAGAGATATTATAATTTGCAAGTAACATTGAATTTAAAAAGTTAGTCTGTAAATCTTTCCTACCTAGGTATGATGCTACTGATATCTGACTTCTGCTTTTCCATGCCTATTCCGAAAGGGTAGTTATCGAGGATTTTCTAGTTTTTTCTATGTTCTCCACAAGAGTTGTTTAGTTTTTTTTTTCGAGCTTTTATATTGATTATTTGTATCCTCCTACTTTAATTTGTCTTCCTTTCTTGCAGCTGACTTTGCTAAATTACACTTAATTACTTGTTCAGCCTTCTTTCTAAATTATTTTCCCTGTTTGTTATTCTGATTGGCTGGTGTGTTTTTTGCTCTCCAAATTTAGAAAATAGTTCCTTTTCAAGAAGTCACATCTGTACGAAGAGCCAAGACAGCAGGAATCTTCCCTACTGCTATAGAAATTACAGCTGCAGGAAAGAAGGTACTGACCTGGATTTTAATGCCTTTCTTTAAAAATATTTCACATTTGAGATATTTTAAAAGAATAAATTAGCTAGATTTTTTTTCTGGTTAAACGTTTGCTACACTGTTTTACTTTCCATTTCTTTTGGCAGTACTTCTTTACATCTTTTCTGTCCCGTGATGAAGCTCTTAAGCTCATTGATGATGGTTTGTTGCAACATGGTAATGGGTCTAAATTGATCACAGATCAGCAGGTGCTTCTTCTTTTTTACTTCTTATTCATAAGAAATATATGACATGTTACAAATGATATTATGAATTCATGGTTAACCTCCATTTTATTGATTGAAGTTTATGTTTCCCGTGATATCAGATCAGCAGGTGCTTCTTCTTTTTTACTTCTTATTCATAAGAAATATATGTTACAAATGATATTATGAATTCACGGTTAACCTCCATTTTATTGATTGAAGTTTATGTTTCCCGTGTTATCAATTCTTTTAAAATATTACTATCATCGTCTGTCATTTGTTTTGTTGTTTTTGTTCTCCTGATCTTTTCTTGAATGAAAATTTTGTAGTAGGAATAAGCTGCAGTGAGTATGAAAACTAAATGAAGTTTCCTTTTTTTGTATACTTAAACTGTAGTATCTAGAAAGTTAACCTCCAGACATTAGATATTAACTTTTTGATTCTAAGACTTATAGTGCACCTGAATAGCTGTTCTAGATAGGGAGATACAAATAAGAGCACCGCTCACCTCATAGTTGTTACTGGCGCCACTGATGATCATCAGCGATGGTAGCCGATCGCTTGGGCGCTTAGGCGACAAGGCGACCGCCATGGCGTCCGTAAGGCGACAAGTCGTTTATAATGTACAATTTATATATTATTTATTTTACTTAACAAGTATATTGGCAATAAAATTTTATATACATTAAAACTCAAAACATAACACTATAGAATAACATTAAAGGCATAATTATGTAAATACTTATCAATAACAATCCAAAAACAACACATTTGATATTAAAGATTAGTAAAAGAAATGAAGAATTCAACAAACACCACATAGAAAAGGAAATTGCAACCAACCATCACAAATATGTAGTGCAAGCCAAAATAATGTTTAGACTCTTTACACTAGTCTAGACTCTAGAAATATCATTCAATCAAAATCATCATAGAAAAAAGATCATCTCCATCTCTTCCACGAGAACTACTCTCATTCAAAGGTGTAGGTGGTGGTCTTTCTCCAAAATCATCCTCCACATCTTCATCATCATTTGGAATTCTCTCTTCTTCATCAACTTCATTATCTGAATTCTAATCTATCAACCTTGATTCCCTTGAAGTTGAACCACCACCACGTCGAGTATGTCATTAGATTATTACTAGTATTAAGACGAGCACTCCTTGAAAGATTGCGACCCTCAGCGCGTGTTGGATGCACCGGGTTTGCTCGATCTACATCATTCCATGTAAGATCCCGGGATGAACAATATCGGCATCATTATCGATCAATTCATTACCCCATTCAAAGTCATCAATGACTAATGGATCAAAATTATTGCCAAGTTCACGCCTCTTTTAGAACCTTGAGTCGATCTTTCGATTGTATTGGACATACATCAAGTCACTCAATCGTTTGTGTTCCAATCTATTCCTCTTCTTCGTATGAATCTAAAATAAATAGAACAAAAAATAATAATATTAATGATAAAATTTTAATAATAGTGAATGATTTATTACTTTTGAAATTTGAACTAACAATAGAAAGTACTTACAAACTCAAATGTATTTCAATTGTGTGCTCGTAACCTAAGAACAACAGAGGCCTAGAATTCTTTTTGCAAATGAGGATAGCTTTCGATAGCTTTCAGCGCACCAAAAGCATTCCACCAATCAACTAGCAAACATTTAAAAGAAATATAAATATTTTGGAAGGAGGAAATGAAGAATATATATAAATTATAATCATAATATATCTTTATATATTTTTTAATATACATACGAGGATTTTTTATTTTCCGTTGCTAATCACCATTTCTCTTGCAAAAGTATCACGAGAAGCATCATAGTGGTTTACGGCTTAGATTGCTTATCTTGTCTAGCAAATCTAACTTTCGGGCACCATCTTTGCAAGAACGTCATTGAAGTCATCTCGTAAAGCATTAGCAAACAACCGACGTTCCTCTTTGATATTAAAGTACTTGCTGGATTGAAAAGCAACGCAATTTCATATAATTTTTGCTCAATTTGATTTTCCTATCGCTACGATAATTTCAATCACCTTCTTATACTCGGTCTTTGTTTGTTATCAAATGCATCTTTGATTTTTCTTCACGATTCCATCGCAAAGAATAACTTCAGGCATAACAGGCTTCTCATCACTATCAACAATCCTCAAGATTATAAGAAGTGGTTGTGACGCCCTAATGCAATCCTCAACAAGATGCCAAAATGTTGTTGAAATAACAAGATATCATACTTTCTTCCCGCTTCAAAGAGTCGAAGCAACTTTGATTTTGACCAATCCTCGCTGATGAACAAATGCCTCAATGCATCTTTATTCTTGTACAAACTTTGCAAGGTGAGGAAAGCTGTAGCAAATCTAGTAATTGCTGGGTCTCACAAGATACCTCCCATTCGCTTTCTCTCTCATCGCCTTAAGAAGAAGCGACCGTCTATAAATGAATGTTGTAATTCTCCTTGCATTTGTGATTGTGAGCTGAAATTGCTTCAACTTGCTTATGCCCTCTAACATAAGGTCAAGGCAGTGAGCGGCGCAAGGTGTCCAAAATAGTGTAGGTCTCCTCTCCATTAGTATATGCCCCGCTGCCTTGTAATTAGAGGCATTGTCTGTGACCACCTGAACAACATACTCGGGGCCAATTTCCTCGATCTTGCTATCAAGTAGATTTGTCAACATTGTGGCATCTTGAGTCCGATTTGGAGACATCAATGCGTAACCCATGAAATAAGTCCCCTCCGGGGCTATTAACAAGAAAATTCAACAAGTGTCTTCCCTCTTATCATCATCAAACCATCCGGCATGAGTGAACAATTGATTCCTTCCAAGCAACTTCATGTTTCTTCTTCCATCGGTTTTCTTCTTTTGCCTTCTCACAAGTAAAGGAACCCTCAACTCATGATATGTTGGAGGCTTGAAACTTCATGTTTCTTCTTTAAGTCATCGGTTTTCTTCTTTGCCTTCTCTCAAGTAAAGGAACCCTCAACTCATGATATGTTGGAGGCTTGAAACCCGGCCCATATTGCCCTATGGACTCGACCATTACTTCAAATCTCCTTGAATTTGCAGCATTGAATGGTATGCCACATTCGTAAAAAAAGTCGGCAACGTGCATTTGGACTCTCTCCTTTTCTTCCGGTGTCCTCAAACGACTTTCAATACTTGTTTGGCTCAAACGCTTGCTATGCCTCTCCTCTACAACTTCTTCGGGAGTTTTTCTTAGAAGTGCTTCAACCGTCTTAGCTTTTGGTTGTGGATTTTGGAATTGAAATACAACATTCTTCCTTTTAGAAGCCGTCCCAGAACTTGGGATAGTGTTAGAAGAAGTATTGGAAGCCATGGTTGGACGAGCAGATGATTGTTCTTCTTGCACTTCTACTACATCATCATCATCATCATGTAGCTCAAGTGGCTTGTTCCTCTTTTTACTATTCAAAGCCGCTTGCATCTCTCTCATAATTTCATTGTTGTTTTGGGACACTTAGCTACATCTCCTTAATTTCCCAATTTAGATGTTGTTTGAGCCTTTTGATACCGAATGACATTTCTTCCCACAAAGTGTACATTGCACGACATCCTTATTACTTAAATCCGGTCAATATTTATATTTTCAACCCGGATCGTTCGATTTAGCTTTTCTTTTAGGGTCCTTCGTTATATCATAATTATCGGCCCCCGAACTTTCCGCCATTTTTTTTCTAGTTTCTACAAAATACAATCAATCAAACAATATATTAGAGACAATTGAGACATTGACATATTTTTAATTTTATTTGTGAACAAAAATGAGTAAACAATAAACAATATATAAGCAGTCTATTTCACACAAAGAATAAACAATATATAAGCAGTCTTTATATTTGTTTAAAAAAAAAGATGAAGACAAAGTCTAACCCAACAGAAACAGAACGAGCAGAAACTCGCTAGGCTAAGTGGCTATTGGCTAACCCAACAGAAACTCGAACGAGCAGAGGAAACAGAAACAGAACAGAACAGAAGCTCGCTTGTCGAAGTCGCCGTCGCCTGTCGAAGTCGCCATCGCCTGTCGCCGTCGAAGTCGCCTGTCAAAGTCGTCGTCGAAGTCGCCTGTCGAAGTCGCTTGTTGCCGTCGGCTTCGTCTTCTCTCTCTCGGTTCGCTTCGATCTGAGATTCTGAGTTCACTGTGAATCGACGACTACATTAGGGCTAGGTTTTGCATAGAGACGTCGTTTTTGGGTTGTGCCGCTTGGTTGTTTTTTATCAAGTTCAGATTTGGGTCGACCCATGAGCTCAAGGCGCTCGACTAGCCGGAAAGTTGTCCTAGTCGTCGCCGCGTTGTCCAAGGCGACGACTTTTTGTGATAGGCGCTTCACTGCCAAGTCGGAATCTCGCCTTGCTCATTTCTGCGTCGTCGCCTAGGCGTCGCCTTAACAACTATGCTCACCCTTAGTTCCAATTGAATAGGTGGTACAGCCTGCTGCCGCAACAAGCCAATCTGTCTCAAACCAATGTAGTGGAAGTAATCCTTGTACCTGCTTTGGAGAAGACAGATATATACTATATTTCTGCTTCTGTTGGTTGGAAAAGAAAACCGATAAATCTTCAATAGGAAAAAGTGGAATAAATTATCCCTCTAAAGAGTCTAAACAGAAACTATATCAACCCGGCAAAGCCTTAATACTTGATCAAATGGGAATAGCTCATCCTAGAATACTCGAGCATTTAGAAGAATCAAAATCCAAAGCTCGGATATGGTTACTCCTATTCTTTGAAATTATATACTATTACCAGTGTTTAAAAAGATGAACAAGCAAGGCAGGGCGTTCAACCCCCCTTTGAGGCGAGGCATAGGGGCTTATGCCTTCTAGGTTTTGAAGTTATATACATAAAATATTATAAGATATTTGAAATACTTAAATTGAGCAATGATAAATTATAACATTTAGTAGAATGAAATCCAAGACCCTGATTTCATTTACTCATACTTTTCAAAATTTTGTACTATTTCCAGTGGTTTAAAAGGTGAAAAAGCAAGGTGGGGAATTTACCCCCTTGAGGCGAGCCATGAGTTCCGAGGCATATGGTTATGAATATTTGGGTCATTTTTTTTAATATTTAAAAGGTTATAGGAGTGAATAATACTTGAGGATCAATAAATCATAATCCTAACAATTTGATTCAAATTTGATTCAAATGTTCAAATAAAAGAGGAGTAGATGAACAAAAGATGGAGTAAAGAAAAAAGAAACAGAAGTAGATGAACATAGGACTATAGGAGAAGTAGAACTGTAGAAGTAACAGAGCTTTTGAAATAATATTGGTCAGATACTGGATGAATGTGATGAAAACGCTCACTTATTAGAGGAGTCAAAATATTCATCCTTGGATGCTGATTATGTTGTTACAAAGACCCAATAAGTTTCTATTATGGGCATTTTTATACAAGAGATGAAAGCACGAGGATTGATCACTTAATATTGGAGCATTTCTCTTGGCCTATACCCTCTAAGAATATTAAAACTGTGATACTCCAGTCTTGCATCAAAACATGTGGGATGTTTGTTACTTTGTTCTGTCTAGTACATAAGACTTTGGGACTACCAAAAATACCAACTTCAAGAACTTTTCACTGGACCTGTAGTGGGTCATGATGACTCAATGATACTTTTGCTACAATAAATTTAAGGCTTGATCCTCACTTGAGTTGGATCAAGGCGTTACAGATGGTATTAGAGCAATAGCCCTTCGTGGTGTGGTGGACCGAGTCATGGGATTTTCTTTTGACATTTCAACCTTTAGTCTATGTCATATGACTATGTCATATCTTGAGTTCAATTGATCCCTCTTTTTGGTGGGTTTATGATAATTCAATTATACTTTTGCTACAATAAATTTGTGGCTAGATCCGGACTTGAGTTGGACCAAGTCGTTACAGATGGTATCAGAACAATGGCCCTTTGTGGTGTGGTGGATTGAGTCGTGAGATTTGCTTTTGACATTTCAACCTTAAGTCTATGTCATATTTTGAATTCAATTGTTCCCTTCTTCTTTAGTAGGTCTTCTTCAGATCAGGTTTTGGGTTTTGGGAGGAGTAGGGATGCGAAGATTTTATGGCATTTTGTGGTTGTTCAACCATCCTTTGCAGCAGTTAGATAGTAGGATTCTAAAATTTTTATAACAGTGGCTCCCTCTGTCCAATTTTATTTGGCAAAAAATTGATCGTCACAAAGTTTAATCAAATGACATTTTTAGGGAAAAATGCAATTTACCACCTGTGATTTACACATTTTTTCACTTAACCACTTGTGGTTAAAAAAGCCAATCAACCACATGTAGTATAAAAAAAATTGTGCACTCCACTTGTAGTCTAACATTGTTATCAACATATTTGAATTTACATATTTACCCTTAATACTTTAAGTATATTAAAATAAAATGAGTATGAAATACAAAGGTGAAGTGGTGAACCCTGCATCAAACACCCTTTCACTGTCATAATCATAAACCAACTCAGATGAACAAAACTCAAATTAGTCTTAAATCTGAACCAACAAAAAGCACCAAAGATCCTTCAAACAAACATGAGCACATGCTGATTCATTTTTAAATCCCATCCAAAATTAGAAGAAAAAAGAACAGAAATGAAAGAAAAGTGAGAAGCACCACTAGCCACCATTCATGAATCTGCCTTGCTCAAAATCTCGAAATCCTCTCTAATTCAATTTTGAAATAAATTAAGGCTAATTTTTGCCGTCGTTCTTAATAATTACATCACATTTGATACACAACGTCTCCAAATTTGAATTGAAAAACAAACTTTGGTTCATTGAGGGAAACGCATTTGATACATCAGGGTATCCAAATTCGAATCGGAAGAAATTTAGTGGGCTTTGATTTTTCTATGCGAGATGGAGTTTGGTTTAGTGGCTTTGATTTTTCAATGTGTGGAATTTGCTTCTGGATTGTAGTTTATGTTCAAGTGTCCAAGCTCTCAAAGATGAGAGTTGTGAATTGCCTCTCTCAAAAGCCAGGCCAAATTTTGAAGCTTTAATCTGCTCCAAATTCTTCTAGATCCTCTCATTTACACAATTTTAATTGTGCCCGCTCCAAGAGACCTTAAAATTGTTGTGTGATTTCCACTTTTGCTCAAATAAGAGGTTAGTTTTGTCAATAGATATTAATTTGATTCTAGTTACCGTGTATGTATACAATGTTTGTATTTGGAAAGGGTATGCAGACTACTATAAAATGTACACACCCAAATTGTACATCCAAAGACAAGTGTAAAATGATAGTAAAAAATTTATCTCCTCACTTTATAACACTCTCTCTCATCATTTACTACTATTTTACACTTGGGTGTGTCTTTGGATGTACACTTTGGGTATGTACATAGATTTATTCTTATAAAAAAGAAAGGAATGTGGGGGTGAAAGAGAGTTTCTTGAAATTTGCAATGATTAAGGTTTTCTTTACAAGTGGGGTTGTTTCGATTTAAGGTTTTCTCACTCATTTGTGCTCTGTTTGTGGTGTTAATTTGATTTTGAAGTGGGCATGTTATGTTATTAATGCAAGGTTCTCAATGCCGCTCATCGAATCAAAAAAGATATCGGGTGGATGGATCACTGGTCTAACCGTTATTGACTCAGTGACGTCATTAATATATAAAAAATAAAAAATAATTAAATATATTAATTATTATTATATATTATATATAATCAATCCCTTTCTTACACGGACACAAACCAACGAACAAGGCATATTGGACAAAAAGCTATTGATATACATTGATCCACTAAACTCTCTCTTCTCACTCACGTGGGTAGTAAAACCAACTCTCTCTCTCTCTCTTCTTTATTACGTGGGTAGTAAAAAGTTCAAATCTCTCTCTCCTCTTTACCACCCCAAGTTAATAATGAACCACCAACTCTATATCTAACATCCCTCTTTATCACCTGGATAGGTTAATTGAAAAATTACCTCTTTGAATAAACCAACTCTTTGTTTCATTATTCTTCTGCATTTGAATATTTGCACGTTATTGTGTTAATTTGAACATTTTGGACTGATATTTTTATAATATTCAATTAAATTATTATTTAAATATAAATTATTTAAAAGAATAACGGGTTAATTTTATGAAAAAAAATTAATATAAGATATTTATATTATATTATCTTCAAATTAATTGAAAAATATAATTGTAATTCTTAAATTTTAATAAATGTATAATTTTTATTATATTTTTCTAAAGTCTAATCATGTTAAAAGTAAATATCTATAATGCCCTTCCTGATGTTAGAGATAGTGATGTGCACTATCTCCAACACATTAAGGAATATCACTAACACTAAAATTTTTGTATAAAGAAGAAAGGAAAAAAAGCAACCAAATTAGCAAATTACATAAAATAACAATTCAAATTAGCAAATTACATAAAGTTGCAACCCAGAGTATCAAATTATAGCGAGTAGCAACCCAAATTTTAACAAGTAGCAACAAACAATACAAATTTCGACTCTAAATCAAATATTAAATAGTGCCAATTACTGCATAAACTTGTGCTTGAATCTTCAATTAATCTGGTATGTGGAAGAAAACTATTATTTTCTGAACTTGCACTAGAATCTTCATTGCATGGAAAAGACCTACATAAAAATTAAATAGTGTCAAAATTCAAGTTAAATGCCTTGAATAAAATGGAAAGAAAAAAATATTTATACCGATTTTGGAGCGCTGGACAATTTCTTTTATCATGTGTCTGTCCAATTTTGCCACATCCATGACACATTCTAGCCTTATTTTGTTTTACCCTCACCAATGCCTTCTCTTTTCCTCCCTTGAGCCTTTTTCCGCACCCTTTTGCTCGCACTTGATTTGGTTCACAAAACACATGTTCATTGCTTGCATTGCATTTTCCTGAAACAACTAACATTGGACTTCTTTTCTTGCCAGAAACTCTTACACTTTTATCATGAATATTCAACTGATTAATTTTTTCAAGTGCACTACCCATATGATCATAATAAATCTTTGTACCTTCCTCACTTTCAAGAGCCTTGTCAGCTACTTCCTAACCAAATTTAGCCATTTCTCTCCGCTTTGCAATATATTCTTTGTCATCTCTGATCACAGTGTCACTATTATCTACAACATTCCCATATTTTGCACCTTGTGTCCATCTCTTCAAGATGTACTTAGTTGGCTATTGTTCATAATCATGAAACTTGTCAAGATATGTCAAAAGGTGCCTACAAGGGATTCCAACACTTTCAAACTTTTTGCAACTACAATAAGCATAATCCAACTCTTTGTCATAAAGAATCTCCCTCACTTTGTACTTTGCCTCATTTTTTTTTTGAACTTTATACACAACAAGATTATCAACGTCTTTGACAAGTTCAAATTTATATCTCAATAAGCTTGCTATAAGCTCATCTTGAAATTCAAAAAAGATCTCACATGTGTAAATATTAACCATTTGCAACAAAAAAATCATGCTCCAATATCACCTTAGGCCTTTCAATCTTGTCTTTGTTGTCAGCTACCAACTCTTATGACGTTGGTATGCAAGTCCCTTGCAAACTGAATTATAAAATCAAACAATGATAAACGTTTGATCACAAACCTCTTAAAAATGCATGAGAGCTTTCTGCTCACTGGCTACTTGACATATTGGCCGAAAAAACATGATTCAAATGAGCAGGCACCCATTTTGAGTTAATCTCATACATTGACATTAGCCATTTATTGTCGCTCAACCCACTTCTCCTAACAAGCTCCAACCACTTTGAGTCAAACTCTTCCTTCAATTCTGACTTCCATATGCAATCTGAAAACTCCGAATAATAGTGGCTATACTTGACCGAATCTAACTTTTCTAAAAACTTGGTCAAAATATGCCAACTACAGTACCTGTGATAAGTATTCGAAAAAATTTCAGAGCATTTATCATTGCCGGATCTTGGTCAGTGATAATAATCTTTGGGGCATCACTAGGCATAACTTCTAGAAATTGCTTCAAAAGCCAAACAAATGAATCTATTGTCTCATCACATAAAAAAGCACAAGCGAATACTTATTCACCCCCACAAATGGTGCAAAGATCTTTCCATAATGATTAGTGTTGCATGTGGTATCAAATATCACTACATTGCCAAAAAAGTTATAAGCCCGTCCAGATGTTCCATCAGTCCAAAAACAACAAGCAATATGCATATTCCTCATCTGCCTGAATTTTAAAAATAAATGAAGGATTCTTGCCTTGTTCAATTTTAAAATACTCAAGCAATAAATCTCCGTCGTGGCCACTCATCTATTTACGTCTATCCCTCTCGTTGTTATGTAAATCTCTGTGTACAACCAATATTTTCTATCCCTCCTGCTTGGGCTGCAAGAAAATTTAATTGCTGATCGGTATATTTAACATGCTAAGTTGTTCAGACAAACATTTGTGGCACTAAAAACAGAACGGTGAGATCTTAACAAAAATGTTCTACTTGGGGTGGACAATGGGTGGCTATGCCCTTCAACAAATACACTAACAATATACAACCCAACTTTTGACATCAAAAAAGCAAATATGATCCGACTCTTCAATTTCATCCCAATCCCCTCCTACATTATCAAAGGGAAAACTTGCACAACTCCCTACTATATCATTCTCACAACTCTCTGACTCCAAATTCAAATCTTCCATTTCAATTTAGCTATAATAATCAATAAAAAAAATACTAATTTTAGCATAAGCCCTATTTTTAACATAATAGAGGACTCCCAATTTTAACACTAAATAACAACTCAAATTTTTGTCTGAAGTCCTAAGTTATTTTAAAAAAGTGCTCTTATTTCAAAATATATTTAAAAAAAATTAATAAAAGCCTTAGAAATGGTGAAAGAAGAACAAACCCAAACAATCTTTAAATTTAGGCATGAAATTAATTAAAACGAAAATTGTAAAAAATAAAAAATAAAAAATTGTTTTCATCAAATAAATCAGCGAACAAAATATATAAAAAAGGAACATACCACAGTCAGCTTATCGCCCGTGTCCGTTCAACCAATGAGAAGAATAATGAAACAAAAAGTTGGTTTATTTAAAGAGGTAATTTTTTCAATTAACCTATCCAGGTGATAAAGAGGGATGTTAGATAGAGTTGGTGGTTCATTATTAACTTGGGGTGGTAAAGAGGAGAGAATTTGAATTTTTTACTACCCACGTAATAAAGAGGAGAGAAAGAGAGTTGTTTGGTTTTACTACCCACATGAGTGAGAAGAGAGATTTTAGTGGGTCAATGTATATCTATAGCTTTTTGTCCAACATGCCTTGTTTGTTGGTTCGTGCCTGTGTAAGAAAGGGACTGTATATATAATATTTAATAAATGTGAAATTAATTAATTAATTTTAAAAAAACTAAACCTATTTATCAAATTTAATAAGAGGGAGTATTTTTATTTGGTGGGTGCATCCTTAATCAAGCCCCACTCTCTCTTTCTCTCTCTATCTCACTCAACCTGGCTTACTAGTAAACAAAATTCCTCCCAAGGTAAAAACTTTCAGGAAACACGAGAATGGGGTTGCATGTGGGGCCTACATCAGGCTACCACTGTACCACATTCACCATCATCTTTGGATCTTATCCAAATTGTCTAAGTACCTCAGAAGTCAAAACTCCAGTCCTTATCCTTATCTCATTCTCTCCAAAAACACTCACCCTTTGCATATTTACTCTCTCTCCTCCATTACCAAACTCATTCTTTAGAACAATAAGTTGATAACAATATATATAGTTATCCAAATATAACTCACTCTCACACTCTCTCTCTCTCTCTCTATATATATATATATATATATATATATATATCTAGCTTGAAATTAGTTGTATATATGAAGATGATGGCTCACAGCAGGAAGCTGCTACTACTACTAGTTGATGATGAAGAAGCAACCTCAACATCATCATCATTAAGAAACAATCTCTCTCTTACCATTACTTACTCGCCGGACCCAGAGCTTCTCCCACCACTCAATTCCTCCTCCTCCGCCAACGCCTTACCTGAACTCTGTTGGTTGAAGGGTTGAACTGTCCAACTTATGAACCGATCCACCTATTGTTGGGGTCAAAGGTTCAATCACGGAAGTTTGAATGGTTTATTAGTCCAAACCAAACGGAGAGCCGACCGCCTTTGTTTTACCTCCGGTCGGTCTCGTCCGGGTCTGAAAATCATGGGTGAATGGCATTTTTTTATTACATTTGATGAAGAATCAAGGGTTTTTCAGTACTTTTCAAGTAATTTAAGTTGTTTAATACTCCATTCACTTGCTTTTAGGCAAGTGAAACTCACTCTCCGACCTCCGTTAAGTTGGATGGAATTGAGGTAACATGCAATTTCTTTTATACCATAGGTGGTTAACTGGCGGTTTTTTAACCACAGGTGGCTAAGTGAAAAAACGTGTAAACCATAGGTAATAAATTGCATTTTAACGCATTTAAAGTATTAACAAAATTTACCTTTCCAACTATACCCTTATTTTTGTAGTATTATATTCAAAGTTAACTTGGGAGTGGAGTATTTGTATTGTAATGTGAAAAATAAAAAAAGAAGAATATCTTAGTCATTTATTGAGAAACTAAGTGGGGTCGTTCTTAGTTGAAGAGCATTTAAGAGAAATTAACACTCCACACTAAACATTTATTGTATAACTTTTTTATTCTTTTTGGGACATCCCAAAAAAGGAAATTTTCATATAAATGGGATGGTGGGAGTATATTTCTATTCCATTAATTTTGGATAGGGTGCCCTTCCTTGCCTCTATGTGGCTATTTACTTGGTGACATTTTAGAAGAGTTGCAATTACTGATGTGCACACAGATCGATGGACAATTCTTTTTTAGGATTTTCCTTTTTCCACTTCAGAATTAATGAGGACTCCTTGTCGTCCATTTTTTTGATACCGAGGGATGTATTCATCATAAACAATATTACGATCTATTAGCAATTTAAATGAAATTTTCTGCTTGTCGTGGGCTTAGTTAATTAATTTTGTTATTATTAAATACTGGAAAGCACGCGGATTAGAAATATACTATATAATACTTTTAAATTTAAAATTTCATAGTTATCTTGTATAACTTTTGATAGACTCCACGGCACGCTTGCGTGAAGTGATCGTCGCCTGGATCGTTTCTAGCAAAGTTGTAGAATGAAATGCTCACAACACCTTAACCCCTCGTCTATACGTGGATGGTAATCTCGGTACAATTGCTCGCGTTAGAAAATCTGCATTGAATGGACACCAACGATACCTTGACCCCTCGCTTATATGTAAGCGGTAATCTTGATACAATCGATGATTGATGCAGTAGAAGACGCCACACACAATTATGTATTGTTGTATGATACGTCAAACTTGAATCTCAAAGAAAAACTAAGAAAGTAACTTAAAAATTCTTTAAAGAACCAAAAGTAGAGAATAATCTCACAAGAATGATATAAATCTAAATTATATTGAATCTTGTATGAATTACATTCATAAAGCTTATTTATAGGCATAAATCTTATTTATACTAGCTAACAAAACCATAAAATCCTTAATAATAAATCAATTCATTTGATTACCCTCAATCAAAGCATAATTTCTATCTAAAAGTATCCTAAATACATAAGAACTATAAAAGATATGAAAATCCTCTAAAATATATGAAAACCCTAAAATATGGTAAAATAATAATTTGATTTGGAATCAAAATCTTCTAAAAGTATCCTCGAAAAAAGATGTCCCTAAAATATATGAAAAAAATATGGTAAAAAGAAGAAATTTGATCAAAAATGCATTTCTTTGAAAAACGCGCCAGAATTGGCCTAGCCTTGGCACGGGGCATGCTTACACCTACAGAAACTCGGATGCTCCGGTGCGTGGCGCGTGGCGCGCTGCTCTTGTAGAAACTCAGATGCTTTGGCACGAGGCCCCCGTTTCAATAGTAACCAAGTGCGGGGTGCGCCGGTTGGCCAAAAAACTGCCATTCAAATCTTGAGAGGTCAAACACTTCTATCATATTCACGATCTTAGACTCCAACTCCAAGGTCTTCAAACTCGTTAATTGAGACACAACTCTTTTATTGAATTTCGTTGAATTACTTTTAGCCCAATTACTTGACAAACCCCTGGAAATTGAATTGAGTTATTGTCATTTGATGCGAATCTGGTCAGGATTGTATCAACTTATGTACCATCTTTAATCTAGAGTATGCTGCATCAATTGATTTCTCACTGGCATCCTTTTTATTTTCACCTTAGGATTCAACTTCTGAGTTAAGTAGTCAAGAGAGTGAAATTGTCACTGTTGAACAGTCGGAACGTTCCAATCAGACAGTGGATGACTTGGATTCAACAGAAAGGTATCTCCAACAAATATTACCAATATTTATTGATTGTAATTATGAATAAGTTGGCATCCCCAACAATTAGTACGCATTGTTTTGAGTTTAGTTATGATAAATAAGTTGGTTTTACTGGCTTTCATCTGATCCAGGAATAAGGATGTTTGTGTGCCAGAGGATTATGAGCCCCCACCTAATGGTGAAGCTGAAATTGTATCAACATCTTCTACAATGCAAAATAAACTGAAAGACGATGCAGAAGTTATTATAAATAATGATTGTTCATCTTCTGGAAAACATATAGTGTGGGAGCCGGAGGATTCTGATGCGCCCAAGGGTTAGTTGAGATTTTTCTCCATTTTTGAACTTTGAGTGTTGTTCTATGTAATGCTGTTTTTTTGGGGACGAGGACAAATGTAACCGTACAATTTATATACTATTTCAAGGAAGTGCTGATTTGCTTTCACATTTCTGTCAAAGTTCTTCTCCTCTTGTGGGAAACTTGAAGTCCCCTCCTCCCCCTCAAGGGCCCCCATTTTTATGTTTGGTTCAAGGCTCAATGATTTTGACATGGTTGAGGACTATTGTATGTATATCCTTGTGCCTAACCTTTGTGCATGTATTACCATGTGCCCATGCAATAAAGCTCCTCACTTATACGAGGTTTGATGATACATTGCCCTCAGTGACTTGGTTATTGTAATATAATCTGAATGGGCTAGTTTGCGTGTTGTTTCATGTTCCCCCGAAAGCAGTAATTTTTTTCTTTATGTCTATTATAGGTTAATGTACTGCTGGAAATAGTCCAATTAGGCAAGGTCGTTTTTCAATTTCGAGTTTCTGACTTGGTTGTAGTGTGAAAGGAGCCCATAAGCAGGTGTTGTTTTGGGTCAATTCGTTATGTATGGATCCTCTGTCTGTTTCGAAGTTGAAGGGTACATGCATTCTTTTTAAGGAGGTCTGAATCCAAGTAGAAAAATGATAACTAAACTGTCATTCATTTTTTGGAGACTCTTATTCTGATGCAACTTCACCTCAGGGCGAGTCCTTAAATAGTTACGCTAGATTCAGAGATTATTTCTCTTCCTTTTTTCATTTTATTCTTAATAGCACTATAACGTTCCTTTTTTCATCCCTAGACTTGACCTACCACTAATTGTTAGGCATAATCCATACAATTATTCATTGGGTTTTAGTTTAGCATTAAAAATACCAGATTACTTGTGTCTTGAATTTTCAGCGAAGTTTCTTTAGTTTTCTTCAACTTCAATAAATCGAATACTTTTTCATCAATAACAACTCCTTCATATTTTAGACCCTTAGCTGTAAAAGCTCTGATTTATCTTGGAAGGACTTTTTGGCCTCCATCTACTTTTTAATCTCTTTTTATCTTCTTTAATAAAACGTTCTTCTTATATATATATATATATATATATATATATATATATATATATATCCGATATATACATATATATATACCGTTCATATATTTAGCAGGGATATATAGTTGTCTATATTTTTAGCCTTATGTTGTCTAAAATTTCTTTGTATGAGGATCATGAGCTCGGTTGATATATATATATATATATATATATATCTCTCTATATATATATATATATATATATTAGTTTTTTTGAGGATGACTCCTTGAGGTGGAGAGGTCATGGGAGTGGAATTCCAATCAGTAGGTTGCATTATTTCAATCTTTTTCTAGTGCTGCTATAGTTCTATTGTACAACAGTTTGATATAAAAGTTCATATATTTTCAAGCCACTTTCCGCTGCGCGGGGAACTGGTTGTTTGGTGTTTATTTATTTCCTCTTTTTGTTCCTTCCCTTTACTTTGAGGACAAAATCTAATTGCTGTTTTTTCTCAAAGTCTTTTTATAGGTCTCAGTTCTCTTTGGTATTTATCTTGATATTTCCTTTTTCAAAGTTTTTATGTACTTAGTATATTTGTGTTATCTCTTTAATTCATTTTCTAGTTTGTATTGAATTATCTTTTTCTGATATGCAGTCCCAGAATATTATACTCTGGTAGCAGAATCAAAGTTTCCGGTAATGGGTTTTGCTTTATTTAATTTTCTGCTGTAAAACTGCTTCAAAATTCAATTCAGTATGTGCCAACAAATGTTTTGACATACACTTCATCTATTGCTGCAGATAAAGGTGGATGAATTCTTTAGTCTCTTCTTTTCAGATGATGCCTTCGATTTTCTTGAATCATACCACAAAAAATGTGGGGATAAAGGTACCTTGGTGTGATTCTCATGGAAACCATATACCTCTTTGATTAGTTCTTGGGTCCTTTAAGTTGCAAGCGTAGGTTGATTAGTGACAAAAAGGGGAATTACCCAGGTTGTCCACTTTTAAGCATTTGGCCATCGAACTTTAAAAATATGTAATCATCCAACTGAACTAATTAAATTTTTATATAATTAGACCATTCCATTAGAAAATTTTGATAGCCGCCAAATCAGTCTTATATATTCATACTTGGCAGCAAAATAAAAGTTTAAAACAAAACAAAATGAAGTGAACAATCCACGTAAATCACAATTGGATATTAATTCCTAAAAACAACCATATTCGTCATACTAGTCCACCCATTATGAATCCAGATTTGCTAAAAAATAGCCCAAATCCACCTTTGTCGCTAGTACCCAACCATACTCAAGACTTGTGGCATCATGTTCTTTAGCCAGAAGGGAAGAAAGGGAAAAAAGGAGGAAAAGAAGTGCCAAGAATTACCGCTAGTTATAAAACTCCTTCCGTCGCCACAACTAATCTCATAAAATTGTTGCAAACCGTTGTGTCTAACCATCGTCTTGTTCCTCCATCTCTGGCCAAATTAGGGGCTTTCCCTATTATTGATCTTATAGTTGATCAACACCCATTAGCATTCACATAATTACAAATATAATGGAAAGAGAAGGAAAGGAAAACAAAATTGATAAAGCTATTTTGAAGCCAGATGAGAAGAATAAGACCCAATTGAGAGGAAAGAGAAGAAACTCAGATAATAAGAAACCCACATGAAGAAGAACCCTGACTTACATATTGCCATCAATGGTTGACAATGATGTGATGCAGCCATATATAAGATCCATGATTGGTTCGCACTAACCTGTAGAGGCAATCCCAACAAAAGCCCTAATTTTTCGAAGCTAATCGATGCCAACTTTTGTAATGATTTTGAAAGCCTAGTTCTTCTTTTCTTTCAGCCACTATAATTGAGGAAAGATATAAAGACCTATTGATTTGTCTCCTAATCCACGTAGGAGGCCACTGAAAAGCCTAGTAGGTATTTACATTTTTTTTAAATTCACGTATGAAAATATAAGCACAGATTTGGCGCCCGTCTAACAAATTTGACAGAATGGTCTACTTCAATGCTTTTTAAAAAGTTTAATTTGCCAATTGCATATTTTTAAAGTTTAGTGGTGTAATGCTTAAAAGTGAACCATAGTGGGGGGTAATACCCTTTTTGCCTTGATTAGTTTACTTGAGGTTGCTGTTTTATTAATTCATCATTTTGTTTTCAGATTTTAAGTGCTCTCCGTGGCATCCTCATGAAAAATACGGGCATGCTCGTGATATCTCATTTCAACATCCGATAAAAATTTATTTTGGTACGGCTTTCAATTAGATGATTACTGCATCCAACTGGCTAGTATTGTGTTCTTTGTGTTTCTTTGTTGGTTTGTTTAGTGTTGGTATTGGTGTTTCTGGTTTCATTAGGTGCAAGATATGGTAGCCCCCAGGAGGTTCAGAAATGTAGAGTTTACAGAAACAGGTACCAAAATTATCATTCATGAACTATCTACTAGTATTGCTTACATAAATATATATTATAAAACCTTAAAACCTATTTATCTGAATACAGTACTGAGAATTTTAGGGACAACTCTATCTTTAGCTTTGTTGTTGGATATGATTATTTTTTTTTCTTTGCTATGGGAGCCTTTAGGGGCACTTCTGTTTCTGATAAATGTAGGGTTTGGAAGGCTGTACTTTTGAAGTGTTCTGGCTCCCCCACACTTGTTCTAGGGTTGGTGGACAACTTGTCCCCCTCTACTTGCATTCTCTCTGTTCTATAAATAAGATTTTTTTCTCATAACCCAAGAAAATATCAAAATAAGTCATTTTTATTATTGTTGCCACTAGAATGACTGCTGCCAGTTCTGATAAAAAAGAAGAAAGAATGACTGCTGCTGGTACTGCTATCTTTGAATTTATTTTTCTAAAATTTGCCTCTTCTTGTGGTGTTGGTGATCAAATAATTTCTCGACACTTTTAGTAGCGTTCTTTCTGATGTCACAAAACATTAACCCCCCCCACCCAAAAAAAAAATTTCCATATCTTGTACCTGTAGGTAGTTTCATTTATAGACAGAGTATAATATTGTAATTATTATACTTCAAGCAAGAGCTTTGTTGATTAATTTGAAACAAGTACATGGTTCATATAAAGGACACCAAAAACTAATGGAATATCTAGTGCTAACCTAATTCAAATCAGAGATTTAAGTAGCAATGAAAGGTTTTGAAATTATGTGGAGTACTCTTCTTAAGGGATTTTTTTTATGCATTCATTTTTAAGTCTTCAAACTCTCTTACATTCTACACCTTGAAGCGCATGTTTTATTCTCAAATAACGGTTTTATTCTGTATACCTGAAAATAAATCGTTATAAAAAAACAACTTAAACTAAACAGCTAAATAGCCAAAATACCCGAAGGATGTATGTATGAAAAATAATCTAGATATTATATCCAGTTCCTAATATTGCAGTAATTGTATCTAATTTAACCTCAAAATATGTTAAGAAAATAAATCAAACCATAGACCATGAAGAGTATTAGATGCCTTTGACATTAGTTCTGTCTTAGACTCTCACATAAAATGTCACTACATAGCTGGAGACTGCTCTCTATCAAGTGTTGATCCCTGTCTTGACCAATTGTTTTTCTCCCAAATTGATCCACAACGTGGTCCCAAAAAAGCCATGGAATCATAAGGATCATCAAAGCAAGACCAAGGTATGTGCTAGGTACAACCCTGATTCTTTGTTGAGGCTAACTTTCTCCAACTCTATAGCAAAAAATGCACAAATCCAATAGCTCTCCAAAACAAATGAGGGTGTTTTATAATCTATTGGTGTTATGCAGCGGGGAGGTTGAGGTGAATTTCTCTTTGAGATTTCCTGCGTGATTGGGTTGCCTCCCTCCTATCGAGTTTGATTTTTTAATTTTAACACTGTAATCCTTGTCTTCTTGTCATCCTTGGTCGTAATATTTCTTTTTCATCTAAAATTCTTTTTTCTTACTTAAAATAATTTAATAGAGCATCAATGTCTTGCAATTTTTACATTTCTTTTAGCTTATATTTCTTTTTCAATTCATTAAGCCAATTAGTTCCTTGAGTTATTTAATGTCCATTATTTTTTGGAATATTTTGCATTAGCTTATGATTTTATGTGGTGTCCTCCAATTTGTTTACTTTTCATAGTTTGTAGTTGTTCTTGAGTATTCAGATTCTAATTATGTTTTTGATTTCATTTATGCCAGTCATTTAGTTGTTGAAACTTCACAAGAGGTTACTGATGTACCTTATGGAGATTACTTCCGTGTGGAGGTATGAGCTAATTCTTCATTTGGAAGTAATGTATCACAAATAATCTTAATTTTTCATGTTAACTTGTGGTTTAGTTATTCTGATATATATGGATAAGTAAGCTAAGGCGTTGATTTTGTATGTCATAAAGTTTTACATCTTTTCCCTCTTTTCTCAGGGGCTTTGGGATGTGGAGAGAGATGGTGATGAATCAGAGCATTGCTGCATCTTAAGGGTATATGTAAATGTGGCATTTTCCAAGAAAACCATGTGGAAAGGTATGCTTGTTTTTACCTTTAGATTCCTTCTCCATGTACTGGAAGATCTGTACATTTGCAAATGGCAATCAGTCTTTTTATCTTGATAATTCCAGTAATATTGTTACTTTCACCGTCGAAACTTAGAATCACACACAATGCAAAGTATAACATTAAGTGGCGTGCCTAGAAGGTTTATTTTAAAATATTACAAACGTTACCAAATTAACATGTTTTAACTGAACAATGAATTGAACACTATATACATAAGTGGAGATGCGCGTGCTTTGCAGTTCTATGGGGTGCTTTGCTATAAGAAAGAAAAAACAAATGTTCTTAATGCCTTTAGTGATGATACTAGAGGGATTTAAGCTTGCAGTTTCCTCGAACTACAAGCATCACAAACCTTGAAATGTACTGTATGGATATATCTCATCCGCATTTCTATTGCTATAGCCTATAGCTAACAACCTCATTTTGCTCATTTTCAAGATATGATTTATTGGTGTTGCTGTTAGAGCTGAAATACTATCAAAGTGATTAATGGGTGATGCTGTGCAGGTAAAATAGTGCAATCTACTGTAGAAGAGTGTCAAGATGTTTATGCAATTTGGATAGACCATGTACCCTTCTTCCCTCTCTTTTCTTCTTGTTTCTCTAGTAGCTTTCAGTTTTAGAATTTGACGGTCTTTATGAGGACTTTCAAACATTTCTTTCAGGCACATGAATTGTTGAAGCAGAAGAACCTGGAAAGAGAAGGTAAATTTGTTGAGATGACAAGTACCTGGAATTAGCAAAACTGAATTTAGACAAGTATATGAATCATGTGTTGATCCCTCATATTTCATTTCTTTAGCAGCAGGACATAACGCAACTAATTTGATTCCAAACGGCCATGTTCATCCAGAAACGCAAGAGAGAACTGTGGAGCATTTGGAAAGGTCACATGTGAAAAATGACTTGAGCTTGTCCGAGGCTTTGTCAGATTCTAAGGGTATTAACCAAGTCAACGTCCCATTGCAAGAAAGTTCGAGTGGTGGGGCTTCAGTTGCATCTTTTTTCAGGGACTTTGTCGTGAAACTTTGTTTGTCTTTTAAATCTCAAAGCCAGTGCCCATCAATTGTAGTTATCATTGTTGCTGCGATCTTCCTCCTAATGCAGGTATGTACTTTTTAACTAGCGTTACTTTTGTTTTGTCTGGAAACTATTTTTCATAGTGCTACTGCTCTTTTCAAGTATATTGATTCTGTACGTCGTAACATTTGACATGCAGATGACCATACAACTTTGTGATTAATATTTTACTTTTGATTTCTCATACTTGTTATGTTTGAGATGCTAAGTATCATGGTTTTTTTCTCATTTCTCATTGTATGCCTATATTGCATTTTATGATGCAATTTGACTGTATGATGGCTAGTCACTTCAGCAGATTATATAATTTGGCAATTTCATTTTTCTTTAATCCTGTTGTACAATAATCAGCACTGTTCATTTATAGTAGTATATATAAACCATAAGCCAACACCAATATTTCTTGTATTTCTGTTGCTGCAGATAAGCATAATTGTCTTGTTAGCTAGACCGCAACAGATCCACGTGGTTCCTCCAGCAGATTATGTGAGCAGCATGCACAGTAGAGCAAGTGAAAGCCCAGAAACAATGGCATTGCTAGATAAGCAGATTACCCACCTTAAGGAAGAGATGCTTATGGTCGAAACACTGCTTGAGAAAATGCGGCTACAGCATGCACTTCTGAAAGTTCAATTGAAAGACCTAGCGGTTCTTAGGGAGCGCCTGACATGATAAACCTACTATACTATATATGAGTCGCTAAATTTTCATGTAAACTATAAATTTGCTCCCTTTTTGGGGTGCGTTTTCGGTTTGTTTACCAAGTGTAAATGAGAAGAATGTACAAGAGTATTACTATATAGGCTGATAATGAAGTAAAAATCTTCCAAAGGAAGTAATTTAATTTGAGTATAATTCTTTTCTTCTCCAATTAATCTTATTTTCTTTTGCTCAGAATTTATCGTTCAAAGTTGAAGAGCCGTGTCTGATTTTACTTTAATTTGAAAAGAAAATATGTACGGTAAGGTATCAGTCTCGATGCAGGGAAAAACCATCTCTTCTTCAACACATTGGTACTATGTGGTTGGGTTTTGTTATGAATTGTGGCACTAGTGTTTCTTGAAGATCTCATCAAAAGAAATTTTCTTCAAACCATTTAGCTTCCTCTTGGGGTTTGAGTTTTCATTTTTCATATCATGGCCTTAAGTTTTTGAACACTAGAATATATTAGAACTTGTGTATGACACATTTAACTATAATTTATTACATAATAATTTCAAAGATAATTAGGGGGAGAATATTGAGAGATTAAATCTGAGGGTGTCTATTTCAAGCTTTAATATTACTAAAGAATGAAAAGAAGAGAAAAAATAACAAGAAAAAGTTGATTTAAGCCTTCAAATAAGTTTAGTGCTTGTTGCAAGTTTTTCAATACTAGTGTGAGGTGATATTTTTTGAGAATTGATATTTCTATAAGTAAATATGTTAGTTCAATAAATTTCTTTTTCACGTGATCAGAGGGGACCCAACTTATTATTCACGTGAGTAAGAACTTGTAGAGCTAACAATTTTATTTGTGAAAATATCAATTCCCTTTTTGAATTATGAATGAAGAATTTGATCCGTTGATTATGAGATTCGTTATATTCATATTATCATCTCTAACAAATTGCTGCTTCAAAAAACAATTGTTAATATATATATATATATATATATATATATATATATATATATATATATATATATGTGGAAAATATCCATTCAACGCTTCACTACCAAACAATCACGATAAGGTGACGAGCTATAGCGGCGATCTGGACTATATATATCTATAGCAACGGTCCCAGTCAGGCCATCGGTATATGACTTTAAGGATAGTCTATTCCGAGAGTCACTACTTAGCTGTCGATATAGAGCTTATTTTTGGGCTTTTAACGAGGGTTAAGAGCGGGCCATAAATAATATCTTTTTTTTCTATATCCGCGAGCACAAATCCCTCTCATTTCCCCCCACAAATCCCTCTTATTTTTTTCCTACATTGTTCAGTAAGTTTAACCTCTTGTCTCTCTCATTCGATCATCTCTAACATCCCTACTCTCATCTGTTTCTTAAGTCCTAAACTAAAAACTTTTGTTCTTCCCCAACTCCTTTCTCCTTCTTCGGAGCTTAATAGGGCAAAACATTCCACTACTCTTTCAGAAGTCTATACATTCAATTTTAAGTTTTGTTTCTCTCTCATAGAATATCAGATTCACCATTAGGTAAACATCAATTTGATCATTATGTTTTTCTTTGCTTTTGTAGTAGATTTTATGTGTAAGGAGTAATTAAGAATCAACCCACGATTCGGTTCTCAATCTTCCCGATTTGTGTCTGATTTGGCTTAGCTTCCTTGATTTTGGCTTCTGTTAACGCTAAGATTCGTCAACGCGCTCCAATCACCAAAGCGCATCTAATCCTGCATAGAAACAGGTAAACACCAAAAGCTTGACGGCTTGGCCTGCCGGGGGATAGTTCCTTGACGGCTTGGCCCGCCGAGGGATAGTTTCGGTGTGAGAATAAGCTTGACGGATTGGCCTGCCGGGAAATAGTTCCTGTGTGAGAATAAGTACAGACTGAATAAGGTTAACAATAGAGGCTTAATGCTCTAGTGCTGGAAAATAATAATAATGTTTATGTGTACCTTAGAATCAGGGTAAAAATCTTGTATTTATAGTGATCTCACTACCTCCATAGAGTCCTTCCTCGTAATGGATTAAGATTCCACATTAGGTATAATTCCTTAATGGGATTGTACAAGATCTCCCAAAAAGAAAAGAGTTAAATCAAATCCCAACACTTTCTTCTGAATTTAGAAACCAAATATAATTAAGAATCCTTGATTCCTTAAACTTCTCCACTGCCCAAACAGAATCCTACATGGGTTAAAATAACTCCACATGGACCTAGCCCATCATACAACTTGGGCCCAAATAATCATGTTCCAACATTGCCCTACAGTCTTCGGTTGAATAGAATATTTAAGAGAAGAGTATTCCAAACAAAGGCCAATGATTATTAATAAATGATGGCAAGCCCAACACCCTCAAAAATCCAAATAGCACATAATGCAATAACCCCTTGACTCCTCCCCACGTCCATAATCATAACAACCCATTAATGAGCTGCACCTCGATAAGCACGCTAAACTGAAAAGACAAATCACCTAAACTCTTCCCCTCTCAACTTAAACAAAATCACATCCCCAATTTCGAAAATCTCCACCTTCTCTCTGCAAAATCTCTCAAGTTCCCCCAACAATGGCGTCCTCGAACAATCCGGCTACCTCTTCCCCCAACTCCGACGAATCCATCATGATAATTAGTTATGATGAGCCCCTTAGGGCTATTCCCCTTTCTTCCATCCCTACTCTACCAATAATCGTCATTTCCACCCCCACCAAAAACCCACAAACAACTACCAACACCATATCCACCGACTCCATCCTAGTCTCCATTCCCATCACCACCCGTTCTGCACCCCAGACTTCCAACCCATCTGAAATAGAGACAAATTTTGAGAAAATGATGCATGAATACTCCGATGAGACCAAATTTCCCCACTCCAACGCCCCCTTTGACATCATCGAAGCCGATCTCACCACAATCCGTGAGCATTATCACATTCCCGACACCCACCAACTCAAAGCCCCTACCCCTACTGACCAAATGTACCACCATAACAACGGTTGGGTAGCCATGCCACTTACCCTCCTAGAAAAAGGGGTTCGACTACCTCTTCACACATTCCTCATAACCCTCTTAGGGTTTATTGGCATCGGTTTTACCCAATTGGTGCCAAACTCATACATCAACATCATATCCTTTATTGCCTTCTGCCACGAGATCGACGTTACACCATCCCTGGACTTCTTCTTTGCCCTATACCAACTCAACAAGTCTCGAGAACTCGGGTTTAAGGTTTTAGTCAAACAACAGCCAAAACCCAACCAAAAAATAGTGAAACGGCCATTGATGATGTGACGCCCCCAAATTCAGACCGCCACTTGGTCTCTCGAATTTGGTTCATCACTAGCTCATGGTAATACAATACTAACTAAAATCACACATTCACAGCTGAAGATCTAACTTAAAATAATATACAATGTTTTATTATAATTATTCCCCCAAGTCTCGTAACCTACAGTACTTAATAGATTACATAATAATATCGAATAAAGACTTATTACATAATCCTACTTAAGCTTAAACATATTCTGAAAACAGTCTTAATACAACACAATAATTTTAATCCAATAAGGAACAAGTTAGTCGGTAGCCTTGCCCTTGCCCTTGTCTTTCCCAGAGACATCTCCCTGCTCCGCCTTAACTGAAAGGTTTTTAATAAGCTAGGATGAGCACAAATTGCCCAGCAAGTAATATACAGCAAGGGTGATGAGTAATATATCACGATTTTGGAATATCAAAGTATAATCTCCAAGATAGTTCAGGGTATTAGAATAATATCATGAACAATGAGTATCAACAATTCTTGAATCCAATCTTTGGAATATGAAATGATAATTCAATATAGATCAACATATATATATGAATTCAAAGGCTATCAATGTATCCAACTGGATAAAGCAAATTTATACTGAGCGGTCATTAAAGACTATTGAACATCTACTAGAATTACCAATATTAAACTGATAACCCAAAAGAATCAAGTACTATAGATGATCAATCTACAATACTCCATGTTATGCATAACACCACAGTAATATCCACTCATGTGTTGGGGTTTCCAACAACATACACTCCCCTTACCATAAGGGTTGTTCAACTCAGTTTTCAAGATTTTTGCACTAGTCAATTAGTTTGGATAGTTTTATAAACATGCATATAGTTTAGCCGAATCAAATGGCATCGACTCTTTCACAATATTCAAGAACATTACCAAGTTCAACATGAATAATAGTTTTCACAAGGTTTTAAACATACTAGCTCAATTGAACGAATAAGTAGAATAACTTGCATTCAAAAAGATAAGGTTTAGATACTTGCTTACGATATCCGTTGAATAAAGTAATGCAAGGGTTTAGGATACTTGCCTTAAGCGTAGTTTATCGACGTTAAGAAATCAACACTTTCGAATCCTATTTATAGTGTATTACAAGTATAGGATGCCCATTAGTTAAACATATTCGATAAACAATCTTGATATATAGATCAAGTGTACACACATGACTCAATCATGAAACCTTATACGTATGTTATTACGTAGCTCGGAACTATCGTTAGACTTCATCATTTTTAAAAACACCTTGTCAATTCAAGCTAAGATAGGTGTTAACATGCAAGGCTACCTCTGTTAGTGTGTCATGAACAGAAATAAGCATAAAGAAGTTATACTAGCATGCTACATACTTCAGAAATAACATAAGTCACTTTCCAAGTCTGCAGAATGGCGCGACCGCACTTGATTTGTACTAAGGAAACGCGCGGCCACGCGGCTCCCAGTTCAAACTAGGGCTGAGCAATCACTTGTTTGGCCTAGCTTTCCCATCCTTATATACATAACATATATTAACAGGTCAGGGGTCCTTTTGTATCTTTCAAGTTCAATCTAGGTCCCTTGTTGTATAATATGGTTCTAAGTTGGACATCTCAACAAGTTAAGGCCATTCAAGGTTATGAAACCACAAAGTCTAACATGCTAGATTCTTAAACATATAAGGTAGTCATATAACTCATATTAGACATGCTTGTGAGTATTCATATTACATATGTGTAATTAGCATCGTTTTGGTTTGAAAATATGCTTCACTTGAATTACGATACCTAAGCATGGTATATATATATATTTATATTACATGAGTGAGTCTAAGAGTATTATCTAACATGTTCACAAATATCATATTCTAACTCTCAAAGTAATATGTTAATATTCACGTTCAAAGTTCGTATTTTCATTAGTAAAGCTTACTAATAAGTCAATATGATCATGCTTCATTATGAAATCCATATACGTAAGTTAGTATGTCCGACATGCATTTCAAAACCATACTACCATGCTTGCAAGATCAAAATATCAAAACGAATATAATAAGTCAATGTCCATTTTGAACTCTAAGTTTCCATTAGCATGTTATCAATGTCATTTAGTATGCTAAACTACTCCACTTACTATACATCCTGCTTGTATGCTTACGTACAATGAAATCAGACCACACCAATGTCTTTAAGTTTGAATTTTAAGTTACACATGGTCTATCGTGTTTGCATATTGAAAACTCAAGTTTTCTTTTGAAATCAAGCTAGGTGAGTGATTATATGAAAGGCAACATAACTAGTATGTCAAGGACTGAAATAAGCTTAACTAAGTTGTATTAGCATGCTCCATAAACCAGATATTATAACAAAACAACCAACAAAATCTCTGCGAGGGCGCGCAAGACGCCCATTTGTATAGGGGATACACGTGGTCGCTACGGCTCACATTACTGATCGAGAGACTTCCCAGCCTCGACAAATAACAATCCAACTACCAATTTTCTTCACTAATTCAACTGTAACCAAGCCGCATTGCATACTAAACATGTTAATAAGCCTATATAACAACTACATAAGTGTTCTACAACCCAATCACAATTCAACTTGGCATAATCAAGAAATTGGTAATTCAAGAATGGAAATTTTGACAGAACTCAAAATGAAGAACAAGAAAGAATTTTATACCTTTGTAATTAGCTTGGTAATTCACACTTCTTCTACTGATATGTATACGATCACTCACTCTATCTATGCTTTCAATCCCACTCCTTAGCAATTCTCAGCAATGGCATTTAGAGAAGGAGAGTTCATACTTATAGAAGAAATTTTACACATACATTGCAATTTCCCATTGAATCAAACCCATGGATTGAAGGATTGCATGAAGGTTAACAAGGAGTTCTTAGATGGTAGTTGAAAATCATCATAACCACCCCCCCCCCATAAATCATCAGCTAGAAAAAGTTTGAAAAAAAGAAAAGAAAATAGGCCTTAGCCTTTATGTGATTCACGTGACTGAGAAATGAGGGCAATTGGACACTAATTTTGGGACAATTTCAATACTCAGCATTCTTGCAACACTAGACTATACACTTATACACAAACCTTATTTTTATGTTATATTGTATACATATATCAACCATACATTAATTAGTTATAACTTAATGTCACAATATGATTTACATAATTAATAATTCAAGGTAGTAAATGTAATATGGAAATGTAACATACATATAATCCATATACATTTTGTCACACCTAGATACTTTATTAAAATAATAGTTTACAATATGTTCATGGTATATTATTTTAATATATACCCACATACATATTGTCACATACACCTTTCATGATGTATTCCTATCATATAGTTTCAATAAAGTTTAATATATGGTTACTATATATAGTATAATTAGCATAAGTGTATATCTACACTATATAATGCAGTTGTAATCCATATATATAATATATTTAATTATTGCACACTTGCACATAACAGTCGATATAATCTTATTATATTAATAACTTACTTATTTGTTTTATGTCAAATAAATAAATTACTCACCTTATTGATTAATTAACACTAATATTAATTAATCCATTCCTCATTGATTAATGTAATTATTGATCTCTATAACAATTAATTAATATTCAAAATAACAAATAAGTAAGTTATTAATATAATAAGATTATATTGATCATATGTGCAAGTGTGCAATAATTAAATATATTATATATATGGATTACAACTGCATTATATAGTGTAATTAACTTATGCAATTATACTATATATAGTAACCATATATTAAACTTTATTGAAACTTAATTAATATTCAAAAATAACAATTAGCAATTAATATTAATTAATTGTTCACTTAATAATTCCTTCACCGATTAATATTTCCCATCACCGTGCCACACAAGGCTATCAATGAGTTCATCACAAACTCCACATATTCTCAATTATTCAATTATTTAATATAATTGAGTTATCTCATCTCGTAACACAAAATCATTTATATTCAAATAAATATATCTTTCCATTAATATGTTCATTTAATAAGATGTGAAAATTCTCGGGTATTATAGATGAACACAACTTCGAGCAACAGAGGATGACAGAAGGATTGGTTATCAGAAACCCACCAAATCCCGAACTAGGCCTCACACAATCGTCCAAACATATCTTTTGGAGAAACACATGTCGACCGAGTCAAGGAGCTAACAACGCTGATCACGAAGCTACCGATGAAGGAATGGGACTTCACTCTGTTAACGAAACCTGCCTGGCTCTTCGATCACAAACGTAAGCACCCAAAATTCATTATTCCATTAATAATATCATACATCTTAACTGTTAACTGACTCTTCGCCGATATTCAGTATCCCTAATTAGACTAACCATTGCCGAGAGAGAAGACCTCAACAACTTCATCACAGGCAATACTTCAAAAGCATCCCCAGCCTTTTCGAATACCGAAGCCAGTGGACCATCCTCCTCCTCATCCGATCTAACCCCATCTGTAACCTCATCTCAACCGCCAACAATTTCGATCCCCTCTTTTACTGAAGTAAGCCTCCTGGACATGCCTTTATCCGAAAAGACCTCACCACTTCGGGTAAAACGATGACGAACAAAACCAGTTACCAAGACAACTGAAATCGGTCTTCCCGACTCCACCTAAACCCTTCCCAAAGCCTCATCAACACAAACATCCACAGTTATTTCGAACACAACAACATCCACAGTCGTTCCAAATCTAATAGTCAATACTACTAAACAGATCGACACCCTAGACACATCCAATCAAGAGACAAATGAAGAAACAACCAAAGACCTCCCATTAACCAAAAATCCACGAACCAAATCGCCTATAACACACTCATCACCATCCCTAACCCCTATATTAATCGGCCTCTCCACCAGCCAATTGCATGAGGCCCGAAGCCGAATTTCGCTATGGCCAACCGAGTTCGAAGAATATCCGCATGAGCTGTTAGAGAATTTCATACTTCCTGCTGATGAACCCCGATTTAAGGGTATCAGCATTCAAGAGTTAATCTACGCCGTCATGTACCAGGGTCGAGTAATAAACTTTTTTCCCAATATTAACTCCTTCATACAATGATAACCAACCTATTTAACCCTCCTGTATACAGGCTAGCAAAGTCTCCAGCCACATCATTCGCCGATTTAACCAAGTTATCGCAAGAGAAAAAGAACTCAAAGCGGAAATTTAGCAACTTAAATTAGAACTAGAAGAAGTCGAGCTGCTTAAAGATGACTTGTATCATGCTAAACTTCGAATGGATGCTGCCATAGTCGAATACAAAAGTGAACACAGCGAACACGACAACACAAGATTCTACTGCCAGAAAATAGAAACCGAATTGAAGGCAAAAGAACAAAAGGTTGCCGAAGAAGCAGAACACTACAAAGCCCTTCTTATTCTATGTACAACAACGAAAGAAGAAAATGAGAACATGAAAAAGAACACTGACATCATGTTCGCCCAAGTCTAAAGAATGCATGACGAGAAGAGAAGGATGATTGGCTTTCTTCAAGCTACGAAAAAGGAACTTATCGACTACAAAGCCCTCGGGCCACACCCCTGACCAAAGAGAAGAAGCATCAAATCTGTCAAGAGTACCGTAAATCTCCTGAGCTAACAAAGAAAGTCATGCAACAGTTCGGAGATGGCTACCAAAGTTCTCGAGACAAAGACAAAGAAAGAATGCAAGCTGAAAGTCTGGACCCAACCATTTTGGACTCTTCTGATGATGAAGCCGAAGCCTAATAACAACTTCTCTCATGTAATCAACTTTTATATTGTATCTTCCAACATTAATGAAAATTTCCAACCCTTTTGAGGAATTATACTCATAGCCTTTTACATTCAATAAATGATACAAAGTGCATTGAAGAACTAAACATTTAAGCAAAACAAGACTAAGCATCCATTAAAAAACTGAACACTTACCATTTAACAAAGATGTTTGCTCTCAAGAACTGAACATACCACCAAAATCCATTAAAAAAACATTCGTTCACAAGAACTGAATATACTCCATCGAACACCAAAAATACTGTTTGTTCCCAGGAACTGGATAGACACCACCAAACACCAAAACAATGTTCGCTCCCAGGAGCTGAACAGATTCCACCGAACACTAATTAAACATGTTCGCTACCCAGAGCTGAAAATCCAACCGAACACCAATTAAACATGTTTGCTCCCAGGAGCTGAACAGGAAATCAAACACTAATTAAAATGTTCGTTCCCAGGAGCAGAACATCCAATCGAACACCAATTAAACATGTTTGCTCCTAGGAGCTGAACAGGAAATTAAACATCGAGAACAACAAAATTTGTTGAAGAACTGAACAATCATTTTATTAATAGTCTGGAAGAATTACAAAGTTAAAACTTCTAGCAAAATCCTAATGATAATATTTCCAAAGTCTGCCCGCGTGCCAGGTATTTTTGATCTTTGTCCCATCCATCGCCTGAAGTCGGTACGTACCTGGCTTCGGCACTTCAATAACCTCATAAGGCATTTCCCAATTCGACATCAGTTTCCCAAGATTTTGTGGCATAGAGGCCTCTACCTCCCGAAGAACCATATCGTCAACTTCAAATATCTTTTGAGCTTAACCCCTTTGTTATAATATCTAGCAACTCTTTTTTGATAGGCTGCCAACTTTACCAGAGCCGCCTCCCTGACTTTCTCTAGTAAATCCAAGTTGATGCGAATACCCTTATCGTTGTATAACTCTTTAAACTGGCTGGCCCGAAGTGAAGTAGAGCCAATTTCCATAGGAACCAGGGCACCGGTACCATAGGCCAATCTGAATGACGAATATCCTATTGTAGTCCTCGGTGTAGTCCGATAAACCCATAACACACTGAACAACTCTTTAGGCCACCTTTCTTTTACTTAATTGAGTCTCCTCTTTATCCTGCTCAGTAGAGTTTGATTGGTTACTTCAACCTGGCCATTCGATTAAGGATGGGCCACTTAAGTCTTCTGATGTTGAATTCCCAACTCCTTCAAAAATGCCTCAAGCTTTGAACCCATAAACTGTCGGCCGTTGTCCGAAATCACCACTAAAGGAATGTCGAACCGAAAGACCATAAATTCCTTTAAAAACTTTAAACACTCCTACTCCGTAATTTGCCAAAGAGGTTTCGCTTCTACCCGTTTGGTCATGTAGTCAATAGCCACTATCACAAAACTTACTTGCCCCTTTGCTTTTGGCAACAAACCCAGAATGTCGACTCCCTACACAACAAAAGGTATCGGAGACAACACAGAATACAGTTCTTCCAGTGACTGATGAGTAATTGGACTGTTTAGCTGACACCTCGAGCACTTTTTTACATAATCAGTTACTTCCTTAAAAATTGTAGGCCAATAGTACCCTTGCCGGAGCACCTTGTAAGCCAACACTTTTGCCGCCATATGATTGCCATAAATCCCTTCGTGTACTTCCTGAATAACGTACTCGGCTTCTGATGGGACCAAACACTTCAACAAAGGAGAAGAATGGGCTCTTCGATATAAATCTCCATCTATAAGCACAAAATTTGTACTCCTATGTTTAACCTTTTTTGCTAACATCCGATCCGAAGGTAAGACGTCATCGGCTAAATAATTCAAATAAGGTGTCATCCAACAATTAGACCGTTCCACAAACATAACATCTGCATGTTGAACACTTGGCTGATTAAGAACTTCTAGGTAAACCGACTCCCTAAATGTACTTGCATCTGTTGTAGTCAACCTCGCCAGAGCATCGGCTATAGTATTGTTCGATCTATCTATTCCTTGGAAGGTAAATGAACTGAAGTATTGTAGTCTGTCCTTTACCTCGGCAAAATACTTCACCATTCTTGCCCCCCCGAGCCTCGTACTCCCCAGAAATTTACTTGAAGACCAACTACGAGTCACTAAAAATTACCAATCTATGTACTTCAAGACTCTTAGCCAACTGAAGTCCTGCTAGAATTGTTTCATACTCTACTTCATTATTCGTCGCTTTAAATCCAAAGCGAATGGCCTGCTGAACCTTAAACCCTTCTAGACTCATCAGAATCACACTAGCCCCGCTAACATCTGAAGTCGAAGATCCATCTACATACAGCGTCCACGAACTCTGAGCCAGGTCAACATCTAAAACTGTTTGAACTGCCCCTTCTTCCTGAGCAATTCTGTCACCCTCCCCTGAAAATGAACATTCGACCACAAAATCAATCAGAGCCTGACCTTTTATCGTTGTCCGAGAATGATACTCCAAAATAAACTGTGTTAACTCCATTGACCATGTAGCAAACCGACCCGAGACGTCCGACTTACTTAACACCTTCTTCATGGGTTGATCAATGTATAAACACAATCAACCGACCTTGGAAGTATTGCCAAAGTTTTTGACTAGCTATTATGAGGGCATAAGCAAACTTCTCAAGGTTTGGATACCTCGTCTCTGCATCCCGAATAGCATGATTCATATAGTAAACTGGATGTTGGACACCTCCAATTTCCCGAACCAAAACTACTCCAACCGCTAACAAACTGGCTACCAAGTATAAGTATAGTGGTTTAGAAGGAATCGACTTCACTAACAACGGGGACAAAGACAAGTACCTTTTTAGTCCTTAAAATGCATCCTCACACTCTGAAGTCCACTGGAAGGTCTTCTCGTTCTTCGGCCCTTTCAGCGTGTCGAAGAAGGGCAAATATCTCTCTTCTGACTAGTGATTTGGACATAAACCTTCTCAACGTTGCGATTTGACCCGTCAAACGCTGACTATCTTTATACGACTGAGGGGATTTCATGTCCAGGATAGCCTTTATCTTCTCCGAATTCGCCTCAATTACTCTTTTGCTGATAAGGTACCCCAAAAACTTTCCTACTCCCAAGCCGAATGTGCACTTCGTCGGATTCAACCTTAGCTTGTAGTGCCTTACAGTCTGGAAATAGTCCTCTAAACCATCTAGATGCCCCCGAACTAATATACTTTTAACTATCATATCATCGACATAAACTTCCATGCTCTAAACCAACTGCCTGTGAAAAATATAGTTCATCATCCTCTGATATTTGGGCCCTGCATTCAACAATCTGAAGGTTATCTTCTTATAGGCATACACAGCTCAGTGAGTAATGAAGGCTGTCTTCGGGATATCCTCCTTGTGCATCGAAATCTGATGATACCCCAAGAAAGCGTCCATAAAATTGAGCAATGTAATCCCGAAGTGGCGTCAATAAGTTGGTCAATATGGGGAAGTGGATAAAAGTCCTCCGGATATGCCTTGTTCAGATCTGTGTAGTAAATGCAAACTCGCCACTTTCCATCTACTTCTGAACCAATACCACATTCGCCAACCACTCCGGATAATCAATCTAGAAAATAAAATCTGCCGCCAGAAGCTTAGTAAGGAAACAGTCCTCTAAATCATCTAGATGCCCCCGAATTAACATGCTTTTGACTATTATATCATCGACATAAACTTCCATGCTCTGACCTAACTGCATGTGAAAAACATAGTTCATTATCCTTTTATATGTGGCCCCTCATTCAACAATCCGAAGGTCATCTTCTTATAGGCATAAACAGCCCGATGAGTAATGAAGGTTGTCTTCGGGATATCCTCCTTGTGTATCAAAATCTGATGATACCCCGAGAAAGCGACCATAAAACTGAGCAATGCAAATCCCGAAGTGGCATCGATAAGTTGGTCAATATGGGGAAGTGGATAAAAGTCCTTCGGACATGTCTTGTTCAGATCTGTGTAGTCAATAAAAACTCGCCACTTTTCATTCTTCTTCTGAACCAATACCACATTTGCCAACCACTCCGGATAATCAATCTTGAAAATAAAATCTGCTGCCAGAAGCTTGGTGATTTTTTCATCTATTATCTTCTGCCTCTCCGAGACGAAGATCCTCCTCTTTTGTCTGACTGGTTCTTTGCTGAGTCCACGTGCAATCTGTGTACAACCACTTCTCTCTCCACACCGGGCATGTAGCTGGGGAACCATGCAAAGATATCCGTATAGCATTGAAGTAGCTCTACCAAACTCGTCCGAAAAGGCTCTTACAATCCCGACCCGATCCTGACTGTCTTATCCTTCTTTCATGGTATCAACTCAACCTCTTCTATTTCCTCAGGAGGCATGACCTGTGACTCTGTACTGCCTTCGATAAATGGTTCAATTTCAATAGCCATGGTTTGCTTCTACTTGCTGACTCCTACTCCCAAAAAGATCAACATATTCCTGTAGCACCTCTTGCTAAATCAAGATCTCCAGCCACTTCACCAACTCCGTTCAGGAAACTTGATCTTGAAATGAGGGATCGAAATCACTGCCTAAAGGGCTGTCAATGCTAGTCTACCCCGGATTGCATTATAAGATGAATCTACACGCACCACGAAGAACCTACACATAATTTCCACCTGTCAAGGAGCTGTCTTGAAGACTACTGGCAGCTCAATTGTCCTTGCAACCTTCACTGGTTCATTGTAGAACCCATACAATGGCAGTTCCTCACTGATCTCCATGTTCCTGCCATCCAAGTCCATCCTCTGATAGGCATGAGCGTATAGAATATTGACTGACAAACCGTTGTCTATCATCATTCATTTCATAATTATTGAACCCACCTGTGCGGTAATTACCAATGCACTTTCATGTGGTTTGATCGGTTATATAGGAAAGTCTTCATCAGTAAAAGATATCACCGAACTGGGTATGGTCTTTCACGCCTAACAGGCTGATTAGGCATAGATAGTACTACATCTAGGAATCCTCGCCGCTTCTTCTTTGTAACCTTCTCGATAGACCCACCTATGATCACATCCACCACATGACATGTTGCCTGGGTCTAATCTTGTTACTGTGGTTAGGTCATCGGGTTCGGTACATGGGTGTTGTGCGCCTTTTGTGCTCCCGAAGTATCTCATCCTGCAACATACTGAACTAGAGCCTCGTTCTGCATGTTCTTCTCAATTAAGTTCATCAGACCCCAACAAGTCTCCGTAAAATGTTCAGCTGCTTCATGGTAATCATAATATTTTCTCATATTACCCATGTTCTCCTTTATGTTGTCATTGGGTGGCTCAAAATAAGGTTTGTCCTCCATCTGTTCAAGAATAGTAGCCTGGTCAGCATTGAGCTTCGTGTAAATTTTGTTAACTCTCTGACTCGGAAAGGGTGGGCATCCTCCTCCCGAACCACCATTGTTACTATTGAACTTCTTCTGATAGCCATCAGATTTATCATTGTTACAACTGTTCTTCTTCTGGTACACATCTATCTTGTTGTATTTATCTCTATCCTTCGGTTTCTCCAACGCGCTCTGTTTTAGGCTGGTCATCGCCTTTTCTACCACTGTAAATCCCTCGGCTTTCTCAAAGGTTTGAGCCAGGCTTTTCGGATGGTTGAACATTAACTTTTTCACCAGCTTTTCAGATTTCACCAAATCCAACCCATTCTGAAAGAGTCCCACTGCTTGAAGGTCATTCAAATCAGTAACCTGACCCACTGTTTCCCGAAATCGCTTCACATATTGGCCCAAAGTTTCATTTGAGTACTGTCAGATATGAGATAGTGACCCGATTGGCTTTCCCCTCCTCTTATTATTGTCGAACCGAGTTTGGAATTTATCGCAGATCTCCACCCATGATGATACTAAGTTCGAAGCCAAGGTCATCATCCACTGTCTAACATCCTTCCATAGGGTTGTCATAAACGTATGACACTTGGCTGCATCCGAATAGTCATAATAGTCCATCAACCTGTCGTAGGCCTGACTGTGTTCATAAGGGTGATCCCCTGACCCGTCATAACTTTTCATATGGGGGAGCTTCTTGCTCGAAATTTCTCTCTCTCGAATAATCTCAGGGGAGAATGACGAAGATTTTTTAGCCGTACTTCCCTTTGTCTGCTTGACTTCGGTTAATTCCTTCTGTCCCGAGAGCAGCTCCGAGAGGCGGGGGCGATCGCCTGATCTGCTTCTGTCCCGAGAGTAGCTTCGAAGCCTGCTCTCATTTTTCCTGGAGTCATCCGGATGACATGTCCTAGACTGTTTGTTTGTCGATCGCCCCGGCCTTTGGCTTCGACTATGGCTGAAGACAGCGTCCTCTCTATCTAATATATGAACCATTTGTTTGGCAATTTCCTTCTTCTGTAGTAATAAGGCCCTCAACGCATCATCCGTCTCTTGTGTCTTTTTTGCCAGGGCCGATCTCCTATTATCCTGATTATCATAGAGTCGTGTTCAGGATGGTGTGCCCCGTATATGCCTCCGGTCCTTTGTCTCCTTGTTGGTCGTTGAAAAGTGCTTTTGCCTAACATCCTCTCGGTCAGCATCCTTTGACCCAACCGAATAATTATGCGGGCCGAGCCTGTCCTAGATGCTTTTGGACGATCCCAACCTATCTTTAACTAATCCTTTTGGTTGAGAGGATCCTCCTGCCGTTGACTGCCCAATGCTAGAAACTGTTTTGCTATTCACTATGATTCCAACCGAGAAAACTATCGTTGTGATTGAAAATTAACAACACTAGAGCCCTCCTTCAAGCGCCAATGTTAACGCTAAGATCCGTCCACGTGCTCCAATCACTAAAGCATGTCCAATCCTGCACAGAAACGGGGAAACACCGAAAGCTTGACGGCTTGGGCCGTCGGAGGATAGCTCTGGTGTAGGAATAAATAGAGGCTGAATAAGGTTAAAAATGGAGGCTTAATGCTCTAGTGCTGAAAAATAATAATAATGTTTGTGTGTACCTTAGAATCAAGGTAAAAGCCTTGTATTTATAGTGATCTCACTACCTCCAAAGAGTCCTTCCCCGTAATGGATTAGGATTCCACATTAGGTATAATTCCTTAATGGGATTATGCAAGATATCCCAAAAAGAAGAGAGCTGAATCAAATCCCAAAACCTCATTCTGAATTTAGAAACCAAATATAATTAGGAATACTTGATTCCTTAAACTTCTCCACTGCCCAAACAGAATCCTACATTGGTTAAAATAACTCCACATGGACCTAGCCCATCATACAACTTGGGCCCAATTAATCATGCCCCAACAACTTCCATTTGTTTTATATTCTTGGATGTGAGCTCCAATCTATTCAACTGTGATATATTAGTTCATTCCAAAATCACAAGCTAATTTTGATATCGTCTTCCCAATAGTTATTATTATTAATATTAATAGTGGTAATATTAATATGCATGAAGGTGATAATGTTAATGTGACGCCCTCAAAATAGGTCCACACAACCCATTCTGAGTCTCCAAATACATGGTACAGAATTCAAATACAAACTTTAATTATACAACTATTAATTATCGTGTAAAATACGACAAAACATACGATGTGAGTTTTAATACAAATATTATCTTGTAGACAATATCCAAACTCAAATAAAGTCCTCATTATAATTATTGTTACACTATTTTACAAAATAGAGAGGACTGCTATAGTGACCATCTTGAACCATTACTCCACTCCCCGACTAGTCTCAGCTATATTCTCGCCTCCTGAAAAGAACAATGGAACCAAAAGGAAAAGGGTGAGCTCAACTAGCCCAGTAAAGAATATTATGACTAAGATAATGTAGAACAAAATATCCTTAGTCCTCAACATGGAAAATCTGATAGAATATAATAGACAACAAGTTTTAGATCAACAACTGCAGCGGAAATAACAATCCATTAGAAGAGTCAAGTAGAGCATAATGTCTACTATCTTTTATGATTTAAAAGTCAATCATCAATATTTTATCCCTGTAACACCAATCAATAATTATTTCTAATCAACGAATTATCTATGCACTACAGCCAAAGATAATCGTTTATATCACCAGTGGTCATGATCATGCCAAACACCTGTCCATCCTTGTATTACGGGCCAAAGATATCAACCAATAGTTCATCTTTGCACTACGAGCCAAAGATAACTTTCAAAATAATTGAAGTTTGAGAATCCTGATAATGACATAAAGAATGAATCAAGTGAGATCATAACATGGATTCAATTTTAAGAATAAGATCCATAAAAGATAACTTGGACAAAGAAAAGAAATTAAATTTTGTTGTGAACAGTACTCATTAATAGTACCGTATGAATAGTGTCCATGAATAGTACCCAAAAATAAAAAAAATTAATAAGAAATTTCAGACCAATATTCCAGTGAAATGATATTAGATGAAGCACAATCCTTAAGAAATTTCTAATCATTTCAGGAATTATAGAAGCAATACTTACCATAATAAGTTTAAGTTTGGAAATATGAGATGAAATAATATCACTTACATGATATGGAGTATGAAAGAAAATGACATCCCTTACGAGTATGGAAGGTTATAATATCATTTACGAGTATTGAAAGAAAATAACACTCGTTAAGAGAAAAATAATATCCTTTACCTTAGTAGGAAATTAGTTCAGATTGGAATAACGAAGATTATATTGAGGAAATCTTGCACTGTTATCAAAACTCAAAATATCCTTATACTCACAAGAAATACGCTTAATATTATAGAGAGAGAATTTTGTGATTCAGGTGTGAGTTTCATTGTTTAACTAAGGAACCTATTTATAGGAAAGTGGTAGCACACCACTTCTGACAAATCTTACATACGGACATTAGTTTTGAAAACATGCAGCACGCCTCTTTGAAAAGGAGATTTCAATTTCAAAATGATAACTCCCTCATTTATTCACATGTTTAAAACATTTAACAATTATTAAAAAGAAATTCAAATTCAATTTGCTCTCTTCCACCTCATTTTATTCTTATACCATAAATTTATTATAATAATATTACCATTTAAATTATAAAATTATACTATTATATTATCACATTATACTATTATAATGTAATATTATAATAATATATAAATATATTATCGGAGAAGATAATTATGGTTTAATAAAAAATAACAACTTTCGACAATTGTCTTATTCTAAAATTCCTCCATTTATATCAAAATTTAAAGAAATATTTACTTACCATATTCATAACTTATTTACAATTCTTCAATACTTATTTCTAATTAATATTATAGATTCACAATACTGACAACCAGATTGTTCCCAAGAAAGAAGGGCTTTCCGGTAAGGATTTCTCCTTACTGGCGCGCAATTATATAACCTAACCCCTTTCCTCGATAGAACTTTTAGACATTATCAATAATACTATTTAATAATATTATTTTAATAATATGAGTTACTGTGTCATGACAATAAAGTAAAATACTATTCAATTATCATTGTAGCAATTATTGTATCAATAATATGAAAGACTATGCAATTTCTACTGTATCAATTATTGAGTGACTTCTTACGTAAGAATCAATAATCAGAGATACTATGCAATACCGTGCTCCATTGTGCAACCACATGTATTACTGTATTTTTATCATCGGGTATTTCAATAGTTTTAACGGTAAAAGTTTTGCCATTATTTTTATAAAAAAGTTATTTATGTCGCTTTCTATATCCGAAAGTTATTCCGTTATGTGGTCCACCAATGAATGTGCCATCGTACGGATATTTCCTGACAAAAAGAATTTCCCCTGACCGAAATGAATATTTCCCGACAAAACGAATATTTTATGACCACTTGCTTACTTTGCAAAATTTGCACATTTCACCCATAACTAAAGCATTATATCAAATCAACACCTTATTATCCAAAATAATAATTTAGAGAAATTAAATCTTTATTCATAAAAAGTTGGGGTCTTACAATCTCCCCTCCTTATGAAATTTCGTCCTCGAAATTGATGTACGTACCTGGTATATCAAAGAGGTGAGGATACCTTGTTTTCATTTCAGATTCTAACTCCCAGGTCATTTCCTCAATATCGTGGTTTCTCCATAAAACTTTGACTTGAGGTATAACCTTTGAGCGTAAAATATGTTCCTTCTTATCCAAGATTTTAACTGGTATCTCTTCATATATTAAATCTTCTGCTATCTCGTCTGGTTCTAATTCAATAATGTGGTTCGGGTCTTTCACATATTTATATAGCATGAATATGTGGAAAACGTTATCAACACGAGACATACTAGGCGGTAAAGCGAGTCTATAGGCCACAGTTCCTACTCGATAGAGGATTTTAAATGGACCAATGAATCGAGGGTTGGGCTTTCCTCACTTTTAAAATCTCGTAACTCCTTTCCATGGAGCAACACGTAACAATACATGATCTCCAACATTGAATTCCACGTCCCTTCGATGAAGATCAACATAACTCTTTTGTCAATCTTGTAAGGTTTTTATATGTTGCCGGATCATTTGAATCTTTTTCGTAGTTATGCGTACCATTTCTGGTCCCAACAACGTTGCTTCACCCACCTCGTCTCAGCATACTGGAGAACGACACTTTCGTCCATACAACGCCTCGAATGGAGCCATGCTTATACATTCTAGATAACTGTTGTTGTAGGAGAATTCCACTAATACAAGTACTTATCCCAACTTCCTTTGAAGTCTAGTACATAAAGTCTTAATAGATCTTCAAGAGTTTGAATAGTCCTCTCCGATTGCTCGTCCGTCTGAGGATGATATGCAGAACTGAATCGTAGATCAGTGCCCATAGCTTTCTGCAAGCTAACCCAAAATTGTGAAGTGAATCTTGGGTCTCGATCAGAAACTATGGATATTGGCATACCATGCAATCTCACAGTCTTATCTATGTACATACGAGCAAGACATTCAAGTGAATAAGTTTTGAGAGCAGATCTTCTGTCCCCATTTTCCCTGTTCCCTTATATCCCCCCACTTCAATTTTGACACCTGGCCTTTTATTTAATTTTAGAATTAATTGATGTTAAGTAAGAGATTAGGTGTCAAAATTTAAGTGGGGGACACAAGGGGAACATGGAAAATGGGAACAGAGGATCTGCTCTCATAAGTTTCTCCTATAGACAAGAAATGAGCAGACTTGGTTAATCTATCGACAATGACCCAAATTGCATCTATGCCTTGAGAAACTTTGGGAAGATAAGTAACGAAATCTATGTTGATGTGCTCCCACTTCTATTCTGGAATTTCAAGTGGTTGAAATAGACCTTTTGGTACTTGATATTCCGCCTTAACACGTTGACAAGTTAAAGAACTTAAGATAAACTCTGCGATCTCTCTTTTCATATTGTTCCACCAAAATATATGTCAAAGATCACGATACATTTTAGTACTTCCAGGATGGATTACAAATGGTGTGTTGTGTGCCTCCATCATGATTTTATACTTCAAATCAGAGTCGTTAGGAACACAAAGTCTAGAGTTGACCCGAAGTATTCCTTCTTCGTCGATTCTTGCTTCTAGAATAACACCTTCTTCTTCATATTTATTAGCTCTGGATCTGTAGCTGGAGCAGATTTTACTCTATCGATTAAAGTCGGTTCTACTCGTATTTTGATATCATCACGTGGGTACTTGGAGTCTTTAACTCTATTTCCATCCTTTTTAAGTCATATTAAATGGGTCTTTGTGTTTGATAATATCACACTCGTACCTGCATATGATCTTCTGCTCAACGTGTCAGCTACTACGTTCGCTTTTTCAGGATGATATTGTCAAAACAGGTGCTAAAATGAGTTTCCTCTTGAGTTCTTGGAAGCTCTTCTCACATTCCTCGGTCCATCCAAATTTTGTATCTTTTCAAGTCAGCTGAGTTAATGGAGTGGCGATTCGAGAAAATTCTTCCACGAATCTCCGATAATAACCAGCTAAGCCTAGAAAGTTACGTATTTCAATTACTAACTTAGGTTGCTCTCAACTGTGACTCATATCCCAACTTTGGATAACACCTCACAATGGCACCTATCAGTTTACCACCGCACAAATATGGCGTCCCCTACAGAGAGTCTGGCTCTAGTGCATTCCACAAAGGAAGTCACCAGATAGAGGCTCGGGTACCAACTCCTGTAGTTGGGTTTTTAACTCCTGAAGTTCAATAGGAGTCATTTGATATGGGGTTTTGGAAATATATTTTGTACCGGGTTCAAGGTCAATACAAAATTCAATTTCACGCTCTGGGGTAGGCCAGGAAGTTCCTCAGGAAATATGTCATGAAATTTATTAACAACAGAAATATCATTCAAATCTGACGTATTCTTGTTTAAATCCATGACATGTGTAAGACTCCAACTTATTATAAATAAAATTGAATTTCTCTATTCATTATCTTGAAATAATAAGGAGTTAATTTGATATAATACTTTGGTTATAGGTGAAATGTGCAAATTTTACAAAATAATCAAGTGGTAATAAAACATTCATTGTTGTCGGGGAATATTCGTTTGGTCGTGGAATATTCTTGTTGTCGAAAATATTCGCATTTACTGACAGCGACCATTTTTGTGGGCCCCATAACTAATAACTCATCGGATGAAGAAAATGACAAATTTTAAGTTTTTATAAATAATAGCGTAATTATTCATTATTAACATCATTAGATTACCCTGGTTAAAATATAATAATCTGGCGTGTTTGCACAAGAAGCACTACCAGTATTGCATACATATTTTGAATTATTGATTCTTACGTAAGAAAGGCACTTACTCAATAATTGTTACAATAATTACTGTTCAATATTTTATTTTATTGATTCAATAATTGCCGCGTTGATATTTTATATTATTGTTGTTTTAATAATTGTCACGGCACTGTATTTTCCATTATCAAATCAATAATTCATATTATTTGAATAATATTATTAGATAGCATTATTGGCAATATCTAGAAAGTTCTGTCAAGGAGAGGTTTGGTCACCTAATTGCGCACCAGTAAGGAGAAATCCTTATAGGAAAGCCCCCTCTTTCCTGGGAACGGCCTGGTTGTCATTATTGTGATTCTATAATATTATTTGTGAATAATTATTTATTGATTTATATGATAAGGAAATATTTATTTTTATGTGGATATAAATGAAGGAATTTTTAGCATGAAATAATTGTTGAAAGTTTAACATATTTTCTGTGGAATTGCAATTATTTCTCTGATAAAATATTTATTTAAATATATTATAATTGTTTAAATAATAATATTATTATAAAATATAAGCAAGTGATAAAATGGGATGGAGGTTAACAATTTGAGTTGAATTCCTTTAAGCTTGCTTGTTAATATTGATATGTTTAGCATGTTGCCCATTTTGATAAATGCTTTAGTAACTCATGTTGCCACTACGTTGATATAAATATTAAGTTGAAAGTGATGGGATTTTTTTTAGTGACAAAAAGATAAAGTAGCAAATGTTATTTTCCTTTTTATTCCTATTTGGATTATTACAAAAGGGTCAAAAGTAGCATGCCTTAGCCACCTACCGCACACCCACAATTTATTTTTCAAACCTGGCATGCGCTTTCAGTACCTTGTCAAATTTGGCGTACCTCCTTAACTCTATAAATAGATTGCTCAATTGAGCGATGAAAATCACACCATCACAATATCATAAATTCTTCCTCTATAATATTGTGAGTATTTCTTGTGAGTATAAGGATACTTTGAGTGTAGTTTTTGTGTAAGATTTTTTCAGAATAATATCCGATATTCCAGTCAAATCCAGTTCTACTAAGATAAAGGATATTATTTTATTGCTTCTATAATTCCTGAAATGATCGTTTCATCTAATATCCTTTCATAGAAATATTGGTCTGAATTTTTTAATCAAATTTGGAACTTTTCATACCTGGGTACTGTTTACGGGTACTGTTCATGGTTACTGTTCACAGTTATTGTTCACGAGTATTGTTCACAGTTATTGTACACGGATACTGTTCACAAAAGAAAAAAAAAAATATTTTTCTCTCATTCCAAGTTATCTGTTGTGACCCTTATTCTTGAAATTGAATCCATGTTTTGATCTTCATTCTTGAATTTTACTCCACTATGGTTTATTATGGAGTATTTTTGAACATGGATAAATCGAAGTACGAATCCCTAATCTTTGTCCTTTTATCTTACTAGATTCGTTCTCTAAAATATTTTTCATCATCCTCAGTCTTTAATGGTGATACTTGTTGAATATCTTTGGCCTGTAGTGCAAAGATGAATGATTACCTGATGAATATCTTTGGCCCGTAGTGCAAGGTTGAGATAAACATGACCAACTGGTGATACTTGATGAATATCTTTGGCCCGTAATGCAAAGATGAATGTTTGATGCTAGATGTATATTGATTGATGTTACAGGGATAAAATATTGATGATGGACTTCTAAATTCTTAAGATGATATTAGATTTCATTCTCTACTAAACTCTTCTAATGAATTGTTATTTTCGCTGCGAATATTGATCTAAAACTTGTTGTCCATTATATTTTATCTGATTTGTTTAAGGCTAACGATAATTTGTTGTTCATTATCTTAGTCATAATATTCTTACTGGGTTAGTTGAGCTCACCCTTTTCCTTTTGTTCCATTTTTCTTCTCAAGAAGCGAGAATATAGCGGGGAGTAGTCGAGGTGTGGAGTGATGATTCCATGGTAGTTGTTATAGTAGTCCTCACTATTTGTAAAATAGTATATCAATAATTGTAATGAGAACTTATTTGAGTGTGGATATTTTCTAGGAGACAATATTTGTATTTAAACTCATAGTATTTGTGTTGTCCTATTTTGTACGACAATTGTATTAATGATATTGTAGTTGTTTCTGTACCATGTATTTGGCGACTCAAAATGGGTGATGTATACCTATTTTGGGGGTGTCACAGTTGGTATCAGAGCTTAGGGTTATGGTCTCTGGCGGAGATCGGGGAATAAAACTAGGAGGGGAGAGACGAGTAAATCCTTCGCTAGTGTGTCCTACCTAAGCTTATTTGTTGGTCGATCATAATATAGGGATATTATGTGATATGTTAATTTGTGTAATTAACCCTTGTTTTATGGCAGTTTTTAAGAATGGCAGCTGAGAACGTTAACAATGGAGTGTATGAGACTGTGGAACAACCTTCAATCACCAACCAAGAGAACGTGTAACAGGAAGGCAATATTCCTCCTGTAAATAACACTATGGAGCAAACGATGAATGATGGAATGTTTAGAAGCTTTTTGCAGTTCATGCAAAATCAGACGAGGGAGACTTGTGTACAAAATACGGGTGGAAATGATAGCAACGCGCGGTTTGTCACAGCCAAACAGTTCAAGGAGTTGGGACTAGCAGACTTCTGGGGAAAGCCGGATCCAATTAAGGCAGAAATGTGGGTAAAACAAATTACCAAGATATTTGATGTCTTGGGATGCACGGAAGAACAGAAGGTTCCATTCGCCACCTTTATGTTCCGTGGTGAGGTAGATTATTAGTGGGAATCTGTGAAGCGTACCCAGCCAACCGTACTCAACATGTCTTGGGAAAGATTTCAAAAACTGTTCAATGACAAGTATTTTTCTGAAAGTATTCGTCATATGAAGAAGGTAGAGTTTATTAGATTGGAACAGAACAACATGACAGTGTCCCAGTACGAGGCAAAGTTCGCGGAGTTATCCAGGTTTGCACCTCATTTGGTAGAGAATGAGGAACGTATGACGCGGATGTTTTTGAGAGGTCTAAAACCCGAGATTCGTCAATACCTTATCTCTCATAAATTTTCTCTGTATTCAGATGTTGTCAACAGGGCTCAATTATTAAAATGAGATAGTGAGTATGTTCAACCAAGGGATGACAACCAGGGTCATACTGGTGACAGCAGTCATCAGAGCGATGATAACTAGCGAGGAGGGAAAAATACGGACAAAAGCGGTAACCACTCGGGTGGTCATCGTGGCCATGATAATAGGAGAGGTGAGTCAAGTGGAAATTTTAAAAAGAGGAGATTCAACAATGATGGAAAGACATCAGCACCAACACCAACAACAAATTCTAAGGAGGAGAACGACCGCCAGTTAGATGCTACAAATGCAGAGAGGAGGGACATTTAAGTCCAAACTGTTCACAGCCTTCCAAGGTGTGTTTCAATTGTGGAAAAAACGGTCATATAGCCCGATTTTGTCCGGTAGTGAAGTCAAGTCCAACTGGGACGGTGGCACCAAAGGCGAGTACGGACAAAACAAAGTCGGTGGTTCAAGGGAGGGCGTTTGTCGTGACTGGCCAAAACGGGAGAAACCCGAACGAGGTGATCACGGGTAAGCTAATCTTGAACTCTTGCGAAGTTTATACCTTACTAGATACCGGTTCTACCCATTCTTTTATCTTTCCTACTTGTGCTCAACTTTTAAACTTGACTCCGGAGAAATTAGACTTGGACTTATCTGTGGAGACTCCATTAGGAGAAACTTTTATTACATCCACTGTGTATAAATCTTGCTTAATCCAAGTTGGCAAAATTATATTACCTGTTGATCTTATCTCTTTAAAGATACTTTCATTAAAGGTGATTTTAGGGATTGATTGGTTAACTACTCATCATGCCAAAATTGATTGTTTTCATAAGGTTGTTAGTTTTCATATTCCTAACCAACCTGTTATACAAATTCAAGCAACTAAACCACTAAAATCAGTCACTTTCATATCAAGCCATAAAGCTATTCGTTTATTGAAAAACGGATGTCAAGCTTTCTTAGCCCATATTATGGACTTGAACAAAAACACGTCAGATTTGAATAATATTTCTATTGTTAGTGAATTTCCTGACGTATTTCCTGAAAAACTTCCTGGTCTACCCCCAGAAAGTGAAGTTGTATTCTTTATTGATCTTGAACCGGGTACAAAGCCCATTTCTAAAACCCCATATCGAATGACTCCTATTGAACTTCAGGAGTTAAAAGTCCAACTACTGAATTGTTAGACATCGCTTTTATTAGATCCCCAGTACATCTCCTTGGGGTGCTCCTGTTTTATTTGTAAAGAAGAAAGACGGGAGTATGCGACTTTGTATTGACTACCGGGAATTGAACCATGTCACCATCAAGTATAGGTATCCCCTACCTCGTATTGATGACCTGTTCGACCAATTGCAAGGAGCACAATTCTTTTCAAAGATCGATCTTCGTTCTGGATATCATCACCAAGATTAAAAGCGAGGATATTCAAGAAGGCGCCTTCGAACTTCGATGCGGGCATTATGAATTCTTAGTCATATCTTTTGGATTGACTAATGCTCCTGCTGCTTTCATGGATATGATGAACCGTTTATTCAAGAAATATTTGGATCAGTTCACTGTTGTCTTTATTGATGACATTCTCATTTATTCCAAAAGTCGTGAAGATCATGAGCACCATTGAAGCTGGTACTTCAAAGACTTCGTGACAACAAGCTATATGCCAAGCTGAAGAAATGCGATTTCTGGCTTAAGGAAGTAGCATTCCTTGGGCATGTAGTTTCAAAACATGGAGTATCTGTTGACCCAGCTAAGATTGAAGCAATACAAAGTTGGGAGCAATCGAAGTCGGTGACCAAAGTGCGTAGCTTTTTGGGCTTAGCTGGTTATTATCGGAGATTCATGGAAGAATTTTCTCGAATCGCTACTCTGTTAACTCAGCTGACTTGGAAAGACACAAAATTTGTATGGAGTGAGGAATGCGAGAAGAGTTTCCAAGAGCTCAAGAGGAGACTCATTTCGGCACCTGTTCTAACAATATCATCTGGTTCGGATGGATTTGTTATCTACAGCGATGCTTCAAGCAAAGGGTTAGGACGTGTTCTCATGCAACATGGGAAAGTCATAGCTTATGCCTCGCGATAACTCAAAGAATATGAGAGAAATTATCCTACTCATGATTTGGAGTTGGCAGCAGTCGTTTTTGCATTGAAAATCTGGAGACACTACCTGTATGGGGAGAAAGTGGAGATTTATACGGATCATAAAAGCCTTAAATATTTTTTCACCCAAAAGAAACTCAATATGTGGCAACGACGTTGGCTCGAGCTGTTAAAAGATTACGACTATAGCATTCAATATCATCCTGGAAAAGCAAACGTTGTAGCTGACGCATTGAGTAGAAGATCATATGCGGGTACGAGTGCAATGTTGTTAACACAAAGGCCCATTTTGTATGACTTGCAAAGGATGAAGATAGAGTTAAAGGCTCCAAGTACCCACGTGATGATATCAAACATATGAGTAGAACCGACTTTAATCTATAGAGTTAAAGTTGTTCAAGCTACAGACCTAAAGTTTATGAGTATGAAGAAGAAAGTGCAAGAAGGTTCTATTCCGGAAGCAAGAATCGATGAAGAAGGAATACTTCGAGTTAACTCCAGACTTTGTGTTCCTAACGACTCTAACTTGAAGCATAAAATCATGATGGAGGCACACAACACACCGTTTGCAATCCATCCTGGAAGTACCAAAATGTATCATGATATTCGACATACATTTTGGTGGAGCAATATGAAGAGAGAGATCGCGGAGTTTATCTCGAGGTGTTTAACTTGTCAACGTGTAAAGGCTGAGCATCAAGTTCCAAAAGGTCCATTGCAACCACTTAAGATTCCGGAATGGAAGTGGGAACACATTACTATGGATTTCGTTACACGTCTTCCTAAAGTTTCTCAAGGCATAGATGCGATTTGGGTTATTGTTGATAGATTAACCAAGTCTGCTCATTTCTTGCCTATACGTGAGGCTTATTCCCTTGAACGTCTTGCTTGTATATACATAAATGAGATTATGAGATTGCATTGCATGCCAGTATCCATAGTTTTGGATCGTGACCCAAGATTCACTTCACAATTTTGGGTTAGCTTACAGAAAGCTATGGGCACGAATTTACAATTCAGTTCAGCATATCATCCTCAAACAAACGGGCAATCAGAAAGGACTATTCAAACCCTTGAAGATCTATTAAGACTATGTGTCCTAGATTTCAAAGGAAGTTGGGATAAGTACTTACCATTGGTGGAATTCTCCTACAATAACAGTTATCAGAAAAGTATAGGTATGGCTCCATTTGAAGCCTTGTATGGATGAAAGTATCGCTCTCCAGTATGTTGGGATAAGGTGGGTGAAGCAACGTTGTTGGGACCAGAATTAGTACACATGACTACAGAAAAAATTCAAATGATCTGGCAACGTATAAAGACCTCACAAGATCGACAAAAGAGTTATGCTGATCTTCATCGAAAGGATGTGGAATTTAATATAGGAGATCATGTAGTGTTACGTATTGCTCCATGGAAGGGAGTTAAAAGATTTGAGAAGAGAGGAAAGCTCAATCCATGATTTGTTGGTCCATTTGAGATTCTTGACCGAATAGGAAATGTGGCCTATAGACTCACATTACCTCCAAGCATGTCTCGTGTTCATCATATTTTTCATATATCTATGCTTCATAAATATGTGAAAGATCCAAACCACATTATTACGTTAGAACCAGACGAGATAGCTGAAGATTTAACGTACGAGGAGGTACCTGTCAAGATATTGGATAGGAAAGAGCATGTCCTACTTAACAAAGGTTATACCACAAGTCAAGGTTTTGTGGAGGAACCATGCTTATTGAAGAAATGACACAGGAGTTGGAATCGAAATGAAAGCGAGGTACCCTCACCTTTTCAAACACTGTGTATCGTCGTCAATTTCGAGGACGAAATTTCATAAGGAGGGGAGGTTGTAAGACCCCAACTTATTATAAATAAAATTAAATTTCTCTATTCATTATCTTGAAATAATAAGGAGTTAATTTGATATAATACTTTGGTTATAGGTGAAATGTGCAAATTTTACAAAATAAGCAAGTGGTAATAAAATATTCATTGTTGTCTGGGAATATTCGTACGATGGCACAACCATTTGTGGGCCCCATAACGGAATAACTGTCGGATGAAGAAAACGACAAAAATTGAGTTTTTATAAATAACGGCGTAATTGTTACCGTTAACACTGTTAGATTACCCTACGGGTTAAAATATAATAATACGGCGTGGTTGCAAAGAGATCACACCTGATTATATTACAAGATTTTGAATTATTGATTCTTACGTAAGAAGACACTACTCAATAATTGTTACGAATTAATTCTTTAATAATATTTTATTTTATTGATTCAATAATTGATGCGTTGATATTTTATATTATTGTTGTATTAATAATTATCACGGCACAATATTTTCCATTATCAAATTAATAACTCATATTATTTGAATAATATTATTAGATAGCATTATTGGCAATGTCAAGAAAGTTCTGTCAAGGAGAGGTTTGGTCACCTAATTGCGCGCTAGTAAGGAGAAATCCTTATCGGAAATCCCCCTCTTTCCTGGGAACGGCCTGGTTGTCATTATTGTGATTCTATAATATTATTTGTGAATAATTATTTATTGATTTATATGATAAAGAAATATTTATTTTTATGGGGATATAAATGAAGGAATTTTTAGCATGAAATAATTGTTGAAAGTTTGACATATTTTCTGTGGAATTGCAATTATTTCTCTGATAAAATATTTATTTAAATATATTATAATTGTTTAAATAATAATATTATTATAAAATATAAGCAAGTGATAAAATGGGATGGAGGTTAACAATTTGAGTTGAATTCCTTTAAGCTTGCTTGTTAATATTGTTATGTTTAGCATGTTGCCCATTTTGATAAATGCTTTAGTAACTCATGTTGCAACCACGTTGATATAAATATTAAGTTGAAAGTGATGGGATTTCTTTTAGTGACAAAAAGATAAAGTAGCAAATGTTATTTTTCTTTTTATTCCTATTTGGATTATTACAAAAGGGTCAAAAGTGGCATGCCTTAGCCACCTACCGCACACCCATAATTTATTTCAAACCTGGAATGCGCTTTCAGTACCTTGTCAAATTTGGCGTACCTCCTTAACTCTATAAATAGAGTGCTCAATTGAGCGATGAAAATCACACCATCACAATATCATAAATTCTTCCTCTATAATATTGTGAGTATTTCTTGTGAGTAAAAGGATACTTTGAGTGTAGTTTTTCTGTAAGATTTTCTCAGAATAATATCCGACATTCCAGTCAAATCCAGTTCTACTAAGGTAAATGATATTATTTTATTGCTTCTATAATTCTTGAAATGATCGTTTCATCTAATATCCTTTTATAGAAATATTGGTCTGAACTTTTTAATCAAATTTGGAACTTTTCATGCTCACAGTCTTCGCTTCACTACTGCATCTTTGTTCAAAAGAAAAAAAAAAATTTATCCTTCCAAGTTATCTATTGTGACCCTTATTCTTGAAATTGAATCCATGTTTTGATCTTCATTCTTGAATTTTACTCCACTATGATTTATTATGGAGTATTTTTGAACATGGATAAACCAAAGTACGAATCCCTAATCTTTGTCCTTTTATCTTACTAGATTCGTTCTCTAAAATGTTTTTCAACATCCTCAGTCTTTAATGGTGATACTTGATGAATATCTTTGGCCTGTAGTGTAAAGATGAATGATTACCTGATGAATATCTTTGGCCCGTAGAGCAAGGATGAACAGGTGTTGAGATGAACATGACCAACTGGTGATACTTAATGAATATCTTTGGCCCATAGTACAAAGATGAATGTTTAATGCTAGATGTATATTGATTGATGTTACATGGATAAAATATTGATGATGGACTTCTAAATTCTTAAGATGATATTAGATTTCATTCTCTACTAAACTCTTCTAATGAATTGTTATTTTCGTTGTGAATATTGATCTAAAACTTGTTGTCCATTATATTTTATATAATTTGTTGAAGGTTAACGATAATTTGTTGTTCATTATCTTAGTCATAATATTCTTTACTGGGCTAGTTGAGCTCATCCTTTTCCTTTTGTTCCATTTTTTTTCTCAAGAAGCCAGAATATAACGGGGAGTAGTCGGGGTGTGGAGTGATGATTCCATGGCAGTTGTTATAGTAGTCCTCACTATTTATAAAATAGTATATCAATAATTGTAATGAGGACTTATTTGAGTGTGGATATTGTCTAGAGGAAAATATTTGTATTTAAACTCACAGTATTTGTGTTGTCGTATTTTGCACGACAATTGTATTAATGATGTTGTAGTTGTTTCTGTACCATGTATTTGGCGACTCAAAATGGGTGATGTATACCTATTTTGGGGGCGTCACAACATGGGCTAAGAAAGCTTGACATCCATTTTTCAATAAACGAATGGTTTTATGGCTTGATATGACAGTGATTGACTTTAGTGGTTTGGTTGCTTGAATTCGCATAACAGGTTGGTTAGGAATATGAAAACTAACGACCTTACGAAAATAATCAATTTTAGAATGATGAGTAGTTAACCAATCAATCCCTAAAATCACATCAAATGCAAGTATTTTCAAAGAGATAAGATCAACAGGTAATGTGAGGGTACCGATTTGAATCAAACAAGATTTATAAACAGTGGATGTAATGAAGGTTTCTCCTAATGGAGTTTTAAAAGATAAGTCAAAGTCTAATTTCTCAGGGGTCAAGTATGATTAGCTTACCCGTGATAACTTCATTCGGGTTCCTCGCATTTTAGGACGTTATGACAAACGCTCTCCCTTGAACCACCGACTTTTTTTTGTCCGTAGCCGCCTTTGGTGCCACCGTCCCAGTTGGACTTGACTTCGCTATAGGAAAAAATCAGGCTATGTGACCGTCCTTTCTATAATTGAAACACACCTTGAAAGGCTGTGAACAGTTTGGACTTATGTGTCCCTCCTCTCCGCATCTGGAGCTTCTAATTGGCGGTCTTTCTCCTCCCCTGGAAACTGTTGTTGTTGCTGGTACTGCTGTCGATGTCTTTCCGTCATTGTTAAATCTTCTCTTCTTGAAATTTTTACTTGAATCATTTCTTCTATTATCTTGGCCATGATTACCACCGAAGTTGTTACCATTTCTGGCACGTTGGTTATCACTGCTTCGATGATTGTTGCCACTGGTATGACTATTATCGTGTTGCCAGTTGCTGTCTTTTGGTTGAGCTGACTCATAATTCCGCTCCAATAACTTAGCCCTATTCACTACATCGAAATACAAGTAAAGTTTATGAGAGATAAGACGTTGACGAATTTCGGGTTTCAAACCTCTCAGAAACATTCGCGTTATTCGCTCCTCGTTATCTACCAAATGAGATGCAAACCGGGATAACTCCACAAATTTAGCCTCATATTGCGATACAGTCTTATTGTTCTGCTCCCGTTTGATGAATTCCACCTCCTTCATGTGATGAATACTTTCTGGAAAGTACTTGTTGTTGAATAATTCTTGGAACTTCTCCCAAGACATCTTAAGTGTGGACAGATGAGTACGTTTTACAGATTCCCACTAGTAATCTGCCTCTTCGCGCAACATGAAGTGGCAAAGGGAACCTTTTGCTCTTCAGTGCATCCCAAGACATCAAATATCTTGGTAATTTATTTAATCCATGCCTCTGCCTTAAGTGGCTCTGGCTTTTTCAAAAACTTCGGCGGTCCCAACTCCTTGAATTGCTTAGCAGTGACCAGCCGTGAGTTGCCATTGCTTCCACATGTATTTTTAATAGAAGTCTCTCTCATTTGGTGTTACATGAATTGTAGAAAGCTCCTAAACATCCCATCGTTCATCATTTGGTCGGTGTTGTTGTTTACAGGAGGATTATTGCCTTCCTAATGCACATTATCCTGATTGTTAATTGGCGGTGTCTCAACGGTCGCATGTGCTGCATTGCTCATCTCAAAATTTTTAGATGTCATTCTCAAATAATACCACAAAACAAGGGTTAATAAAATAAATTAACATGTCACATATTATCCTTATATTTCGACCGACCAATTAAATAACAAATAAGCTTAGGTGGGGCACACTAGCGAAGGATTTACTCGTCTCTCCCCTCTTAGTTCTAATCCCAGATCTCCCCTAGAGATCATATCCCTAAGCTCAGATACCAACTGTGACAACCCCAAAATAGGTCCACACAACCCATTTTGAGTCGCCAAATACATGGTACAGAATTCAAATACAAACTTCAATTATACAACTATTAATTGTCGTGTAAAATTCGAAAAAAGATACGTTGTGACAAATATTATCTTGTAGACAATATCAAAACTCAAATAAAGTCCTCATTATAATTATTGTTACACTATTTTACATAATAGTGAGGACTGCTATAGTAACCATCTTGATCCATTACTCCACTCCCCGACTAGTCCCACCTATATTCTCGCCTCCTGAGAAGAACAATGGAACCAAAAGGAAAAGGGTGAGCTCAACTTTCCCAGTAAAAAATATTATGACTAAGATAATATAGAACAAATTATCCTTAGTCCTCAACAGGAAAAAATCTGATAGAATACAGTAGACAACAAGTTTTAGATCAACAATTGCAGCGAAAATAACAATCCATTAAAAGAGTCAAGTAGAGCATAATGTCTACTATCTTCTATGATTTAAAAGTCAATCATCAATATATTATCCCTATAACACAAATAAATAATTATTTCCAATCAACGAATTATCTATCCACTACGGGCTAAAGATAATCGTTTGTATCACCAGTGGTCATGATCATGCCAAACACCTGTCCATATTTGCACTACGGGCCAAAGATATCAACCAACAGTTCATGTTTGCACTACGGGCCAACGATATTCATAAATTAATAGTTCATCTTTGCACTACGGGCCAAAGATAACTTTCAACATAATTTAAGTTTAAGAATCATGATAATGACATAAAGAATGAATCAAGTGAGATCATAACATTGATTCAATTTTAAGAATAAGATCCATAAAAGAAAACTTGGATAAAGAAAAGAAATTAAATTCTGTTGTGAACAATACTCATGAATAGTACCATATGAATAGTGCCCATGAATAGTACCGTATAAATAGTACCCAGACATAAAAAAATTAAAATTTAATAAGAAATTTCAGACCAATATTCCAGTGAAATGATATTAGATGAAGCGCAATCCTTAAGAAATTTCTTATCATTTCAGGAATTATAAAAGCAATACTTACCATAGTAAGTTTAAGTTTGGAAATATGAGATGAAATAATATCACTTACATGATATGGAGTATGAAAGAAAATGATATCCCTTACGAGTATGGAAGGAAATAATATCATTTACGAGTATTGAAAGAAAATAACACTCTTTAAGAGAAAAATAATATCATTTACCTTAGTAAGAAAGTAGTTCTGACTAGAATAACGGAGATTATATTGAGGAAATCTTGCATTGTTATCAACACTCAAAATATCTTTATACTCACAAGAAATACGCTCAATATTATAGAGAGAAAATTTTCTGATTCAGGTGTGAGTTTCATTGTTTAACTAAGAAACCTATTTATAGGAAAGTGATAACACACCACTTCTGATAAATCTTACATACGGACATTAGTTTTGAAAACATGCAGCACACCTCTTTGAAAAGGAGATTTCAATTTCAAAATGATAACTCCCTCATTTATCCACAAGTTTAAAACATTTAACAATGAAAAAGAAATGAAAATTCAATTTGCTCTCTTCTATCTCATTTTATTCTTATACCATAAATTTATTATAATAATATATCATTTAAATTATAAAAATTATACTATTATATTATCACATTATACTATTATAATTTAATATTATAATAATATATAAATATATTATTAGAGAAGATAATTATGGTTTCATAAAAATAACAACTTTCGACAATTGTCTCATTCTAAAATTCTTCCATTTATATCAAAATTTAAAGAAATATTTACTTACCATATTCATCACTTATTTATAATTCTTCAATAATTATTTCTAATAAATATTATAGATTCACAATACTGACAACCAGATTGTTCCCAAGAAAGAGGGGGCTTTCCGATAAGGATTTCTCCTTACTGGCGCACAATTATATAACCTAACCTCTTTCCTCGACAGAAACTTTTTAAAAATTATCTATAATGCTATCTAATAATATTGTTTCAATAATATGAGTTACTGTATCGTGACAATAATGTAAAATACTATTCAATTATCATTGTAGCAATTATTGTATCAATAATATAAAAGACTATGCAATTTTTACTGTATCAATTATTGAGTGACTTCTTACACAAGAATCAATAATCAGAGATACTGTGCAATACCGTGTGTCACTTTGCAATCACGCGTATTACTGTACATTTATCATCGGGTATTTCAACAGTTTTAATGGTAAAAGTTTTGCCGTTATTTTTATAAAAAGGTTATTTCTTTAGCTTTCTATATCCGAGAGTTATTCCGTTATGTGGTCCACCAATGATTGCGCCGTCGTACGGATATTCCCTGACAAAAAGAATTTCCCCTGACCAAAACGAATATTCCCCGACAAAATGAATATTTTATGACCATTTGCTTACTTTGCAAAATTTGCACATTTCACCCAAAATAATAATTTAGAGAAATTAAATCTTTATTCATAAAAAGTTGGGGTCTAACAATTAATATTATTAATAGTGATAATATTAATATTAATATTACTATTAGTGGTAATATTAATATTATTCATATTAATTACAACATTTAATATGACTAATATGGTAAGGAAGCAAAAAGAGGAATAAAAGACGCTACAGCTTGTAACGGCATGCAGCTTATTGGGCATGGCACGTGGCCGTAGACTTGGCAAAATATGGTTATGGTTCTATTTAAGAACTAAAACTATATTAACTATTTTTAATATGGGTTGGAACCATATAGTTATGCTTCAAATATAGGTTGACCCACATTTTAAATTTCAAACTTACCTTTATTATGATCCAATTAAATAAATTATTATTAGATATATCATGTATACATAATCACTAAGCATTTTATTTTTTTGGGGTGGGGTGGGGTGGGAATGTATATATAATCACCGAATATTACTTTTTTTAGGGTGGGGGCGAGGTTGTATACATAATCATACTGAATATTTTTTTGGGAGTGGGGTGGGGTGAGGGTGTGGGTGTATACATAATCACTAAATATTAATTTTTTTAGGAGTGGGGTTATAATAATCACTAAATATTATTTTTTGGGGGTTGGGGTGGGGGTGGGGTGTATACATAATCAGTAAATATTATTTTTTTGAAAAGGGTGGGCTGTGGGCGAGGTGAGGGTGTATACATAATCAGTAAATATTTTTTTTGGGTGGGGTGATGAGGGTGGATTGGGGGTGAGTGGGGTGGGGGGTATATACATAATCAGTAAATATATTTTTTTGTGGGGTGGGTGTGGGGTGGGGGTGGGGTCGAGGGTTGCGGGTGGGCGCGGTGAGGGTATGTGACACCCCCAAATTCAGGTACTCCATTCCCACAAGAATTGGTGCTCACTTATCAAAACTATTACATCAAACTACCCATCAATATAGGATAAAGACATAATTAAAATAACTTAAACAATAATCTTTCCCATTAAAGGGTTACATCATCATCTCGAATTAAATCCCAGGTAATCTAACCTTAAAATAATTACATAAGTTTGCGGAATACATCACATATTAAAATAAGTCTTGAAACATAAAATATTTAAATAAAGTTATCATAAGTCTTCATCATTTGGACATCTTGCCCTTGCCTTTGCTAGTCGACGGCTCATCAACTTTCTCCACTTTAGCTGCAGTGTTAATTGCAAGAGTGAGCAAACAAATGCTCACTGATATAGAACGTAGCAATGATAATAACATGAGAGTGAACAACGAAAGCTGAACAATAAGGAACTTGTTTTACAAATCAAAATAGAAAACAAGTTTGAACTTTAATTATCTGAGGGTCTTAAGACCACGAACTATGTCCCCGGTACTTAGGTATTATTACCCAACCTTAACAGTCATTTAGACTATACGGACCCTTCTTAACGTTTTTGGGGGATCACCCTTTGTACCATGTATTGTGCACAAACATCTAAACGTTACACGTACAAAATCCCCTATGTTAGGGTTGTTCGTCTCATTTTGGATTTAGAATTTCCGCACTAAAGAAAGTTTAGTTTGGAACTAGTTTATCAGTGTTTCTAGAATTTTAGAACACTATTCAAATTCTATCAATAAAGGTTTAATACAAGAATGTACATCTGAACAAGGCTATCAAAGTCAAAGATCGGATATCAACAATAGATACAATTTAATTACATGATATACATACAAAATGCTATAACCAAAAGAGTTAGAACAATCTCATTTGAATCAATGTTTTAGAACAATATGTGCTTTGAATTATAACTAGAAAAGTAAAACTCGCTCGATATAACGAATTAGGTTATAAGAGCTTGTACAAACATATTCAAGATAGATTAATTTTGCTCAATTTAAGAACTTGAACAATAATAATATAGGATTAGAAACTTGCATTCGATATGAAAAGAATGAAGTTCAAAAGCTTGCTCAATTGTAAAGAGAAAAGATTTAGGAACTTGCACAATTATAAAAGTAGGGTTAGAGAACTTGCCTTGATTGTAAGCTACACAAATGAAAATAATCTCTAATTATCCTACACATATCATTGAAATTGCAACAACAATTAATCACATGAATATTAGCTTTTAGGGTTTAAACCAACATTTAGGTCATAACCCTAACTTAGCACCTAACCACTTAAGCTAACATACTTAACGCTTCCAAAATTACACATTGCTCAACATAGCTTAATCATTCAACTCTATCTTTCAAAAACATCTCATTTGGTTTCATTTTATAACTTATTTAAATAATTATTTCAAATCTTTGCACTTTGCGTTTCAACACATTAACATCTGTTATTATAGTTTATATCATGCCTCAATATCAATAACATGCTTACAATACTAATATAAGTCCATTGTGCACGACACAAAAACAAGCACACTCACCGTCCCAAATCGGGGTGGCCATGCAATTACGCCACACTTAGGCTTGGGACCCACAGAATAGCGCCATTTTTTTTTAGCCTTTGCACCGGTAATGCTGCTACCGGTGTTCAACTCAAGAACCCAATGAGGCAGCGTAAGGCCATTTTTTTTTGATCAGGTGAGTGAAGTAGCAATGCCGCCACACACCACACGTATGAAACGCAGCAACAGAGTTCCGTTTTTAGCCCAACTAACACAAATTTCACCAACAAAATAGTGAAATTAGCACAACCAATTGATATAAAACTAACACATACATGTTTCTTCACATATTCATCGACTTAGAACAACTAAACATCAAATTAAACTATTTTAATTCCTTAAATTTTATGTTTTCTCATGAAAACTCCATTTTTGACACCTTTAGCGAATTTGATCACCACGAATTCGTTTCTCAATCAATTGACATAATTTAAACATCGTTGTTTTCGTTTCTCAATGTATTTTCATAATCCATCATCAAATTACAGATTACATCATATATTGAACAAGAAATTTGGTACTTTCTATGGCCATATTATATAAACATAAACACTGTGATATATTTTTATCACTATAAACCCAAATTTCATGTATTTAACAACAAGCATCAACCATATATGAGGATTAACAGATTTACAAAACCATATGAACATATTTATATACCACAATTCACGTGATTACAATCACATAGAATATATATATATATATATATATATATATATATATATATATATATATATATATATATACCAAAACTAAAAGTTAGAATAGGGATAGTTTATACCTTGATTAGCAAAAACAACTAGCAATCCCTTCTCCTTCTTTCTGTGATTCTCTTCCAACCCACCAAGCTCTCCCTAATTTCTCTGTGATTTTCTATCTTATTTTCCTCAAACCCTCTAGTCTTAGTTATGCTTAGGAAAAGAAATATGCGTATTATAACTCCCCCACTCGCTCGTCGTACAAAACCAAAAGTAGGTAAGCGTCGGGTTAGAAACAAGCCAAAGGCCATAAGGCCATGTTTGGCTGAACACAAACTTTCATTTCTCAATTTATTTTCATAATACTTATATTATATAGTTTTTACTTGTCACACATTTAGTTGATTAATTTAATTAACTTAGTTTAGTTAATTTAAATAACTTATAATACTAATAATAAAAATATTATTATCATTAATAAATAATTATATATCTAATTTAATTAATAAATTAGACACATCACTATATTTAATTTATTTTCATTAAATTAAACAATTCATTTAATTATTTTCTTACATATTAAATAATTGATTTAATTTAATTATTTCCTTAAATTAAATCCTTCAGATAAAATTATCAACACTCAATTTAATTATCAATAATCAATTTAATTACTAAATTAATTCATCACAATTCATCAATTATTTATTTTCCTCAATAAATAAATTATTTAAAATATTTATTTAATTCAATAAATATTTAAATAAAATTACAAATTTCTCAATCATTACATCCTTCCCTCCTTGAAAGGATTTTGTCCCCAGAATCACAACTCGAAAAGTTTATTTGTTACATTCTTCCCTACTTAACAAGATTTTGTCCCCAGAATCGCTATACAAATTCAAGAAAAAAATTGAGGATAATTCTTCATCATAACGCTTTCAAGCTCCCACGTAGCTTCTTCAGCATTGTGGTTCCTCCAGATTACCTTAACAAAAGGTATCACCTTATTCCTCAGTACTTGCTCTTTTCTGTCAACAATTTGAATAGGGACTTCTTCATAGGACAAATATTTCTCATACTGTAAGGGCTCATATTCTATAACATGTTTATAGTCAGGCTTATATGGTCTCAATATCGAGACATGGAAAACATTTTGAATATGCTCCAACTCTGGAGGTAGAGCTACCTCATACGCCACTTCACCGACTCGTCGGAGCACTTCAAAAGGTCCTATAAATCTAGGGCTCAATTTCCCTTTCTTGCCAAATTGAATTTTTCAAGAAAACATAACTACCGACATCGAATTCTCTATTTTGTCGATGTTGATCGGCATATTTCTTCTGTCTATCCTGTGCAACTATCAATCTTGCTCGAATCACCTTGATTATTTCGACAGTCTGTTGCACAAATTCTGGACCCAATAGCTGACGTTCACCAACCTCATCCCAGCATAAAAGAGTTTTGTATTTCCTACCGTATAATGCTTCGTAAGGCGGCATGCCAATACTCGCGTGATAACTATTATTATAAGCAAATTCTACCAATGGTAGATGGTCATCCCAATTTTCTTTGAAATCCATGATACATGCTCTGAGCATATCTTCTAATGTTTAGATGGTTCTCTCACTATGTCCGTCGGTTTGAGGATGGTACGCTGTGCTCATTCTCAGCTGTGTCCCCAAACATTCTTGTAATCGTTTTTGGAAATTAGATGTGAAACGTGGATCTCTATCTAATACAATGGACACAGGTACACCGTGTCTTGACACAATCTCTTTTACGTACAGCTTTGCTAACCGATCTAGTGTAAACCGAATCTTAATTGGCAAAAAGTGTGCCGACTTCATTAGTCGATCAATAATCACCCAAATGGCGTCGTAACCTTGCTGAGTCGTTGGAAGACCTACCACAAAATCCATTGTGATATGCTCCCATTTCCATTCTGGTATTTCTAACAGCTGTAATAATCCGCTTGGCCTTTGATGCTCAGCTTTGACTTTTTGGCACGTTAAGCATTTCGCCATGCACTCAGCCACATCCCTCTTCGTATTCGGCCACCAAAAATGATGATTAAGATCTTGGTACATCTTTGTACTCCCAGGGTGAATAGAATATCATAAGTTGTGAGCTTCACTCAAAATTTCTTCTTTAACTTCTGGTACTTGCGGAACCCAAATTCTCCCTTCGAATCGAAGTAACCCTTCTGAATCGATTTTAAATTTGTTTTCCTCACCGTCAGATATCATCTATTTTATCTTTTTGCAGTCTTTATCTTGGAGTTGTGCATTTCTCACTTTATCTACCAACACTGAACTATTTCATATCTTGAACAACTTTTCATCGGATTCTGTCGGATATTTAATTTCCAACTCCATCTTAGCCATTTCCGACACTAACTTTTCTTGATCAGTTAACATCATTAACGTCTCCCGTCTTTTCCAACTTAAGGCATCAGCAACAACATTCGCCTTTTCGGGATGATAGAAAATCTCACAATCATAATCTTTGATCAGCTCCAACAATCTTCTTTGCCGCATGTTCAAATATTTTTGTGTAAAGATATACTTTAGACTTTTATGGTCGGTATATATCTCACACCTCTCTCCATAAAGATAATGTCTCCAAATTTTCAGGGCAAACACTACTACCGCCAACTCCAAGTCATGAGTTGGATACCCCTTCTCATAATCTTTCAACTAACGTGATGCATACGCAATAACTCGCTCTGCTTCGCATAAGCACACACTTAGTCCTTTATGCGATGCGTCACTATATACCACACAAAATTTTCTCAGATCATCGTGCAATGACAACACAGTCTTGAAACTCAACCTCTTCTTCAATTCCTAAAAACTTTCCTCACACTTCTCTATCCAAACAAACTTAACCGCTTTTCTAGTTAAAGTCGTCAACGGAGTCGCGATCCTGGAAAAGTCTTGAATAAAACGCCTATAGTATCCTACCAATTTTTAGAAACTCCTTACTTCTGATGGTGTCTTCGGCTGATCCCAGTTTATTACAGCTTCAACCTTTGATGGATCTACCAAAATTCCGTCCTTATCAATAATGTGCCTTTAGAAATCAGACATCGCCCATCCAAAATTCACATTTTGAGAACTTAGCGTACAACTTCTCTTTTCTCAATGTCTCCAACGTCAATCTCAAGTGTTCCACATGTTCCTCTTTGGTCTTGGAATACACAAATATATTATCAATAAACACCACCACAAATTTGTCTAGGAATGGTTTAAACACCCTGTTCATCAAGTCCATGAACGTTGCAGGTGCGTTGGTTAAACCAAAAGACATAACCAGAAACTCGTAATGACCATACCGAGTCCTGAACGTTATTTTTGGTACATCCTCCGGCCTCACCTTCAACTGATGATAACCACTTCTCAAGTCTATCTTAGAGAAATACATCGCTCCCTTCAACTGATCGAACAGGTCATCGATTCTAGGTAATGGATACTTGTTTCTAATCGTGACCTTATTCAATTCTTTGTAATCAATGCAAAGCCGCATCGTTTCGTCTTTCTTCTTAACAAACAACATCGGTGCTCCCCATGGTGAAACACTCGGCTAAATATACTTCTTGTCAAGCAATTCTTGTAATTGCACCATTAACTCTTTCATTTCTACTGGGGCCATTCTATATGGTGCTTTAGATATTGGGGCTATTCCTGGTAGTAAGTCAATCACGAACTCGATTTATCGATCCGGCGGAAGACCTGGCAAATCGTCTGGAAATACGTCTGCAAAATCTCTTATGATAGGTATTTCTTCTAACTTCGCACTCTTCTTTTGTGTATCAACGATGTAGGCTAAGTATCCTATACATCTTTGTCTCAACAACTTCTTGGCTTGCATCACCGTCAGATAACTTGCTTGTAGAGGTGACTTGCTGCCATGAAACACAACCTTTGACGGAGTCATAAGGTTAACGCACTTCTTTTGATAATTAATTACTACTCTGTAATTGAATAACAAATCCATTCCCAGTATAACATCGAATTCACCAAGTCTAATTGGTATCAGATCTACCATCATCTCGTGACCTTTTATAAAAACCCTACAATTCTTATATATAAATCTAACAGGAATCACTTTCCTGTTCGTAATCTCTATACTTAAGGGAAATTCTAATTCTTCCTGAGGCAAATCTAAATTCTGAGCAAATTCGTAGGATATAAATGAACAAGTAGCACCTGAATCAAATAGTACATAAGCATTAATACCATTAATCGGAATGATACCTGACACCACATCCTTAGACTGTATAGCATCCTACACGGTCATATTGAAAGTCCTCGTAGTGGGTCGGCTTGATTGAGTTGGTCCAGTGATAGTCAATGCACCACCACCGTTGTTGTTTCCTTTTCCGCCACTTGCACTTCCTGCTGGCTTCTTAGGGCAATCACGAGCCATGCGATCCTTCGAACCACAGGTAAAACATGCTCCTTTCTTCAGACTAAAATAGTTCGGTGCAATGTGTCCCTCCTGACCACAGTTGAAACACACCCGCTTTCCCTTCAAACATACCCCAGTATGGTTCTTCCCGCAAGTTGCACAAGCCTCAAACTTTTTCTTATGCTGATTTCCCTATTGTCCTCCCGCAGTCGAATTCTCGCTCCATTTCCTCTTCTGACTATTACTTCCAACATTACTACCACCCGCCTTATTCTCATTCTCATTCTTCCTCTTCTTCTGATCTTGGTTGTACTTGGTCAAGGCATCGCTTCCACCTTCCGCGATAATAGCCTTTCTCCAGTACAGCCGCAAACGTGTTTAGATGAAACATTGAAACCTTGCTGTAAAGCCAGGGCTTCAGTCCTTGTTCGAATCTTCTTGCTTTGCGTTCGTCGGTATTGACTTGATAAGTGGCAAACCTTGCTAACTCGTTAAACTTCGCAGCATATTTCGGCACCGTCATAGTTCCTTGCTTTAACTCCAGAAATTGTACTTCCACCTGATTCCGAGAACTCGCTGGAAAGTACATTTCAAAGAACATTTCCTTGAATCTATCCCACGCTATCACTCCTTGTCCTCCACGAACCTTATTTGCTTGCCACCAGTAGCTAGCTTCATACTTCAAAGCATTTAACGCTATTTAACGCAGCCTCTTTTGATCTTCGTTAACTCTAGCAACGTCAAACACCTTCTCCATTTCCATGATCCAGGTTTGGGCTTCCACTGGATCCATAGACCCTTGAAACAATGGCGGTCCAACCTCTTTGAATTCCTTGAATGTCGTGACTTGAGCTTGCGGTTGATTCGCAAGTGCACCCGTCAACAGAGCTACCAGCTGTTGAACCGGATTAGCGTTGGTCTCTTTGTTATTATTCGTAGACCCCTCAAGAGGTGCTTGCTGACGTGGTTACCTTCTTCTAGGAGGATTTTCTGTTAAGATATACGCTTATTAGCTCATTACTCAACTTCTTGGGTATTTAAAGTTTAACTTAAACATTCCAAGATTAAAGCTTTAACACGTAAAATTTCAAATAAACTTTAATATTTTATTCATTTATAACGTTTTAAACATGATAAAGATAGCATAATTGCTATAACATCCACTTTACTGAACTAAACACGTTTCAGGATTACATACTCATACTATCCCTTTATTTATCTCAAAATAAGGGATTCACAATTTATTTATTCACATAATTAAACACACATTATTATCTATCTTATTCTATCTAGGCATATTAATACGTCGTAAGGCTTCTCTACGTTCCTCCTCCATGATACGATACGTTGTTCTGCGATCCATCATGAACCACGGCGAATTCTCAAACTGAGGTGGATAATAGTAGACTTGATCCTGGGCCCTATCAATCGCTGAGTTAAAAGCATAATCCATCTCCTTGATTTTGGCTTTCTTCACTTGAACCTTAGCCTCAGCACGATCTGCACGTTGAGTCACCTTTATCCACGCATCCTCTGCTCCTGCACGCTTTGCTGACTCCTCCTTGAAATCATCTTTCAATTTCTCCATGTCAGTCTTCATCTTCTCGTGTACTGCCAATAGGTCTTCATGCTGACCATTTGTATGAACTAAGTCCCACTCCGTGTTTCCAAGTTTCGAATCAAGTTCCTGAATCTCTGCATCCTTCTGCTCCATCGAAGTGTGATGCATCTCAACCATTTCCTTCAACTCCTCGACCTCATCTTGTAATTCTACATTACAGTCGTACAGAGCGTCATACATCTCAGCTGATATGGAGTTTGGTGGAAACTCCTCAGGATCCTCTTCCTCATCATCCTCCTCTACCTCCTCAAAACTATCCTCTACGGGATCGGTCACAGGCTCATTCTCCTGGATCAACTGCTCCCGTACTACATGAATATCCCGGGGCTCATCATCTATAGTTACCTGAGGTATCACCTCTCTAGCTGGACTGGATCCTCCTTCGGTAGACATCCTGACAACAAAATGTTTTAAGTTTTACTTAACATTTTTCGATACTCGCGAGCACATAAGTTATTAACACATAGCACATAATGTCTTTTATTGTTTAGCTTCAATGGATACCTTAATCCATTCCTTAAAACTCGGTAAGAGTTAAACACCTCTATATTTTCTGTTTCCTTAAAGGTTACTTCCTAAGGTTTCCCCACCTAAGGTTTATAACCTAAAGCTTTGATACCAACCTGTGACACCCCCAAATCCAGGTACTCCATTCCCACAGGATTTGGTGCTCACTTATCAAAACTATTACATCTAACTACCCATCAATATAGGATAAAGACATAATTAAAATAACTTAAACAATAATCTTTCCCATTAAAGGGTTACATCATCATCTCGAATTAAATCCCAGGTAATCTAACCTTAAAATTATTATATAAGTTTGCGGAATACATCACATATTAAAACAAGTCTTGAAACATAAAACATTTAAATAAAGTTATCATAAGTCTTCATCATTTGGACATCTTGTCCTTGCCTTTGCTAGTCGACGGCTCATCAACTTTTTCCACTTTAGCTGCAGTGTAATTACAAGAGTGAGCAAACAAATGCTCACTGATATAGAACGTAGCAATGATAATAACATGAGAGTGAACAACGAAAGCTGAAAAATAAGGAACTTGTTTTACAAATCAAAATAGAAAACAAGTTTGAACTTTAATTATCTCGAGGGTCTTAAGACCACAAACTATGTCCCCTAGATTAGGTATTATTACCCAACCTTAATACCATTTAGACTATACTTACCCTTCTTAACGTATTTACGGGGATCACCCTTTGTACCATGTATTGTGCACAAACATCTAAACATTACACGCATAAAATCCCCATGTTAGGTTGTCGTCAAAAGTTTGATTTAGAATTTCCGCACTAAAGAAAGTTTAGTTTGGAACTAGTTTATCAACGTTTCTAGAATTTTAGAACACTATTCAATTTTTATTAATAAAGGTAGAATACAAGAATGTACATCTGAACAAGGCTATCAAAGTCAAAGATCGGATATCAACAATAGATACAATTTAATTACATGATATACATACAAAATGCTATAACCAAAAGAGTTAGAACAATCTCATTTGAATCGATGTTTTAGAACAATATGTGCTTTGAATTATAACTAGAAAAGTAAAACTCGCTCGATATAACGAATTAGGTTATAAGAGCTTGTACAAACATATTCAAGATAGATTAAGTTTGCTCAATTTAAGAACTTGAACAATAATAATATAGGATTAGAAACTTGCATTCGATATGAAAAGAATGAAGTTCAAAAGCTTGCTCAATTGTAAAGAGAAAAGATTTAGGAACTTGCACAATTATAAAATTAGGGTTAGAGAACTTGCCTTGATTGTAAGCTACACAAATGAAAATAATCTCCAATTATCCTACACATATCATTGAAACTGCAACAACAATTAATCGCATGAATATTAGCTTTTAGGATTTAAACCATCATTTAGGTCATAACCCTAACTTAGCAACTAACCACTTAGGTTAACATACTTAACGCTTCCGAAATTACACCTTGCTCAACATAGCTTAATCATTCAACTCTATCTTTCGAAAACATCTCATTTGGTTTCATTTTATAACTTATTTAAATAATTATTTCAAATCTTTGCACTTTGCATTTCAACACATTAACATCTGTTATTATAGTTTATATCATGTCTCAACATCAATAACATGCTTACAATACTAATATTAGTCCATTGTGCCTAACCTGCAAACAAGCAAACCTCACTTTCCCGAATTCATATGTGGTATAAATTGCTTTATTTTTGGCTCTTACTGGCATAGCCTTGTATTGCTACCGGTGCTCAACTATAAAAAAACCAAAGAAGTAAGAAATGTGTTTATTTCTCGATCAGTTGACAAATAAACAAGGCTTAATACACCCGCATAAAAAAATGTAAACGCAAAGAACAGAAGTTCCGTTTTAGCCCAACTAACACAAATTTCACCATCAAAACAATGAAATTAGCACAACTAATTGATATAAAACTAACACATACATGTATTTGACACCTTTAGCGAATTTGATCACCACGAATTCGTTTCTCAATCAATTGACATAATTTAAACATCGTTGTTTTCGTTTCTCAATGTATTTTCATAATCCATCATCAAATTACAGATTACATCATATATTGAACAAGAAATTTGGTACTTTCTATGGCCATATTATATAAACATAAACACTGTGATATATTTTTATCACTATAAACCCAAATTTCATGTATTTAACAAAAAGCATCAACCATATATGAGGATTAACAGATTTGCAAAACCATATGAACATATTTATATACCACAATTCACGTGATTACAATCACATAGAATATATATATATATATATACACACCAAAACTAAAAGTTAGAATAGGGATAGTTTATACCTTGATTAGCAAAACAACTAGCAATCCCTTCTCTTTCTCTCTGTGATTCTCTTCCAACCCAAGCTCTCCCTAATTTCTCTGTGATTTTCTATCTTATTTTCTTCAAACCCTCTGCTCTTAGTTATGCTTAGGAAAAGAAATATGCGTATTATAACTCCCACGTTCGTCAAGTACAAACCCAACAGGTAGCGTCAGTTAGAAACAAGCCAAAGGCCACAAGGCCATGTTTGGCTGAACACAAACTCTCATTTCTCAATTTATTTTCATAATACTTATATTATATAGTTTTTACTTGTCACACATTTAGTTGATTAATTTAATTAACTTAGTTTAGTTAATTTAAATAACTTATAATACTAATAATAAAAATCTTATTATCATTAATAAATAATTATATATCTAATTTAATTAATAAATTAGACACATCACTATATTTAATTTATTTCCATTAAATTAAACAATTTATTTAATTATTTTCTTACATATTAAATAATCGATTTAATTTAATTATTTCCTTAAATTAAATCCTTCAATAAAATTATCAACACTCAATTTAATTAACAATAATCAATTTAATTACTAAATTAATTCACCACAATTCATCAATTATTTATTTTTCTCAATAAATAAATTATTTAAAATATTTATTTAATTCAATAAATATTTAAATCAAATTATAAATTTCTCAATCGTTACAGGGTATATACATAATCAGTAAATATTATTTTTTGAGAGGGGCTGGTATGGGTGAGTGAGTATATACATAATCAGTAAATATTATTTTTTTGGGTGATGGGGGTGGTGGGTGGGGTGGGGTGGGGTGTATACATAATTACTGAATATTATTTGTTTGGGTTGGGGTTGGGGTTGTGGGTGAGGGTGGGGGTGTATACATAATAACTGAATATTATTTTTTTGAATAAATTTTTTTTAAATCTGGGGTGGAAAGAACCTTTGATTTGGATTTCGAAAGAAATATGGGTCCAAACATTAACCAACTTAAATAAATAAAAATAGTTAACCAACTCATTTGGTTCCGGTTAATATGTGTTGACCCAATAGTTAACAAACTATATTGTCAGGTCTACGTGTGAGCAAGGAAATATTGGGGGTCATATTTGTAATTTATGTTATCGCTCATAAGATTTGTACTGCTGCTACAACCTGTAGCGGCAAGTGCTTTTCCATTATAAATTTATGTCATTCAATATCTTGATCAACCGATAGAATTATGGTTGCTGAAACAATACCCATGGCAACCCGTTGTTACAGATGTATGCCATATATATACGGTTCATCTCTCTAGTGAGCCATAGGGATCGAACTAAAAACGAACCGGCTATAACGACGGATAAAATTGTCGTTATAGCCTGTTCGTTTTTAGTTCGCTCCCAATGATTCGTTGTAGAAAGTCAACCTATATATATATATTATAGTGTACATAAGACTTGAGTTTATTATCAAGAGTACCAACGTGTATATATTATATGTAACAGATGTTGTTAATATGTGATTATCAAGAGATAACTCGATAATACTCTTAGATTATGTTTGTTTGAAAAAATTATACTTGAAATTTGATTAATCTCAAGTCTCTTGTTTGTTTTTATAAATAGACTTAAGACTATTAGTCGCGGGATAATAAAATGACTTGTAAAAGGGGACTATTTAATACCATGTCCAATTAAGTACTACAATCCGTATCATGATTGTCAAGTCGTCGACTAGTCGTCGCCTAGGCGACGACTAGGCGTCGAGACGACCAAAAAAAGTAAGTCGTCCTACCGACTTGGTGGCGAGAAACACATAGTCGATCGCTTTCGAAGGCCGACTTGACGATATGGACGCCAAAGCAGATTTACTTTAGACGACTAACTAGCAAAGTGAGCGACTTTCCAAAGCTGGTTTGACCCGACCCAATTCAAAAGCATAAACTCCTAATCGATCTGCTCGTTCTTTTTCCTTCTTCGACAATCGACAGTTCCTTTTCCTTCTTCGATAGTTCGAGAGGGAGAACTTCGACAGTGATACGAGAGGGAGAACTTCCAAAGAGGAGGGACTGCTGCTCGTTCCTTTTCCTTCTTATTGTCTGTTCGACAGTTCGACGACAAACCCATTTCTTTCGACGATAGTTCGAGCTGCTCGTTCTTTTTCCTTCTTTGACAGTTCATTTTCATTCGACGACAGTTTGAGAATCGAGAGGGAGAAACGAGACAGTTCGACGAGAGGGAGAACTTCCAAAGAGGGACTGCTACTCGTCCTTTTCCTTCTTCTTGCCTGTTCTTGTTGTCTTAGTAACATCATCAGAAAAAGATAGTGAGTTATTATATAAAAGGGTGAAGATCAACAGATTTATCAACATTTTTAAGGTATGCAAGCTCTTATTTGTTCTATACATTTTCTTCACGTCTTCTTCTTCGCTCATGACTGTTGCTGCTAATTTTTGATTCATGTTGTGTTGTGTTGTGTTGACTCATGACTGCTGCTGTTTGGTTTTATTTACTCATGAATATGATAAATCATTAGAAATATCAATATATATAAATAATTAAATATTCATATAAATGTTAAATATATAGGATTTTATACGTATAAAATTTACATTGTTAACGAGTTGTCGACTTGTGGACGACTAGTCGGGCGCTTTGTCGCCTAAGCGCTTAAGCTCCCGGCTGTCGTCTCGCCTCGACTTAGTTCCTTGATAACTATGATCCCTATCATTTGGGACTAAAACTTGTAGACAAAATTAATCTTTAACTTTGTTTAAAAAAATAGATATATATTATCATATCCTATCTATACTTAAACTAATGACAATATGATATCTTTGTTATTAGTAGTAAGGGTATGATAGTCCAAATAATAAATTTGTATCCATTCTTTTAAATAATTCTGAACAAAATGAACATAACATGTAATTGTGACGCACCCAAAATAGGTATACATCACCCATTCTGAGTCGCCAAATACATGATACAGAATACAAATGCAAACTTAAATATACAACATGAGCTGTGAGTTTTAATACAAATATTATCTTCTAAACAGTATTCAAACTTAAAATAAGTCCTCAATACATTTATTATTATGCTATTTCACAGAATAATGAGGACTACTAATGCAAACATCTGGACCGTCACTTCGTTTCCCGACTAGTCCCAACTATATTCTTATTTCCTGAAGAGAACAATGAAAGTAAATGGTGAGCTCAACTAGCCTAGTAAGAAATATTATGACTAAAATAATGCAAAATAAATTATCGTTAGCCTTCAACAGTGTTAAACTGATAAAATACAATAGACATCAAGTTTAACTGCAGCGGAACAAGCAATCCATTAGAAGAGTCAAGTAGAACATGAAATCTACTATCTTCTATGATTTAAAAAGTTTATCAACAGTTTTATCGCTGAGACTTAGCTTAATAAATAATCCACATCATCGAATCATCCTTGCACTACGGCCAAAGATATTCATTAGTATTACGACCACAAATTATCCATGCACTACGGGCCAAAGATATTCGTGTTTTCACTAATGGTCATTATCATGCCAACAACTGTCCATCAATGCACTACGGGCCAATAAGGACTTTTACCACATTATTTGTAACATTACGGTCATGATTATACTGAATAATCCCTGGTCATAATCATACCAAGTCCATCTATGCACTACGGCCAAAGATGACTTTCATAACAATATAAGCACGAGGATGATGACAATGATATAAGAATTCAATTAAAAGAAAACAAGGATAAATTTTTAAAAATCTATAATTTAATTTATCCAGAATTCAATAATGTCAAAATTGTCAACATGATACTGCTTTGTGGAGTAAAATTCAAGAATAATAGTGTATCAAAAATGATTTGTCGGGTGAATAGTACCCCATGAATAGTACTTCAGGAATAGTAATCCCGTGAATAGTACTCTGGCATGAAAAAGTTAAAACTTATAAAGAATGCTCAGAATAATATTTTCATGAAAAGATACTGGATGAAGCGCAAATATCAAGGATATTCTACTAATTTTATGGAGTATAGAAGCCAAAACTTTAACAAAATGAGTGTAGAATTCAAAATCTGAAACGAAATAATATTACTTACATACTACAGAGTATGAAAGAAAATATTATTTCATATGAATACTGAACAAAAATAATATCCCTTACCTTAAAAAGAAGAGTATTCCAACCGGTATAGCGGGGATATTCTTGAAGAAAACTTGAACTATTTTCTACGCCCAAAGCTTCCTTGAACTCTAAAGAAATACGCTCAATATTATAGAAGAAGAATTCTCTGATTCTGGTGTGATTTTCAATTCTAACTAAGCATCATATTTATAGGAGAATGGAAGGGGTACTATTTGTATGCACAGTAGGGGAAGGAATCACAAGTGCAGTATGAAAATCACGGATGGTTTCTGAATTTCAAATTTCTTACTATGCAAACACTATGCAACCACTATGCATAATAAAATATAATATATTCTATTTTTCATAAAAAACAAAACTTATTATATATATAAATATATATAATCATACTAATTATACTCCCCCCGTGACCAAAAACTTTTCCCCCACCCCATTTTTCTTTCAACACACGTGGGCGCCCCACATGTCATCATCACATGTGGGCTCCACCTTTTATAATGAAAAACTTTCTACCGATATTTTGGAAAATGGGTAAATGGGGGTCCAAATAATAAGCAAAATTTACAACAAATACTTAATAAAATCCCCTCAATATTTTTAACAACATTTATTCATCGTTATTATTATTCACAATATTTAACAACCAGATCATTCCTAGGAAAGAGGGGGCTTTCCAAGGATTTCTCCCTATTAGCGCGCAATTAGGTGACCAAACCTCTCCTCGACAGAACTTTTTAGACATCATCAATATTGCAAATAATAATATGAATAACTATATCGTCTCAATTATTGATTTAATAATATATAAAATATCGACAATAATTGAATCAAATAACGTGAGATATTATGCAGCAATTACTGTAGTAATAATTGAACAAAACTGAGTGACTTCTCACGTAAGCATCAATAATCAATACCGTGTGCTACTATGCAACCAATGCCAGACATCGTATTTTTTATCACCTGGTATTTCAACAGTTAACGGTAAAACTTCCGTCGTTATTTTCATAAAAAGATATTTTTGTCGTTTTCTCAATCCGACAATAATTCCGCTGTGGGGTCCACCAATAATTGTGTCGTCGTACGAATATTCCCTATTAAAATGAATACTCCCCGACCAATCGAATATTATATAACAACTTGCTTATTTTATAAAATTTATAAATATTACCCACAACTATAACATTATAAAAAATTCACACCTTAATATTCAAAAATGATATTTATAGAAAATTCATCTTTATTCATAAAAGTTGGGGTCTTACAACCTCCCATTCTTATAAAATTTTCCCCTCAAAATTAGGGTACATACCTGGTATGACGAAGAGGTGAGGATACCTTGATTTCATTTCAGATTCTAACTCCCAGGTCATTTCCTCAACATCGTGGTTTCTCCATAAAACTTTGACTTGAGGTATAACCTTGGAGCGTGGAATATGTTCCTTCTTATTCAAGATTTTAACAAGAACCTCTTCATACATTAAATTTTCCGCTATTTTGTCCGGTTCTAACTCAATAATGTGGTTCGGGTCTTCTACATATTTATGTAACATGGATATGTGAAAAACGTTATGAACACGAGACATACTTGGCGGTAAAGCAAGTCTATAGGCTACAGTTCCTACTCGGTCAAGGATTTCAAATGGGCCAATGAATCGAGGATTGAGCTTTCCTTTCTTTCCAAATCTCGTAACTCCCTTCTATGGAGCAACACATAACAACACATGTTCTCCAACATTGAATTCCACATCCTTCCGATGAAGATCAATATAACTCTTTTGACGATCTTGTGAGGTTTTTATATGTTGCCGGATCATTTGAATCTTTTCCGTAGTCATGCGTATCAATTTCGGTCCCAACAATGTTGTTTCACCTACCTCGTCCCAGCATATTGGAGAATGACACTTTCTTCCATACAACGCCTCAAATGGAGCCATACCGATACTTGCTTGATAACTGTTGTTATAGGAAAATTCCACCAATGGTAAGAACTTGTACCAACTTCCTTTAAAGTCAAGGACACAGAGTCTTAATAGATCCTCAAGAGTTTGAATAGTCCTCTCCGAGTACCCGTCCTTTTGAGGGTGATAAGCCAAACTGAATCGTAAATTTGTGCCCATAGTTTTTTTGCAAACTAACCCAAAATTGTGAAGTGAATCTTGGGTCTCGATCAGAAACAATGGATACTGGCATACCATGCAGTCTTACTATCTCATTTATGTACATACGAGCAAGACGTTCAAGTGAATAAGTTTCTCGTATAGGTAAGAAATGAGCAGACTTAGTCAATCTATCAACAATGACCCAAATTGCATCTATGCCTTGAGAAACCTTGGGAAGACCAGTAATGAAATCGATGGTAATGTGCTCCCACTTTCATCCTGGAATTTTAAGTGGTTTCAATGGACCTTTTGGCACTTGATGCTCCGCCTTGACTCGTTGACAAGTTAAACACCTTGAGATAAACTCTGTTATCTCTCTCTTCATATTGCTCCACCAAAATGTATGTGATATATTTTAGTACTCCCAAGATGGATTACAAACGGTGTGTTATGCGTCTCCATCATGATTTTATACTTCAAGTCAGAATCGTTAGGAACACAAAGTCTGGAGTTGACTCGTATTATTCCTTCTTCATCGATTCTTGCTTCCGAGATAGCACCTTCTTGCACTTTCTTTCTCATACGCATCAGCTCCAGGTCTTTAACTTGAACAACTTTAACTTTATCGATTAAAGTCGGTTCTACTCGTATGTTTTCCATCATCATGTGGGTCCTTGAAGTCTTTAACTCTATCTCCATCCTTTTCAAGTCATACAAAATGGGCCTTTGCGTTGTCAATATCGCACTCGTACCCGCATATGATCTTCTTCTCAATGCGTCAGCTACCACGTTCGCTTTTCCAGGATGGTATTGAATAGTATGAACATAGTCTTTCAACAGTTCGAGCCAACGTCGTTGTCGCATGTTGAGTTCCTTTTGAGTGAAGAAATATTTGAGGCTTTTATGATCCGTATAGATCTCCACTTTCTCCTCATACAGGTAATGCCTCCATATCTTTAGTGCGCGAACGATTTCATCGCTAACTCTAGATCATGAGTAGGATAATTCCTCTCATATTCTTTGAGTTATCAAGTGAGGCATAAAGCTATGACTTTCCCATTGCATGAGAACACATCCTAACCCTTTGCTCAAGCATCACTTTGTAGATGACAAATCCTCCGAACCAGATGGTATTGTCGAAACAAGTCTGAAATGAGTTTTTTCTTGAGTTCTTGAAAACTCTTCTCACATTTCTCGCTCCAACCGAATTTTGTATCTTTTCAAGTCAGCTGAGTTAATGGAGTAGCGATTCGAGAAAATTCTTCCATGAATCGGTTGCTATGGATGGAAACCACACAACACACACACACACACACACACACACACACACACACGCACACACATATATATATATAGCTCGGCTCTCTCCAGTGAATTGGAGAGAGCGAACTAAGATCGAATAAAGATAAGAATATGCGGTTTTTTAAAATCGCTATAAAGATAAAAAAAACTTTTACGCTATAAATGACGTAAAAAACCGTATTATAAATTTGGTTGCTTTTTAGTTCATTTCATTCAGGTTCATTAAAAAAAATAATATATATATATATATATATATATATATATATATATATATATTAACTAATCTAATTTAGTCAATAGAAACACTGAAAAAATGTTTGCTTTTTCTGCTACAAAGTCCTACCTACAATTAATGGAATTTTTGGTCCACAGGTGACAGTTGGTTGCATGATTAGGTACCCCTAAAGGTAAGGCTAATATTTATACACGTACGTAAATTTTATTAAGAAAAATTTATGTAACCTGTTCCATGCATGCATCATGCATGATAATATATATATATATATATATATATATATATATATATATAATTAAAATAAAATTCGTAGCTAGAATTGCATGACATGGTACAAATGAGTAGTTGCCAAAATAGAAGAGGATAATTAGAAAACTAAGACATTTCTAACTCTATTCAGTACCTATGCTGATCTCTGTGGACTGTCGGGGTCCCTACTCCCTAGCTTGGATGATTCTTGATGTTAGTTTTCTCATATATCATTTTCAAATGGAGAGAATATGATGTTTTCAAATTGACAATCTAGATGTGTGCATGATTCATGTGTACATTGATTATATATGAAATCAAATTAATATAAACCAACTTTATATATATATAGGGGTTTTATTCACAGCAATCGGTTGCTGTGGAACAACTTTTTTTGGTATATTGAAATTTTATTTTATTTTTTTTTGCTCCATCCGAAATTTCAACAGGCCAAAAAAGAGTTGCTCCACAGCAACCTGCGGATGGAACCCCATATATATATATATAGGGTTCTCATTCGTGGTAATCGATATATATATATATAGGGTTCTAATCCGTGATAATCGGTTGTCACGAATACTATTCAGCAACCATAATCTCCACCGTTGATCAATAAAATTAAGTGTTGAGATTGAAAAAAAAAAGACCCAGCCGTTATAAGTTGTAGCGGCAGTTCCATCACTTTTACCGTTATAGTAATTTACTAAAAAATCCCTCCTTATTAATAATATAATTATTATATTATTTTTTTTCAACCCGCTGCTACAACATATAATGGCTGACTTCTTCTTCTATTGCTTTGTTGCCACTCTCTCTCCTCTTTATATATTATATATTATATTCTGCCATTATTACAATATTCTTTTAACATTATTGATATTATCATAAAAAAATGATTTTATCAAAATTATAAGTGTCATTTAAAATATTAAGATGTAATAATTTTAAAGATATTAATAAATATTCAGGTATGAGAATATTTTTATTATAACAATATTAATAGTCTTTTTTTAATGCATGTAGTACGAAATTGTAAATTTTAAGACATTAAAAATATATTGAAGTATTATATTTTTTATAAATATTATATTTTAAAATATAAAAAATATTTCTTAAATGGAACATATTTTTAGATTTATCTTCTTGTTTTCAAATTTTTAGATTGGCGGAATGGATGTGGTTCTTTAATTGATATAGGGGTTAAGTTTAAGTTTAAAAATTTGAAAACTCTTCTCACATTCCTCGCTCCAATCGAATTTTGTATCTTTTCGAGTCAGCTAAGTTAATGGAGTAGCGATTCGAGAAAATCCTTCAACGAATCGGTTGCTATGGATGGAAACCACACAACACACACACACACATATATATATAGAGAGAGAGAGTCCGGATCTTAAGTTCAATTTCTTGTCATTCACTCGAAGCTCATTTCCTTTAGCGACGGATCGGTGATTTCGATTAATACAACTGATCGTCTCATACTTTTAGCGACGCTTATATGTTGTCCGTCGCTAAAAGTATGATTTACTTGTTGTATGACCGAACCGTCACCGATCCGTCCGCTAAAGTGTGAGCTCAGTGAATTAGATAAGAAATGAAATAAGATCCTGACCAGATATATATATATAAATGACCGACTCTCTCCAATCGAACCTGGAGGAAATAACCAAGAAATAATCCATTATAATGAGTTTTTTTCGTCGTTATAGTATAAAAAATCGATTTTTATGTTATAAATGACGAAATAATCGTTGTTATCTTTGGTTTTGCTTTTAGTTATTTCTTTCAATTCATGAAAAATATATTAACTAATCTAATTTAGTCAATAGAAACATATATAGAAAAAATGTGTGCTTTTTCTGCTACAAAGTCCTACCTACAATTAATGGAATTTTTGGTCCAAAGGTGACAGTTGGTTGCATGATTAGGTATCCCTAAAGGTAAGGCTAATATTTATACACGTACGTAAATTATATTATGAAAAATTTATGTAACCTGTTCCATGCATGCATCATGCAAGATAATATATATATATATATATATATATATATATATATATAATTAAAATAAATTTTGTAGCTAGAATTGCATGACATGGTACAAATGAGTAGTTGTCAAAATAGAAGAGGATAATTAGAAAACTAAGACATTTCTAACTCTACTCACGTCATTCTCATGGAAGTCCGTACCTATGCTGATCTCTGTGGACTGTCGGGGTCCCTAGCTCGGATGATTCTTGATGTTAGTTTTCTCATTTATCATTTTCAAATGGAGAGAATATGATGTTTTCAAATTGACAATCTAGGTGTGTGCATGATTCATGTGTACATTGATTATATATGAAATAAAATTCATATAAACCAACTTAATATATATATATATATATATATATAATTCGGATCTTAAAATTTCACCCTTCACTAACTTCGTTCGGCGATTATTCGTTATATAAATCGTTGCTCTATACTTTTTAATGACGCTACATATTGTCGATCGCTAAAAGTATGAATAACACCATTAGATGAAATCGAACCGTCATCATCCCGCTTAAAGTGAGGTGAACTCGAGTGAGTTAGATAAGGGGTGAGCTTAAGATCTGGACATATATATATATAGGGTTCTCATCCGTGATAACCGGTTGCCACGAATACTATTCAGCAACCATAATCTCCACCGTTAATCAATAAAATTAACTGCTGAGATTGAAAAAAAAAAAGACCCAACCGTTATAAGTTGTAGCGGTAGTTCCATCACTTTTACCGTCATAGTAATTTACTTAAAGTCCCTCCTTATTAATAATATAATTATTATATTATTTTTTTCCAACCCGCTGCTACAACATATAGCGGCTGACTTCTTCTTCAATTGCTTTGTTGCCACTATCTCTCCTCTTTATATATTATATATTATATTCTGCCATTATTACAATATTCTTTTAATATTATTGATATTATCATAAAAAAAATATTTTATCAAAATTATAAGTGTCATTTAAAATATTAAGATGTCATGATTTTAAAGATATTAATAAATATTATGGTATGAGAATATTTTTATTATAGCAATATTAATAGTCTTATTTTAATGCATGTAGTACGAAATTATAAATTTTAAGACATTAAAAATATATTTAAGTATTATATTTTTTATAAATATTATATTTCAAAATATAAAAATATTTCTTAAATGGAACATATTTTTAGATTTATCTTCTTGTTTTCAAATTTTTAGATTGGCGGAATGGATGTGGTTCTTTAATTGATATAGGGGTTAAGTTTAAGTTTAAAAATTTGAAAACAAGAAGATAACTAATAGTATCGGATGGTAAAAAAATACTTAGTGTCCGCTACTATTAGTAACGAACGTTAATTACAATTTCACTTATTAACAAGGGTTTAAGATTTATTAACCAATGTAATTTATGTTAATCAAAATAAGGATTTGACTTATTAACAAGATTTTAGGATTTATTAATCAAGATGGTTCATAAATCAGTATTTAGGGTTTATTAAAAGTGAGAAAGTACAAGTTACGGATAAATATATAATTATAAAAAATGAATAACAAAAAATATCATGAATTTAACAATTTCATATATATATATATATATATA